>JARFIW010001680.1:7492500-8092500 GCA_036346225.1 Platerodrilus igneus | reverse complement strand
TGTTATCAGATTTGATCGCATTTGACCAAAATAAAAGTCTCAAAGTTTAACTAATTGTTTACTGAAGTAAAAAACTTTCTTTTAAAAATTCATAACTTTTTACATGTAAAAATTCTCAACAATAATGTGTATAACAAAATCAAAATGTTGTCTTTTTAAAGCAAAAGACTGCTCTCTAAACAAAAGCTTGTTTTAAATATTTAATCAAAAAAAATTTGTAAACAAATTGCATTAAACTATCATTTCTATCCTGGGCAGATCTTATCAGGTTGATTACAGTTTCATAATTATTACGCAGCGTGTATTTAAATTTTGCAATGAAGTGAAATAAACTTCCATGTACATACAAATTAAAAATAAACAAAAGTTCACTGTTATTGCTTCTCAAGTACTTTTTGTATTAAGTATATAAATTTTCATAATCTCAAAATGCAAACACTTTGCAATTGTCACTAAACGAATTTAAATTTTTAAACTTAGTTTTTATAATTTATATGTGAATAAAAGCTAACTTCAAGATTGAAGAATGTTTAATTTAAATTTTAGGAAAGCTACACGAAGCATCTGCTTTCACGGCAAATATCTTTAAAATGTTATTACCTCCCAAAAAAATATATAACGTCAAAAATATACTTCAAAATTTATCTGAAGTTCGAATGTGAACAAAGCCTACAAATATATAAACCTAACCTAACAAAAATTTCTTTCTACGGTTTATAAAACCAGTTTAACAATAATCGAAAGTGAAACAGGTCATATGGTCATAAACATGATAGCAAATTTCGTGTTTTTTATATGACCGTCTGTTTATCAAAGACTAACGACATTCTAAACACATGCAAAATTTCTTAAATTTAATAACGAACCAAACTGCATCTGATTTTCGTAGACAAATCCTATCAGAAATTTCATCAGCTGCAAACAAAACCATAAACCATTTCTTGGGGTAACAGCAATCACGACCATATGTCTGCAATCTCAAATCCTTGTACAGAACCATACAACTTACAAAACAAAATTTTCACTTGTACTTTTCTGTAATTTTTCGTAGGCGCGCGTTAGTAGAAGTTATTGAAATTTATTCAAGTCTACCATGACTTGAACCACTCACACAAATAATTTAATTGAAGGTCGCAAGCCTCTAGTCTGGAAAACATCTTGATGAATTGATAGCTAGGCTGCGACTAACGAACCAAACTAGAACCGAATGATAGAGACGATTCAAAGAATTGCGGTTAGAGGTGGGGAAATACGAAAGCCACAGGATTGCTAGAGATGCTCGACGAAATAACTTTATGTCACACAGATATTTTACTACAAGAAGATTATTAAAACGAAGCGTTTCATTATGTTCTATATGGAACATTAATAAAGAATCAGGCACGCTTGGCGCATTATACTTGTAATTCAATGCGAATAAATACAGAGCAAATTAAACATGTTTCAACCTTACCAGACAAACTCTCAACTTCGATTCAGAGAATGCACGGTATAGACATCTAAAAAACTTACCAATACCTACACACTGCGGTGCAAAACCAAAACTGCTTATTGGAGTTGAGCATTGGCGGCTAGCGTTACCACTAAAAGTGAAAGAAGGCGACAGTGGGGAACTAATAGCAACTACAACAAGGCTAAGGTGAACGGTAATTGGAAATGTTGATAACGCCAAGCACCTTGAAGAGCAAAATCAACATTACCATATCTGCGACTGCACGACAGATAATGATATCCACTTAAAATAAAAGAATTTTTGCGGTAGAAAGTATGGGAGTTAAAGTACCACAACGAATATTAGAATCTAAGACAGACGAACGTGCTAAAGAAATATTACGTTGCACGACCAAGAAACTAGAGAGCAGATATGAAACTGGTAGCCTATGGCGACATGATAACATAATATTTCCGGACAGCCTTCCTATGGCCACTAGCAGACTATTGTGTCTTGAACGAAAGTTAGCGAAATATCCTAAGCTTCCGGCTAATATAAAACTACAAATGCAAAACTATATCACTAACAGATACGCACGCAAGCTGAATTCCGACGAAGTCGAAAACAGAACACCTAAAACCTGGTACCTACCAATGTTCCCTGTAATGAATCAAAACAAGCTGGGAAAAGTATGGTTAGTTTAGGATGCTGCAGCAGAAGTTTCTGGAGTGTCTTTAAATTCAGTGCTTGTGAAAGGACCCGACTTGCTATATTTACTGTTGGAAATTTTGTATAGATTTCAACAAAAGAAATTTGCAATTGCGGGTGACATCAAAGAAATGTACCATCAAGTGGGTATTCGAACCGAAGACCAACAAAATCAGCGGTTTCTTTGGTGATAATCCATCTCAAGAAATTAGTATTTTTGTCATGCAAGTGATGACGTTTGGAGCTACTTATTCTCCGTGCATAGCGCATTATGTAAAGGACAAAAACGCACAACAATTTGCTAGTGAAAGTCCACGAGCTGTAAACGCAATTTGTAATAACCATCATGTGGATGATTGGTTGGACAGCTTTGAGACGGAAGACGAGACCATTGCAGTAACCAAAGAGGTAGCTCGAATACACAGTCACGCTGGTTTCACCATCTGCAATTGGGTGTCAAATTCTAGACTCGTTTTGTCGTGTGTAGACGCTACAGATAACGAACATCCAACAAAAAATATAAATTTACAAAGTAAGAATGATAGTTTAAAGGTTTTAGGCATGCAATGGAGCACGGATAGTGATTGCTTTTTCTTTCCTCTTACATTTAGCCAAGTCAAACGTGACATTCTGCATGGGGTGCGTAGACCAACTAAAAGTGAAGTTCTACAAATATTAATGATGGTATTTGATCCCCTCGGTTTGATTTCATTCTTTTTAGTTTATATAAAGATACTTTTACAAGATATATGGCGATCAGAGATTGAATGGGATCAACCCATAAACGATGCACAAAATGCTAAATGGATAAGATGGACTAAATTACTACCATTTGTTCAAAGGCTTCGAATTCCGAGGTGCTATTTTAGTGACCAATATGATAGTATGCAGCTTCACATATTTGTTGATACAAGCGATTCGGCGTTTGCTGCCGCTGCTTACTTTCGTTATAAAAGTCTTAATACAATAAATTGTGCTTTAGTGTGCGCAAAAACTAAAGTAGCTCCGCTCCAGCCTCTTTCAATACCCCGGATGGAATTGCAAGCTGCAGTTCTTGGTGCTCGATTTTGCAATTCGGTATTATCTGAACATACATTGAAACCAGAGAAAATGGTGCTTTGGTCAGACTCTAACGACTTTCTTTGTTGGCTAAGATCTGATCATAGAAAGTATAAGCAATTCGTGGCATTTAGAGTGGGAGAAATCTTAGAGATAACCAGCATATCTAACTGGTGTTGGGTAACCAGTAAATGCAACGTGGCTGACGAGGCAACAAAATGGACAAAGCTGCCAAGCGTTTCAGATCAGCATCGATGGTACGTTGGTCCTAAATTTTTGTATTCACATGAAAGTGAATGGCCAAAGGAGGAACAAAAGGGTAATAAGATGAATTCACTTAACGAGCTACGAATCCAGATGTCGCATATAGAAATAAATCCAAACCCTATAGCTACGATTACTGAAAAATGTTCAAAATAGCGACGAGCTTTTAGAACTACTGCGTGGGTGCTTCGATATGCAAATAATCTGAATAAAAATCGATTTAAGTCTATTGAAGTTGTAACGGTAAATGAAATCCGACAAGCTAAAGGTAAGCTATATGGACAGGCTTAACTAATGTTTTATGGTGAAGAAATCGCCTTTTTGAAAAAGCATCCTCAGCAATCAGTACCTAAAAATAGTGTTTTCTATTCGCTGTCACCTTTCCTTGATGACTTATTGGTGCTTAGAATGAAAGGGAGAACCAGTAAGATGGTTGGTCTGGATTTTGAGAGGATCAATCCTATTTTGTTGCCCCCTGATCACCAAGTAACACGACTAGTGGTGATGCACTATCATGAGCAATATCTACATTGTAATAACAAAACTGTTATAAATGAGATCCGCCAACTTTATGTTATACCTCGTTTGCGGACTGTGCTCAACAAGCTTAGTACAAGTTGTCAATTTTGCACAATCGCTCGTGCTAAACCAAAACCTCCATAAATAGCTGATCATCCAATAGCGAGAGGAGCGGCGCATGCTAATCCATTTTCATATGTAGGTATAGACTATTTTGGCCCTTTAGAAGTTGTACTGGGACGACGCGTTGAAAAGAGATGAGGATGCCTCTTTACCTGCCTGACTATAAAAGCGATTCATATTGAAATAGCTCATTCTTTGAATAAAGATTTCTGCCTAATGTGTATCCGCAACTTTATCGCTAGGAGAGGTATGCCAATTGAAATTCGAACAGGTAATGGCACCGACTTTATTGAAGCACGAAACGAACTGAACGGATTTACCCAAAAGGTTCCTATTAATGATATTAAAGCAATATTTGATGGCATTGGCTGGAAAACAAACACACCATCTGCCTCACATATAGGTGGTTGTTGGGAAAGGCAAGTACGATCTATTAAGAAATGCCTTGCACGTACAATGCCGACCAAATGACGAAACTCTTCGCTGTTATTTGCTAGAAGTCGAGAGTATTATAAATTCTAGACCTTTGACCTACATACCTGTTAAGCCTGATGAACCGGAAACTATCACACCAAATCATTTTCTACTTGGATCGTCTGGTGGATCCAAATCCTTTTGCGAATATGACAATAGTGTTACTACTTTGCGAAGAAATTTCGAATTATCCCAACAAATGAGCTTAATGTTCTGGCGAAGATGGTTATGGGAATACTTACCAACACTTATGCGCCGAACTAAATGCTAAACAAAGGTGGAACCTATTAAAGTAGGAGATGTGGTAATATTAATGGAAGAAAACCGTCATAATTCATGGTTAAAAGGGATTGTGTTAGAGACAATAACAGGTTCCAAGAATGGTCAAGTGCGATAAGTGGTAATCAAAACCGCACATGGTATCTATACGCAACCGGCATCCAAGGTGGAAGTACTAGATGTCAAACCAAACGACGTAAATTGTTAAGCCAAATTTTATTTCTAAAGTTATTGGCTTATCGTGGGGGAGGATGTTAATTCGTTATACGTTTAGATGATGTTAAAGATTATAATTAGTTATTGTCAATTCTTTAGCATGTTTTTAATTTAGTATAATAATATGTATCATGTACTCTATGCAGCATGATGAGACGTTGTTAGGGAAACGAGGGGTGACAGGATAAAAAAAGTCATATTAAAAATTTTGAAAACCTAAAACGCTCTAAAAAGGGTAAATAATACTCCATATATGCTCGGGAATCATAATTGCTGCATTAAAAATTTGTAATTTACCTACAAATAAATTCCACAAGAAGTTATGCATGTTTATTCACAGATTTAAAATAGTGATTCCTAGAGGGTTGCCCGAGAGTTTTACAAATCAACACTATAGAAGAGGAACCAAGTTGTACAAGAAAGAGCAGCTGCTATATTCAAAGACAACTAACAGGAACAAGGTTGTTAAAAACATATGTGTGGAGCACAGCACTGTACGGCTATGAAATAGGGAAAGTAGGAGAAGCTGACAGGAAGATGATGTCTTTTGAAATGTGGTTCTTCAAATGTATGATGATGAGCATGGGTAGACAAAGTTAATAACAACGAGGGTCTAGAAATTGATATTGAAAGACAGGACACGTTCTAAGACATTTGAGGAATAGTGCGGGATATTTTATGTGCGTCTCTACATAGACGTCTCATCAAAGAAAAAGTACTTTTAGCAATTCAATTTATTTAAATTATAATGGGATATTAACAAAAATTCACAAACATAATTAATAAACTTGCATTCGACAAAACAAAACACAAACAACATTCTCAATTCCAAATTTTTGTTTGATCTAACAGTTTTGTGTAAATAGGACAAGAATAGAAGAAAGGAGTATGTCGTTGAGCATCTTGTAATGTAGTTAGAAAAACCACTGTGCAATGCGCTATAGGAATTTGGTCTTATTAAGTTCCATTAAACAAATCGACTTCTTTATTTAGTTGTCTCTGATCATCTGTAAATCTAAGCATATTAGTCGTTTGTCTCTGCGTAATAATTTCGAGTGCCTTTCTGCATTTGACAGTATTCATTGTCTCTTTGATATACAAGTTAAAAATTAATGGGGCACATTTCTGTCTCACCCCTTTCCTATATTTACTTCTCTACCTTGCCATTTTTAAATTTCACTGTTATGCATATTGGATAATTATTTGGTACTCTTGTTTTGTAAGTACTATTCAGTTTCTGTTTATACATGATTTCATTCACACAGGATCTTGACGAAGGTTTAATATTTAAAATCCAAAAAGCTTTTCGTGAAAAAGCAAAGAATTTCAGTTTAATAAAGACAAGCAAGCATGTAGCTTTACCTTAGTACTTTTAATTCAAATAATAAAAGTGTTACATCAAAACCAAATTGAATCTATATTTTCGGTTATATTTTATTACATTACCTGTTTTATTCAGGGTGCGAAGATGACTAGATTATTTTTTGATAACTATATTTAAATAATTTCCTATGGAAAAACTTTTAATTTCTAAGTACACCCCCTTTACTTGATAAAATAGCTCAACGTCACAAACACAAATTTATACAAATGAAGGAGGAGTAATATTAAAATACCACGTTGTAGCCAGAACCAAATGTTATATTGCCAAAAAACAATCTTCATTTAAATTGAAGAGTGTTTTTTTAAAAAGATAATGCAGATGAGTTCTGCAAGTTTCTGTATGCCCTCTACTAACAAGTACTGAACATACTTTATGGTAGAGTATATATCAAATCCTTGATTAAAGTTTTGTGGTGACTATTTAAAACAAAAACCTGTAAATTATTTTAGCACTACCCTACCAGATGTCGCAAATTCTTTAAAGATGACAAATAAAAATAGTACTATAAATAATATAGAGTTCCGATCATGGTTAAATAACAATGTTCTCCATAGTTGGAGCTGCATACTTTTGCCGTGCTTTTACTTTATAAACTCCTGTTATGGTAATTATACGTTACCGTGAAGTCGATTTTTAACACTATTTTATAGTATAACATCAACCAATCATAAAATTCGGTGTGGAAATCGCCAGGGTATTGATATAATCCTGACCAGTAAGCTGGCACGCACCGCGTTGCATAGACAACTTGTCTATGCCGCGTTGTAATACAAGAATCTCAGGAAAATATTGTGTACTAGGTGTACCTTTGTCTATGTTATACAATTACTATATAGAATCTATGAATTGCTCCACGCTAAAACAAGATACATGGAAAAAGGTGCTTCGTCTCAATTTATATGAGGTAACTTAAAGATGTATGTCAATTTATAAACAATGTTCAAACCTAAAATTTTATTATTCAAATGAGAGGTTCACTGCAGTTCCGTCTATGACGTCACAAAATAGATATTTATAGGAAACCAGATAATATGAGGACCACCATAACAAAACTCGTCTTATCCGTGTTTTGTACAAACTTCGATATTGACACCAATCTATTCTCCTATAGAAGGTCTATAGTTTTAACACGTGAAGTCGCTTCAAAACTTGCTATTTACCATGTAAATCTTGATTTATAAAACCACCGTCACAACAAAACTCATCATATCCTGTGACAATGCCATGACAAAACTCGTCTAATCCAAGAAACCAATGAAAGGCTGTTTTATCGTACGGACGTTGATAGGAGCTGTTCATCTTTCCACAAGCTACCTAGCTGACTGTAACTCAAACATTATTGTTTTACTGCTTCTCTACGGTGAATAGTTTGTTTAAAATGAATGCAAGTGATTTAGAAGGCGACTGCATATCTCGTGGAGTACCAGGAAAAGGCAGAAAGAAGTTGTCAAATCATGCAGAGTGAAAGCAAAGTTTGTCTAAAAAGCAGAGGTGAGTCTTGTTATTAGTTTATTGTATTGTTCATAGTATTTTGCTGTAACCAAACACAATTTTGCATTGTTCTTTCAAAGTACTACGCAAAGTGTGAAAAGAAGCGTACGCACTGCCTATAGTTTTCAATTACATACCTCATTTTCTGTTCACAGGCATTCTCCTAAGCAGTTGCCGGTATTTCCCCAATGTAATCATAGTGGGCCTACATATCGATGCGCATCTCTAAAGATGATTGACATCAAGCAATTTCATAAATCATTCTACGCATCGACGGACAAGGTAATCCAGAACGCTTTTATTCTCAAGCACATACAGGTGCACAAACCTAAACGCGACAGACAAACCAGGGATGCTTCCAGCAGAAAAGGTATTTCCTGTCAGTATTTTGTAAAAGTAAATGGAACACAGAACTGGAAGATTCAGGTATGTGAGAAAGCTTTCACTTACATTCTACATATTTCAAAAGACAGAATACAACGAATTGGTAAAACCTTTCTCCAAACCGGCGAGATGCCAAGAGAAAAGAGAGGTGGTAACCATCAAAAACCTATTTTTCAAACCAAGAGGCTTCATGTGAAGGAATTCATCGAAAAACTGTCGTGTGTAGAGTCACACTACTGTAGAGGAAAAAGCACTAGGCAGTACTTACCGTGTGATATCTCCATTGAAAAGTTATTTCGTATGTACAACGAGCAATCACAATTAAAAGTTAAAAGAACTTTTTTTAGAAAGATTTTCCGTACGGAATACAATATTGGTTTTGGTACACCTATTACAGATGCTTGCTCAAAGTGCATAGAACTGAAATTGCGCATTCGCAAAGAAAAGGATCCCGCAAAGAAAAAAACCTAACCATTGAGAAACAAGTACATAAGCTTAGGGCAAAAGCATTCTTTGATAAATTACAGGACGAGGATGAAAAGACACTGCGACTATTTTATGACGGCCAAAAAAACTTGGTAAACCCTAAGGTACCAGATCAAATTGCGTATTATTCGCGTCAAATATATACGTACAATTTCACGATTATCGAGGGTTCATCGCATAAACACCTCACAAAAGATAATACATTCATATACACATGAATGGAACATGAGTTCTACAAAGGTTCCAACGAAATAGCTTCTGCAGTTTTCCACCGGCTGAGTAACATAAATTTATCCGCTTTTTCTGGCATAAGACTATGCGCCGACGGCTGTGGTGGACAGAACCGCAACTCTACCGTTGTAGCAATGTGTGTGAAGTTTTTGCACGAAATCGCTCCTCAAAACATTAAGCATATCGAACTGGTATTTCCTATAACAGGCCATAGCTTTTTACCGTCTGGTAGAGTATTCGGAAATATAGAAAAAGAGTTAAGGAAAATGCCAGTGATTATTAATCCTGAAGAATACTTTGCAGTATTTAGTAAACATGGAATGGTGGAGAGATTGGAAAACTGCTGGGTGTATGATTGGAAAAGCAAGGCGAAGACATGCTTCAAGGGTACATGCAATTGGCACTTTAAGTTTAATGCAGTGAAACGACTTTTGATTGAAAGGAAACCGGGTTCCTCTATGGTTACAGTCAGGAGAGAACCATTTTACAATTCTGACATAAACATGGGTATGAATATTTTTAAAAGGGGGTTTTCTATGGTTTACAAGTAATAACATAAAAAACGGAGTTTTGATGAAAGAAACAAAAATTAATGACGTAAAAACGTTGGTTAAAAAACACTTTGGGGAAAATTGGGAAGGATTTGAGGAATGCAAATTTTTTAGAAACCTATTTAGTGATCCTAAAAATGATTTGTCGATGCAGCACGAACAGGAAACTGAGTCTGTAAAGTACGAAAATAACAATAACAATAATAATTATTGCGAGAGGAAAGAAGCAGAAAATAATTTTATTATCGAAAAAGAAAGGTATGTTTAAACAATGTTAGTTTTTTCTCTTATCGTATTGTAATTTTGATTCATGTCATCATTTTTTATTTTTGGTAAATAGTTTTCGAAACATATCAACAGGCTTTTTCTTTTTAAAAATAATTTCCCCAGTACGTAACAAAACTCGCCTTATCCTTAGTGTCACAATAAAACTCGCCTTATCCCAAATTTAAAGTCAAATAAAGCGTCACGCTGACTTCTACGATTTGATTTTTAAGGTTCCCATGGGTGTGGTACATGGAACTCCTAACCAAGAAAGCAAAATATTGCCCCAGTGTTAAAAATCGTGAAAAAACAGTTTTTTGGCTCTCCTGTAAAATTTTACAAAATGGATAGGACGAGTTTTGTTATGAACATCCTCATATACAGTGTGTACAGTATAAAATGCAGTACATGGGGATCTTGGAAACTGTAGGAGATACAATCTTGGTTAAATGAGACAAAAGTTGCATAATCATTAAGGTATCTCAGATCGGTTTTCAAATTTCAAAAATTTTTCATAGGTTACTAGATAGAGGCAAAAAACACAAAATTGACGATTTCTTTATTTGCTCGTAGTTAGTCTACTAATTGAAATAGAATGTTCAAATTTGGTACATCATGGTAATTCCCCATTGCGCTTCACATTTTCAACTTAGGTTTTGTCTAGGGCATCTAGATTTTGCGTGACGATGTTTAACTTTTTATTTTTAAATAGTCGCCATATTGGATTTTTACATTTTTGAAATGCTGACAAAAAACCCTTTCCAAAGATGTATAACATGGCTATGTTTGATTGAATCAAAACACTAAAAATCACATAATTATGTTTTGGTCGTAGTATACTTTAATTTCCATTATGACGAAGAGAAACAATTGCTCAACATCTGATATACTTCAAAGCTTGTCCTTTATTTTATGTTTCAAATAGTGCAGCTTAAAAAAACAGTTAATTAATTTACATAGAAATTTAAGCAAAGCGTTTGCGCTTGAAATGGATCGCTTTACTAACCGTGATAAATATCAAATGTTAGAATGTTTTATTCTTTCTGGAAGGAATGATGTTAAAGCCGCTGAATTGTATTTAAATAAATACCCAGAAAAACACCAACCAAACAGATGTATGTTTCGGAGATTACAAAATAATTTAATAAATTATAGTAGTTTTGACTTGTCTAAGAGAAATAGACAAATTAAAAAAGATAATGAAAACAGCGTTTTACAAAGAGTTGTCGAAAATCCTCGTACTTCTCTTAGACAAATTCAGAATATAACAGGTGTTGCTCATTCTACGGCAAGAGCTATTTTAAAACGTTTCAAGTACCATCCATATCATGAACGACCATGTCAGGGATTGCGTACTGAAGATCAAATTCGAAGAATGGAATTTCGTGCTTGGTACATCAGAAAGTGCAACGAAAATTCAAATTTTGCATATACAATTTTGTGGTCTGACGAAAGTCGATTTACGAATTGTGGTATGTTCAACCGCAAAAATACAATTTTTTGGTCAGATGAAAATCTACATTTGAACCGCTAAGTTAGACATCAAGTTAAATGGGGATTTAACGTCTGGATTGGTTTTATTGGAAGGTACATTATAGGTCCGTTTTTTTATGATGCAAATTTAAACTTTGCGAGATACTTAGATTTATTGCAGGGAAATGTGGCAGATAGACTAATGGAGCTTCCACTCGCTACTTTGCAAAATGTGATTTTTCAAAATGATGGCGCTCCACCCCACAATGCTCTGATTATTAGAATTTTTTTTAATTCTGAGTATAATGAAAACTGGATTGGAAATCGGGGACCAATTAAGTGGCCGGCGAGATCACCGGATTTAACTCCTCTAGATTTCTTTATATGGGGCCATTTAAAAAGTTGTGTGTACTCAAAAACGTATTTTAATGTAGGCCAATTACAACAAGCAGTCCAAGAGGCCGCAAATAAAATAACTCCAGCTATGATAAGACGATCTTGTAAAGATGTTTATAAAAGGTGTCGGTTGTGTGTTCAACAAAATGGAGGGTTATTTGAACATTTAAAATAAATAATGAATTCATGTGGCTGACTATTGTTATATTTTTTTTCCTTGATTGTTAATTTGCAATTGTCTGAACATGAATGACAACTAAAAACAGCTTAAATAATATTTTGTATTGAATAGATGCTAGTTTGTATTTATTCTTTGTTAATGCATAGTTATGTAAGTTCTGATTAATACAGATTTATTTTCAATTTTCTACGTTTTTTACTGTTTTTATTACCACTTTGCTTAAATTTCTATGTAAATTAATTAACTGTTTTTTTTAAACTACACTACTTGAAACATAAAATAAAGGACAAACTTTGAAGTATATCAGATGTTGAGCAATTGTTTCTTTTTGTCATAATGGAAATTAAAGCCTACTACGACCGAAACATAATTATGTGATTTTTAGTGTTTTGATTCAATCAAACATAGCCATGTTATACATCTTTGGAAAGGGTTTTTTTGTCAGCATTTCAAAAATGTAAAAATCCAATATAGCGGCTATTTAAAAATAAAAAGTTGAACATGGTCACGCAAAATCTAGATGCCCTAGACAAAATCTAAGTTGAAAATGTGAAGCGCAATGGGGAATTACCATGATGTACCAAATTTGAACATTCTATTTCAATTAGTAGACTAACTACGAGCAAATAAAGAAATCGTCAATTTTGTGTTTTTTGCCTCTATCTAGTAACCTATGAAAAATTTTTGAAATTTGAAAACCGATCTGAGATACCCTCATGATTATGCAACTTTTGTCCCATTTAACCAAGATCGTATCTCCTACAGTTTCCAAGATCCCATGTACTGCATTTTATACTGTACACACTGTATATGAGGATGTTCATAACAAAACTCGTCCTATCCATTTTGTAAAATTTTACAGGAGAGCCGAAAAACTGTTTTTTCACGATTTTTAACACTGGGGCAATATTTTGCTTTCTTGGCTGGGAGTTCTATGTAGGGCTTACAATACCGAACTAAAATCTGAATACCGGTATCTGAAATTTTAAATATCGGGATACCGGTATTATTAATAAAAAATTTACTAGTTATATTTTTACTTACCTCAGTTGTTATATTGACTTGTTAACAAATAATATATGAAATCCAATAAATATTGTTCTGAAATGAGTAGATATTATTTATTTTATTACATAAAGAGTAGGAGTAGATACTGTACACTTTATTTCTTTCGTGCACTTTTTACATTTAGCAACCTGTTCGTTTTTTTTCAATCAAAAAATGATTCCAAACTAAAGTTTCGTCCTGTCCTTTCCGGTGCTCCGTAAATGTATTCATCTTTCAGGGGGTATAGCAGTTTATGATTATTAATTTTAATGTTTGTAAATTAATTACACTCTAACTTACATTAATACAAATATAAACTTACCGTATCATATAATTCATTGGAATATGGATTAATCAGTATTTAAATACCGTTATATAATTTTCAATTATTAGAAATAAAACCAGAAAACAAGTGCACATAATCCACACACCACAAGACACAACGGAATGAAAAATTAAATTGAAAATATAAAATATAATTTTTACTTGTAAACACTACAGCTGATTTGCAAAATTAAACAATCTAATCTAAACTATATAATAATTTTTGTGTTACACGCTTTATGTATTTGTATAAACAAGACCTATTCATTGGGTAGTAGACGCAAAACATAAACAATCGCTTTATATTGCCGACACCGCCGCTTCTCGATGGTGCCATACTCGGCTCGGTATGTGTAATAAATGTCCCTGATATAGATTTTAATACAATGAAATTGTTTGTTTATCTTCAAAAAAAATTTCTTGTAATTAATATTATCTTAAATTAGATTTATATTGTGCATAAATTTTATTTTTATTAATTAATGTAATACCAAAATACCGGTATTTTTACATAAATACCGGTTTTTAATAACAGACAAAAATCGTCCGGGATTCTGGTATTCGGGATACCGGAATCCCGGTATTGTAAGCCCTAGTTCCATGTACCAGGACCCACGGGAATCTTAAAAATCAAATTATAGAAGTCAGCGTAACGATTTATTTGACTTTAAATTTGGGATAAGGCGAGTTTTATTGTGACACTAAGGACAAGGCGAGTTTTGTTACGTACTGGGAAAATTATTTTAAAAAAAAGCCTGTTGATATGTTTCGAAAGCTATTTACCAAAAATAAAAAATGATGACATGAATCAAAATTACAATACGATAAGAGAAAGAACTAACATTGTTAAACATACATTTCTTTTTCGACAATAAAATTATTTTCCGCATCTTTCCTCTCACAATAATTATTGTTATTGTTATTTTCGTACTTTACAGACTCAGTTTCCTCTTCGTGCTGTATCGACAAATCATTTTTAGGATCACTAAATAAATTTCTATAAAATTTGCATTCCTCAAATGCTTCCCAATTTTTCCCGAAGTGTTTTTTAGCAACGTTTTTACGTCATTAATTTTTGTTTCTTTCATCGAAACTCCCTTTTTTATGTTTTTTGTTTGTAAACTTCTCATAGAAAACCCCCTTTTAAAAATACACATACCCATGTTTATGTCGGAATTGTAAAATGGTTCGCCCCTGACTGTAACCATAGAGGAACCCGGTTTCTTTTCAATCAAAAGCCGTTTCACTGCATTAAACTTAAAGTGCCAATTGCATGTACCCTTGAAGCATGTCTTCGCCTTGCTTTTCCAATCATACACCTAGCAATTTTCCAACCTCTCCACCATTCCATGTTTACTAAATACGGCAAAGTATTCTTCAGGATTAATAATCACTGGCATTTTCCTTAACTCTTTTTCTATATTTCCGAATACTCTATCAGACGGTAAAAAGTGATGGCCTGTTATAGGAAATACCAATTCGATATGCTTAATGTTTTGAGGAGCGATTTCGTGCAAAAACTTCACACACATTGCTACAATGGTAGATGGTAGATTATGTGATTTTTAGTATTTTGATTCAATCAAACATAGTCATGTTATACCTCTTTGGAAAGCGTTTTTTTGTCAGCATTTTAAAAATGTAAAAATCCAATATGGCGGCTATTTAAAAATAAAAGGTTGAACATCGTCTTGCAAAATCTAGATGCCTTAGACAAAATCTAATTTGAAAATGTGAAGCTCAATGGGGAATTACCATGATGCACCAAATTTGAACATTCTATTTCAATTAGTAGACTAACTACGAGCAAATAAAGAAATTGTCAATTTTGTGTTTTTTGCCTCTATCTAGTAACCTATGAAAAATTTTTGAAATTTGAAAACCGATCTGAGATACCTTCATGATTATGCAATTTTTGTCCCATTTAACCAAGATCGTATCTCCTACAGTTTCCAAGATCCCATGTACTGCATTTTATACTGTACACACTGTATACCAAGCTTTTATCTACATAAAAAGTAAATGTGAATATGGATAGTTTTTATTTTTCATTTTCTAACCTACCAAAATAGGTACAATTCTTAAATTCTGAATTTTATAACCCTCAACAAACAACTGGTTTCCATAATTCTATAATTTTGATATTATATTTAAATTATTTCGTAGTTAAAAACTAATTTATAATTACATAACCAAGGTACCATTCTCAATTTTAAGCACGCAACAGCCAAGATTGGTATTTTATGACGTCATGGACAGGACTGCAGTGAACTTCTTTCTATTATTCAAATGTTCATTATAGATTTGACTTTGTTCTGCTGTACTGTTGTAGTTTTCCAATACTTATTCATTGCAAATTTATTTATTTATTTATTTATATACACTACTTAACAGGTTAGACCCAATTACAAAGTAGGCACCAAATCAAAAACATTAATACAAAAATTAAAAAAGGAATTATGTCAAATAAGTAAATACAGTAAGTATAAAATTAAACAAGAAAAAAACAAAAACCGTAAAACATAACCTGAAAGAGAATACAGTCAAAACACAAGGAAAGGCAGAGGATGGGTAGGCAAGGAACACTAAAATAATTGGTTAATCTGTGCACTGACAAGTTGATTTAATGTGTGACAAAGAAACATGGAAGATATCAAGAGATTTACATTTGTTTTGAAATGTTGTGCACATAAAGTACAAAGAGGAAAACTAAGCACATTGGTTCTTGGGGTGTTTAAATAAAACATATCGTTGCCCCTGGTAGATGTAGGCACTCGGAAATTTACAGCAGATAATAAATAGGGAGTGTCTATTAAGTTATTAACTACTTTATAGAGAAATACCACAGCACTTAAATCACGTCGCGATTTAAGTCTAGTTACAGAGAATCTGCGTAGAAGTAGGTTATGGTCGTAACCTATACATGGATAAACCAAGCCCTCCTTGTATGCTAGGTATTTAAGAAAGTGACATTGTACCTTCTCAATCATATTTACATAGACTGCATATGAAGAATTCCAGACTATGCTACAATACTCCAATTTCGACCTAACGTAGGCAAAAAATAATATTTTTAGAGTATCAATAGTGAGGTGTTTACCCATCCTAATAACAAAACCCAGCGATTTATGTGCAACCCTAATAGTGTTGAGGATATGCAAATTAAATGTTAACTTGGCATCAAACAGTACGTCAAGATCAAAAACACTATCGGTGATTTGAAGTACTAAACCTTCAATGCTATAAGGGAATTTAATTATATTATGCTTTCTAGAATAATTTGAAACAGAACATTTATCAGGATTAATTGGGAGGTTGTTTGCAATACACCAGAAATGTAGATTATTTAGATTCTGCTGCAGTTTTGAGCAATCTTCTATTTGACTTATTGTGTTGAATAATTTTGTCATCTGCATAGATTAAACATTCACAATCAATACCAACAACAACATCATTGATGAAAATGATAAAGAAGTAGGGGCCAAGGACAGAGCCTTGTGTAACTCCAGAGGTAGCAATAAAGTGTTTGGAATGAGAGCCTAAATAATCAACATAAAGTCTTCTATTATTTAAATAGGAGGAGAAAAAGGTCAGTAGCTGAGGTGTAAAGCCCATGTAAGACAGTTTCCGAAGTAACAGATTGTGATCTAACCGATCAAATGCCTTTGACAAATCTGTATATATCATGTCTACCTGCATTCCCTCATCTAAAGATTTAGAAAGATATTGTGCCATACTCGTTAAATTAGTTGCTGTAGATCTACCAGAAACAAAGCCGTGTTGTTGCAGACATATTTTTGAATGTGAGTGAAAGTAGATATAATCATACAGAACAAATTCAAATATTTTACTGAAGTTATTAAGGATGACAATAGGGCGATAATTTATTATACAGGATTTGTCCCCTTTTTTATAGATAGGTCGTACTTTAGAAGATTTCCAGATATTAGGAAATTGAGAATATTTGAGAGAGAGATTAAACAGAAAGGTTAAGGGTTTTATAAGTTGAAACTTGCAATATTTAATCACAAGAAAGGGTAAGTTGTCTGGACCTACAGTATATTTAGATTGTAATTTGTCAATAGCTTTGAGTACATCCTGTTCCTCTATCACAGGTACACCAATACTGGGATAAGAGGGTTCAGGATCAGAAGTATGGGAGCTGGAAGATTTTTCAAAACTGAAAGGATTGATTATACATAATAAGGACTAGGACATTGTATGGCAAAATAATCTTAAATAGATGTTTTAAGGCAGATGTATACGAAAAATGGGTCCAAGAGTTGGAGTTTTATTGAAAAACACATTAAGCCAAAACTCTTCGTAAGAGACTATCTCTCACCCCTCTACCCGTGCCAGTACTCAATGCCAAAGTTCGCTTATTAGTTTATAATGCTTCGAAAGAAACACCTCAGACCTCAAACACACCAGATGATGTTGAACATTATGGCTAATTTTGAACGAGCGTGATAAACAAGGTGTTTTAGTTCCATTTGGAAGTGTTACGTAGATACAAAAAGAAATATAAGAAATGCAACAAATACAATTAATTAATTATTTCTTCAGTGAGCTTTAAATAGGATTAAGAAATTAGGTTTGCAAGTTAGAAAAGAAAATCAACCATCTCATTTGACGTGCAACAAACGCAGAACTAATAGCAAATCATGCGATGTCGATGAGTTTGTAAAAGATGGAGTTAAATGGAAAATTTATGAGATACACTCCAAATGTCATACATAAATTATACATTAGTACCTATTGTATAATAAGTTTTATATTTTTAGGACTTCATGTAACTACAAAACCACTTCAAAGGGAGCTTGCGATTGCTGAAATATATAATTTCAGTGTAAGCAGTTTAAAAAGACTTTTACCTATAATAGGTTTTTCTTATAAGGTATGTGATGGAAAGCAAGGATTGTTCGAGCAACCCCACAATTCTGCTGCACGAGTAAAATGCTTGAGGGAAACACAGGGAAACACAGCTTTATGATCGTGTTTTTCTTGACGAGTTACTAGGGGATCTGTCGAGAAAAGTTGGTATGATGATTCTAAAAAAAAGCATTAAAAAGAAACCTTTTGAAACAGGAAATTGGTTAGTTGTTAATTTTTATCACGTGTTTTTATATACTTACAACATGTTTTAGGTTCATTGTGTTGCACGCAGGGAATAATGTTTCTATATCTAATGCATCTCCTTTATTTTCATCAAAATGACAAAATTGTGATTATTATGGAGATATGAACATATGAATGTTTATAAAGTTGTTCGAAAAAAGTTTAATACCAAATTTAAGCAATCCAAGTTTAAGTGCTAGATAACACTTCATATCATTCGAAATTATTGGAAAGGGTTGCCATCAGTTCTGTAAGTAAAGAGGAGTTAATAATTATTTGCTTTGGATGACATATCTGTCGACTCTTCAATGTTAAAAAGGTAATTAATGGCATTAGTAAAGGAGAATGCTCAACCAAAAATATACAAATTGAATGGAATTGGAGCACAAGGTGGCCATAAAGTATTAAGGCTCTCTCCATACCATTGCCAATTTAACCCAATATGGGGGTAATTGCAAAGACTACTATAACAAAAATATAGGAAGATTTATTGAACAATATAATATGTGTGTATTCAAAAACACAAAATCTCGTCATGTATACTATACGTCTTTCACATTATGAACAATATAATGAGAAACATGTACAATTATAGCATGGAATTCTTAAAAGAATAGATTACGAATATTGGCAAAAATGCATTCCCATGCAGAAAAATGTATAATGTAATGGTAGGATATAGGAAAAAGATTTGACGTGGTACAGCCTCTTGTAATTACCTCCGGGGATCCAAGCAGCGAAGATGATTTGATTTCACATTAATTGAAGTAAAGTCTAGGATATATTATTTATACTTTCTTACATTTTTACAGTTTAGTAATACAATAAAATAATACAGTTCAATTTGGTTTATTTAATCCTGAAATTTATTAAATAAGAGTTACAAATACATTTTCTATATGTACAACTGCTTTATATGGACCTTTTGTGTTATGAATTGGTAATATCATCGTTCCGAATGGACCTGCAACTTGAAGTTCTAGATTACTAGAACAGATGGAAAGACTTGCACGTTCCAGTGATCAAAAGAGCCAAACTACAGGTTCAACCAAATTAGTAGGGTCTTTAGTGAGGAACCAGACTAAGACAGATCCCTGAAAGAGAACAGCAGCTCTTTCGATACTAAATTGGCAGAGACCACAGGGGACAATATGGCATTTTAAAACACACTACTGCGATGTGGAAGGCAATGGGAAACGACCACATTACCTCCCAAGTATACAGCGTACTTAAATTGTAATTAAGACGATGGCATCCTTTGGGGTAAAGGATTCAGGAGTTAAAATAGTCCCCTATTCGGATCTCCGGAAGGGGACTGTTGTATAACTTATAAACACCTTTGGAAAGGTTTTATTAAACTAGAATAATACAGAGCATGACAGTCATAATAAGAATGTTAATAATTAACAATTAGTAACTAGCTTACATGATACAAAACAACTATTCAAAATCACCTTACATGTGATTCTCCAATGCTCCGCCAGAAGATACTATATTCAAAATCACCACATTCTTCCCTCCTAGTTGTCGAAGACATATAGTCATCCCAGTACCGGGGAGACCGTCTCAATCTAGTGCTTCTTCTAGGCAACGACGACGACCCATTTGAATGCATATCATTAACTGACACAGACAGTTTCAGGAACCACATCCACTTCTTCTATTTGTTCCGCATCAGCCCAGTGGCTATCACCTTGAGAATCTGGAGTTTCCGTCTCACCATCGGGATCTAATTGATCAGATTTAACTACAGAAGCTAGGCGTCCAGTCGATACAGTAGTTTCCTTTCTATCCGAAAGCCGAACATGTGCATACTCTGCATTGCCATGAAGCAACATAACCTCAACAACCAACGGCTCATATTTAGACTGTCAGTTAGGTCTTTTCATATAAATGGGTCCAGGGGTAAGTAACCAAGTAGGTGCAAAGGAACCTATTCCCGAACGCCGATGTTAGTTGAACATCTGTTCGTGTGGGGTAATGCTAGTGGCCGTGCAAAGCAAGGAGTGCACAATGTGCAAGAGATTTAGTAGGACAGATTGCCAGTGATGTATTTTAAGATTCTCTGATTTTAGTGCTAATTCGACTGTCTTCCATAAGACACCGCTATACCTCTCAACCTGTCCATTTTCCCTAGGGTTATATCAGATAGTTCTGCTAGTTGCAATTCCGACACTATTCGAGAAATATTTCAGCTCTCTGGACATAAACGAAGCATCCCTGTCTGAATGGATATACGCAGGAGTATCAAACATAAAGTTTGTTTAAGACATGACACTATAGTCACAGTTGACATGTCCGTTGTAACGTCTCCTTTTAATTCAAATTAAAAATAAATACTATAATGACATTTTGCCCTACCAAAGACACAGCGCTGCAATGTGAACGCTTATGGTTTATAGTCACCGTCAATAAATATGATGAGGTATCGCCAGATTGGAATAGCCCGCCATCTTTTTTATCAACACATAGGGGTTTTACCGCTTAATTAAATAACTAATATAAATTCTATTCAGGAAGTTTTTGTAAATCACGATTTTTAAAGTAATTTGATAACAAGCCCATGTGAGGGGGAGTTAAATTACGTTAGGTAATAGTAATAAATATTTTTATAAATTTATTGCCAGCATGGTTAAGTAGGTCAAATTTAAACGTAGTTTGTAAATAAGGAAATAATATTAGGATATTATGTAGAAAATTGGACCTTAACACATCAATAAGGGCGCTTTCAAAAGGAAATTGATAGGTTAAGAGTACCCCAAAGTTCTTTATAAACATTTTAAAGCTTCAAAAAGCATAAAAAAGAACCACAAGTTTATAAATACCAGTGTGTATTCAGTTTAGGGGATTATTATTTTGTTTCAGATAGAGTAGTGAGAAACTATTCCCTAATCGTTGATTATTAGAATATCAGAGTTAAAGAAGTTTTTATCTCGTGGGGATCCTCAAGAGAATACAAAGGGTTATTAAATTCCGTTGTCTGCATTGGGATCGGTATAGTTAGATTTTAAAGCGATTTCTCATTCAAACCGTATAACTCAGCAACCCAAGATGTTACTAATTAAATAACTTGTGGGCGCGATTAACGGTCCAGAGAAACCGATTGCACCAAATGAGGTTGGAGGAGTGCGTATTGTAAACCATCAAATAACTCTGTCTGTTCGAAGTCAATGTACTGATAGTGAAAATATTTGTTGAACCTGAATAAATACGGTTATCCCGACGAAGCAACCCTGCGGTGTGAACTTTAGCAGGTAGTTGTTGGTATAGCCACTAATACATTACTAGAATAGAAAAGTGAAAGTGTTTTGTGTGAGGATAATAAGCTACACTGATACCGCGAATATATGAGAACCAACGGTGGCATCACGTCTACCAGGACACTGACCCGGGTCCTGGAATTTGCAGCTGTTGCTATACGCATCGCAGGTGGTGAAAAGCATCGCCCGTAATGTAAGTAGTTTTAATGTTAAATTGATTCTTAATGCGATTTACGGCATACCTGTCTGTAAGATACAAGAAACTAGGTTAAGAGTATTTAGTTAGGGGATTAGGTATTAATAGAAATAGTACATTGGGTATTTTGTTTTTTACATCATAGTAAAGAAGTTGCTTGTAAAGTGTTATTTTTTCTAAATAATTTTGAATACAGTTGGGTAAAAGCTTGTAAGTGGCTCACTAACAAGTACTGGAAGTCAGGGTAAAGCTTTAAAGGGTGAAATTCGGAAAAATTTAAAGGGATTAGAAGCATTCCCATGTTTAACAAGGTATAATTATTATCTTTTAGAAATACTCTGTTGCAGGGTTGTTATAAAAGAAAGAGTAGAAGATTCAAGAGCTTATTTTTATATTGAAACTGTAGGTACCTGTTTTTAGGTGGTTATTTGTCACCGATACAAATAAAACAAACAAATATTAAATTAAGGGAACCATTACACCGTAAAAGAAAAGGCAATAGGGAATCATGAGTATTCGTCCACAAGAACAAGAAGATATTTATTTTGATTAACAGACGGGAGAGGCCCTTTGAAATCAATGCTGTCTCTCGAACTTGGCAGTGGCTTTGATTAAAACATCTTGATGCTAATGGAATCTAGGTTTAACGGCAGCACATATGTTGCAACAAGCGGTAACCCAACACACTTCTTCTATAAAAATTGGGAGGTTCTTACTACGCACCCAGTGATACATTATTACAGCCCCGCCGCGTCGGTACGCGAGACACTACGTCAGTTGGTAGCAATGCTAAACAATTGTAAAAATGACGCGCAATTTATAGATGACGTCACACAATATGCGAATTATTGCTACACAATTTAACGGTTATGCAAATTTTAAAGAAAACCCCCACGGGGTACTCACGTGAACATGCATGGCTTCTTGCAGAATTACTCCATGATGGTCGGCGGCGGCTTCGCTAATCTTTCTCGGGCGTGGGAATTCTCAAGCCCGGTTGAATGCAAATTCAAATTTGTCTTCTTTCTATATGTAGGGAATGACAGGAACTGGTTTATAAGGAACGATAGTCAAGAGAAGGCAAAAAGAGACCTACATAACAAAAAAAGATACGATAAGACACAAAAGACAACAACACGTGTTCTCATCTCGGAGGCTAGTTCCACACGTATCCAGAAATCCACCACTTCCTCTTTGGCCCACCGCGCCGGCGCAAATCCCGCGCAACACACTATCTGAAGTGACGGAAATATGCGCACAAGTCTTTTTAAATTCATTGTCGCGAAATCCTTACAAATTAAAACTTATAAGAATGTTTACGGCCGATTGCGGCACGTAACAACATGCGAGTCACTCCAGGGCGACACAATAATTTATTGAATTCGTTTAGTTTTACCACAGGATTTGCGATGGCCGAACACATCCTAGAGAGAGCGTCTGTGACCTTGTTGTGTGTTCCTGGTCTATAAACAATATCATAACTAAAACAAACCAACTCTAATCGCCATCATGTTATTTTTCACTTTACCATGGCGGGTACTGTCGAACATGAAAGCTACAGATTGCTGATACGTTATCAACTTAAAATGGTTGCCTATTAGATAGTGTCTCCATTTACGAATAGCTTCCACTATAGCTTGAGCTTCTTTTTCGACCGATGAGTATTTCAGTTCAGAACTATTTAAAGTTCTTGAAAAAAAAATCCACAGGCCGTTCGGATTGTGATAATGTTGCAGCTATACCATTTTTAGAAGCATTCGTTTTGTCAGTAAAGGGCGTATTATGATCGATACAATTGACAACTGATTTTTCTATTTCAAGTTTTAATTCCTTGAAGGCTTCTTTTGCTTTTTGGATAAAGGGAATTTTGTGTGAACAGAACGAGCAATTTTGGATATACGATAAATACTGTGAGAATATACCTAACGCTCTTCTCAAAGAGGCTGTGTCTTTAGGTAGGGGAAAATTCTTTAACGGTTCGAGACGATTCGGATCGGGTCTATTGCTCCTATTCGATATTACGTAGCCTAGTAATTTGATTGATTTAAGCGAAACCGACGATTTTTCAAAATTAATTGTTAGGCTATACTTTCGAGCTGTTTCAATAAACTTCCGAAGATTCTTATCATGTTTCTCTTGACTCTTCTCGCAGATAGTCACATCGTCTAAGTACGCATACATGTCTACTAAACGTTCGACTTTGATTATCTCGTCAATGACCCTTTGAAATGCAACTACCCAATTGGTGACCCCAAAAGGAATGCACCTAAAGTTATAAAGCTGACCGTATGCTTCAAATGCCGTATACATTTTATCCTCCTCCCTAAAAGTAATTTGATGGTATGCACTTCGTAAATCAATAGTACTAAAAACATTGTAACTCGCAACCTTATTGATTACATCTTCAATTCTTGGCAAAGAGTACGCATCTAACAAAGTAAATCTATTGAAAGTTTTTGAATAGTTAATAACCATGCGTTTTTTGTGATTTTCATTAGAAACAACTAAAACCTGAGCTCCCTATGGAGAGTTGCTAGGTTCGATTACATCATTTTCGATAAACTTGTAGTTATCTACAGAGTGGCGGCTCGACTTAATTGCAATTGGTTTACATTCAGCCTTTAGGTTAGCAAACAAAGAAGCAGGCGGAACACTAGCATACAACTAAGGGAGCTCTTTCACCTCCAAACAGTAATTGAACATGTGCGCAGCTTTAAAATGGCATGACCCACTATAATATCAGAGTACAAATCTGGTAAGATTGCCAGTTTTACGTCATTATATACGTGATCAAAAAGATTAATGTTTACTTTACACTGCTCTTTGATTTTCGAAGTCATAGTAGTCAAAGGCATGGAGACAAACTCAGAGCATGGTAACACTATTAAACTCAACTCAGAGACAGTTTTCTTGTTTATAAAACTCAGAGAACTTTCAGTATCAATTAAAGCGGAAACAGGGTACCCCTCAATAGTGACAAGAACAGTACTTTTAGATAATATATTTATAGAAGCCAAAAATCCGATTTCACTACGTTCGTTTTGTAAACTGTTTACAGTAGCTTAACGTACTCTAACAGATAGGCACATTTTGGCAAAGTGTCCTGGTAGGCCACAAATTTGCAAGTAGAATTTTGTGTAGGGCAGCTCCTATGATGTCTAGAATAACCGCAAAAGAAGCATTTGTCATTAGGATCGGTTTGTTACGATTGATTGTAGGTGGAACAGCGTCTATTGGTATTGGCGAGTAAAAACTTTGGACTTGTGTCTCTGCAAGTTCAAGAGAGCAAGCCAACTCATAAGCACTCTCTAAAGTTAGTGCAACTTTTTCCAAAAGATTGTAGCCCACTAATAAAGGTATCCTTCACAAAATCATGTCTGTTCTCAGCAGTGACAGCTTTAAAGAGACAGTTTTTGCTTGAGAGTTTTAAGGCTTGTAGGTACTGGTCAAGAGTTTCCTTCGACATTTGCTTACTTGTAGATAATAAGTGCCTGCAAAAATCTCATTCACCAGTTTGATATAAATGCCTTTGAGTACGATTATAGCATCGTTTTAAGTTTCACGGTTATTTAGTCATAAACATCAGGAGACACACAGTTTACCAATATCTTCAATTTTTCATTATCCATAGGTTGTGAGTTAAGTATGGAAATGAAATTCTCGAATGTTCTGCTCCAATGAGTCCATTCTCTGGAAGCAGTACTAGCCTTAGGAGCCGTGTTAAATCTTTTGGGTTTTAAAACTCGATTCATTTTGACAGGATTCTAGTTTAATAAATTGTTGTATAACTTATAAACACCTTTGGAAAAGTTTTATTAAACTAGAATAACGCAGAGCACGACAGTCATATTAAGAATGCCAATAATTAAGAATTAGTAACTGGCCTACGTGATACAGAACAACTATTTAAAATCACCACAGGGGCTTCTTTGAAGGATGT
Source organism: Platerodrilus igneus (assembly GCA_036346225.1). Taxonomy (NCBI): domain Eukaryota; kingdom Metazoa; phylum Arthropoda; class Insecta; order Coleoptera; family Lycidae; genus Platerodrilus; species Platerodrilus igneus. The sequence continues at coordinate 8,066,700 of JARFIW010001680.1, read as the reverse complement.
GATCGGCAAGTTTTGAAAGAGTCGGGAACATTTTGCGAATCGGAGTGTGGAATGTTAGAAATATGAAGCAAGTAGGTAAGCTAGAGAACTTGAAAATTGAAATGAATAGGTTAGCATTACACATAGTAGGGATGAATGAAGTTCGGTGGCCAGTGGTGGGGGATTTTTGGAGTGGAGACTTTAGGGTAATTCATACAGGATCAGAGGAAGGAAATTCGAGTATGGTTATACGAAAAAAGATAGAACACTGTATAGAAAACTACTTACCAAAAAACGAAAGAATACTCACGGTTAGATTAGAATCTAAACTGGTAAATACAGTAATAATACAAGTTTACATGCCCACCCCTAGCTACAGTGAGGAAGAGGTAGAAGCGATCTATAAAGATATCAAAGACATTAAGATATGTAAAAAAAGGACTGAAAATTTAATAATTACAAGGAATTTTAATGCAGTGGTAGGTGAGGGCAGGGAAGGAGTGGTAGTAGGTTTATTTGGTTTAGGCACAAGAAACGATGGGAAATAGGTTAGTAGAATTTTGCGATAAAAGCAATTTAACCATCACAAACACATTATTTCAACATCATGCTAGAAGACGATACACGTGGAAGATGCTAGGAGATATAGGAAGATATCAAATAAATTACATTCTTGTTAGACAATGGTTTAGGAATCAAGTAAAAGACTGTAGAAGCTATCCAGAAGCAGATTAGACACTGACCACAACATCGTAATTATGAAGGCCACACTTAAATTTAAAAATTTGAAAAAAAGGAGTTGTCCAGAAGCAGATATAGATGCTGACCACAACATCATAATTATGAAGGTTTCTCTTAAATTTAAAAGAATAGAAATACTCGTAATGAGGAAAACTATTGGATGTGGTGAATACAGACAAAGCAGAATTAAAGGCTGATGGTTCAAATGCTGCAGAAACTGCAAATTGGCAAGTATGGGATGAGCAGGCACTCAGTTTGATAGGTCTTATGGTTAATGACAGTCGGTTCTTTCATATCAGGAATACAACCAAATCCAAACAAGCACACACAGCATTAAAGAATCACCATGAAAAAAATACATTAAGTAATAAAGTATGTCTAATTAGACGAATTTGCAGTACAAAAATGGTTGAAAGTGGCAACTTAGAGGAACATATTGCTACTTTGACAAATTTCGTCCAAAGGCTTGCTGAGCTTGGAAAAGAATTACAGCACAATTGGGTTGTAGGAATGATTTTAAGCAGCCTACCACGTAGTTATGATACCCTCCTAACGGCTCTTAAAATTAGACCGGAAGAAGATTTGACATTAAGTTTGGTAAAGTCTGAGCTTCTTAATGAATACTATTGTCGAAATAAAACAAAAGTTATCAAAGTGAAGCAGCGCTTAAGAATGTATATGTAAAAAGATACAGTGTATTTTCTATCAGAAAGATGGACATTTTAAGCATACATGTTTAAAATATAAAATCTGCAACGAGCGAGGATGTTATGACAAAAAGATCTCTATTGGAGCTATGGTTCTGATGCACTGATGGCAAAGCAAGACGTTGGCTAGACTCAGTCGAAGGAGAAAGTGGGTTGCTAGCTTCTGGAAAGGGACAACTATAATTCACAGAAGTACAAAAAGGCGCCAGAGTGAGAGCCGCTACTAACATCCTAGAACCCATACCTAAGGGTTCCGAGCAAGCACAAGATAAAACACTAGTTCCTCAAATCTCCAATAACTCTAGAGCATTCCACTAAAATTATAAATTTCACAAAGACAAGTTAGGTTGAATTGTATAAATAATTTAATTTAATACCAACAGCAATACTAAAATAATTATACCGCAAACCTGTAAAATAATGTAAGGTTGAAACATAACTTATAGCAAGTAAATAAGCTAAGAAATGGCAAACGTTGTTACTAAAAAAATTAGCATAAATCATGTAAGCAACGTAAGAAAATAATACTGTATTCTAGAGCAGGTCTCGATCCTCTAGATACTAACCTAAGTTTTATGTGAAGATTGTTGTGAAGGAGGCAAAAATAACGCCATGAAATACATATTGGAGAATGATACGCGTTTATTGTTTTGTTGGTATATCAACACTGACCTTGTTTTGATAAGTAATATACGATAATAGTAATATGTGAAGGTATAATAAGTCGTAACGCAAAGGTTTCCATACCCGTTAAATAATATGAAACATCGAATTCAGCGAACGTAAAAAATTATCCACTCTGAATGAACCTACACTTTGAAGAAGTCCTAGATTACTAGAATGGGTAGAATGGCTTGTGTGATTCAATGAGCTAAAGAGTCGTACTAAGCAAATTGGTGAGATCTTTAGTGAGAAGCCAGACTAAAACAGGTACTCGAAAGAGGACAGCAGCTCTTTCTTACATTTGCATCGATAATTACATTTAAAAGTTCGATAAATACAACACCGCAAGCGGGGTTTACTAGACACCACCGGTAGTTGGTAGCGCTAATCTTATACAAATTTTGGGCGCGCTCATCTGCCAATGACGTCACCAATGCACAATTTATATTGCGCAATAATCGGAAATTTACATAAATTTAAGATAATAAATAATACAGCGAACAAATTAACAAAGAGAGTACTCACTCAGAAATCCGGCATCCCGCGGAGTTGAGGTAAAGTTGGCTTCGCTAAGGTCCATCAGGGCTCCATCCCGGAGGGATTAAAGATGGTACGCCCGACGCTCTTCCAAAGCGTTCGGACCAGCTTCGGCAATCATGAGCTGGTTCATCCAGGGTCGTGCAGTACGGTTTGCCTAGGTGGCTGCAAATTTCATCTACCTATGTAGGGAATGGTCAGGAATACCAGGTATAAGGCGACAAACAAAGACAATTAGGCAAAGGAAATCTACATAGATAAGATAAGGCACGATGCGATACCTCAAAACGTCCACTCCACTCGAAGGTTCGGGCGAAAAAAGCTACGTTATAGCGTCTAACGGAAATTTCTCCCCACTTTTGTCTTTTTTTACGTCGGCGCGAAGTTATTCGTCCAACCCACTATTGACGTGACGGAAATACGCGCACCGCGTCTTTTGAAATTATGGCGCGAAACTTCGGCACATCAAAATTATCCTAAGACATGTTTAAGGGCCAATTTGATTGGCACGTAACATCTTTTGGGACTTAGAGTGACAGAAACCATAGGGGTGAGTATGGCATTATAAGACACACTACTACGATGTGGAAGGCACATCGTACTTAAATTGTTATTTAAAATGATGGAATCCTCTGTAGTTAAAATAGTCCACCATTCGGATCTCCAGGAGGGGACTACTTCGAATGAAATGATGGTAAAGTTCAAAAAAAGAGCCAGGAACATTTTGCGAGGCAGAGTGTGAATGTCAGAAGTATGAAGTGAGTAGGTAAGCTAGAAAACTTGAAAACTGAAATGGATAGGTTAGCATTAGACATAGTATGGATAGCAAAGTTCACTGGCTAGAGGTGGGGGAATTTTTGGAGTAAAGCCTAGCATAATTCATACAGGATCAGATGAAGGAAATTTGGGTGTAGGGATAGTTTTGCAAAAAAAGATAGGAGCCTGTATTGAAAGCTACTTACAAAAGAACTAAAGAGTACCCATGGTTAGATTAGAATCTAAACTGGTAAATACAGTAATAATACAAGTATACATGCTGTAATGTATACCTTATCAATATATTAAACAATTCTGAAAGCAGTAGAAGTATTTAATCTGAGAACTCTTTAAAAGTTGTATATAATGTGAATAGACATAACATGAGAAGCTTGTTTTCACGATACCTAGCAACATAAAAGTCTTAGCTAACTATTTCATGAACACAAACATAACACCTCCTTCTTAAGCAACATAATCACTTAACCACACTGGTGGTTGTCTAATTCGTCGCGGTCTCTCATATGTAGCGGGAATTGGAGCAACTTCGACTTGATCATTCGTTAACGACGCATTAGAAACGGCTGGCATATATGGGTCACATAGAACATCCAAATGATTATGAAGGTGGTGAGTTATTGAATTCTGTTTATTATCCTCACATTTAATTAAAGTAACAGGAAATCTAAGTTTGATTTGATCTACATGCCTGCGCAAGATGCTTCCATCATGCAATTTAACATTGTAAGAAACGGACCCGCTAACTTCAGAAATTATTGCAGGAATTATTTATCACCGCTACTATAATTTTTATAAAGACGGTGTGGTTAACGCTAACTGTTCGTAGATTAGGTGACTCTAAAGTACTGTCAAGAGATTCTTCCCTTTTCAGTTGCAACTCTGTTCATTTACATTCCCAATGCTCCACTCGAAGGTACTACATTGGCCAGGAGGCGAGTTTTTTGTTGCCTGGAAACTTAGAATTTAGCCGAACCCTTACCATTCCAGGCAAGGTAGGGATCTTTAACGTGCGTGACAACACTCACACACGGGACCTCCATTTAACCCCTCATCCGAATGAGGGCGTAATTTTTGTGAAAAATGCTCACCTGCCATTTTTTCAAGCAGTCGACCGTGTCGGGATTTGAACCCAGGACCTTGGGATCCGTAGTGTTACGCTTACTACATTGATGTGGCGACGCCTTCAGTTGCAACTCCGAAAACAAATCTCGATTTAGTTTTTCCAAAACAATTTGTAACTTCCTGCCCATAAGAATCTCGCTAGAACTCTGACCAGTGGTTGAGCTACGAGTGACGTGCTGGTATAATAAAAATTTAGCTAATTTTAATTTCCAGTCCCCAGTAATATATTTTTTTTAGAAAATTTTTAGTTGTTTGAACCACTCTTTCTGCCATTCTGTTTCCTTGTGGTCTCTGAGGAACGATGGTCACTAAACAAATTCCAGGGATTTCCCCAAATTGTTTAAATCATTCGTTAGTAAATGCAATTCCATTATCGGATATCATTGAATTTGGCAACCCGTGAGTAGTGATCAACCCATACAATGTTGACATGACTGCTTCAGTCGAAGTATTTGGAACGATTCGAACTTCAAGCCATTTAGAAAATGAATTCACCACTATTAGACAAACCTTTCCCATAAATGGCCCCGCAAAATCTAAATGTAACCTTGACCATGTTTTATTTGTAGGTTCCCAAGGAAATACTGGGCAAGCTGGAGGTGAGCGTGCATTTGTTTGACACTTTCTACAACATTTAACATTTTCTATTTCACCATCAATTCATGGCCACCAAACGTAACTTCTTGCTATTGCTTTCATCTTGACGATGCCGAGATGACACGCATGCAGTACTTTCAGAATTTCTACGGTAGCTACTTTTGGAACAACCTTACATGTGATTTTCCAATGCACCACCTGAAGGTACTACATTGGCCAGGAAGTAAACCCTTCCTGTTCCTAGCAAGGTAGGGATCTTTAACATGCGTGACAACACACACATACACACACACACGGGACCTCCATTTTACCTCTCATACAAACGAGGGTGTATTTTTGTGAAAAATGCTCGCCTAACATTTTGAAGCGGATCGTGTCGGGATTCGAACCCGGGACCTTGGGCATAGTAGTCACACACATATCGCCTATGTCACGGAGCCGCTTACCTTTGGAACAACCACGCGACATCCGCGGAGAATACAACCTTTATGTGATGATAATTCGTTCCTGCAGGCATAAAAAATTTTGAATTCTTCCGATACCCATCCTTTAGACCATCCTTTCAAAATCCAGTTTAACACACGTACCAGAATGGAATCCTTAGCTGTTAGCGAAGAAATTTGCTTAGCATCTAAAGGCAGATCTTCCGTCGATTCCAATAATAGAACTTCTTTTGAGTTTTCAATATTTTGTTCTATGATAGGCAAATGCGGTCTACTTTACTCATCTGCATTAGAAATTTGCTTGCCAGGTTTGTAGTTAATTTCATAATCATAAGTACTTAGGTAATAATCCAAAGTTGCATTCTAGATGAAATAATATTTGGAGTTGGCTTCTCCAGAGCAAAAAGGCCTAAAAGTGGTTTGATGTCCGTAACAATTGTAAATTTCCTGCTATACAAGTAATTATGAAATTTTGTCATTCCTGCAATAATGCTTAAAGCTTCCTGATCCAACTGTGAATATCCCCTTTCTGTAAAATTCATTGTTCTAGAGTAAAATGCAATTGGAGCTTCCACTCTGTTTGGTAAAATGTGGCTAAGAACAGCACCAACGCCATATTGAGAAGCATCGCAAGTAATCGTTATTGGTTTCATTGGATCGTAGAGTACCACCACCGCATTTCAAGTAATTAGTTTTTTTACATTCTTAAAAGCTTTGTCATGGATAGCAGTCCAAACCCAATCGCTTGAGCAATCCATGAGCATATGTAAAGATTCAGCAGTTGTGGCTTTGCCCTTTAGAAAAATGTGATAAAGATTAAGCATGCTCAAAAATGCTTGCAACTCCGCTTTATTTTTGGGACTGGTGCATCATGTATAGCCTTGTACTTTTCTTCGGTTGGGTGGATGCCTACAGAATCAACACGAAACTCCAAGTATATAACAAACAATGACCCAAGAATACATTTTTCTTTATTCAGTTTTAGGCCATATCTTTGAAAATTGTAAAAGCTCGTGTAATGCGATTTGCAAATTCTCTTCAGTCTGAGCGGAGATGAGAATATCGTAAAAAATGCCACAGCACCTACGACATTTTGCAAAAGTTTTTCCATAAATTCTTGGAATATTCCAGGAGTCACCAAAATGTCAAATTGTAGACGCCTAACAGCGAATGCTCCTTTACGAGTAATAATTGTCTGGGCAATTGCAGACTCTTCATCAACCACTAGTTGTTGATAAGCGTGGGATAAGTCAATCTTCCCAAATACCTTTCCACCGGCCAAATTAGATAATAATTCGTTCACAGAAGGAATGGGATATGGATGCTTGGACAATGCTTTGTTAAGCATACTTTTATAATGTCTGCATATTCTGATTTTGTTTGATTCTTTCTTATGCACTACCAGTATTGGAGTAGCCCACTTTGAGTACGTATTTGGAACAAGAACACCTTGCTTAACTAGTCGATCAAGTTCCTCTTCAATAAGTGACTTTAGAGCAAATGGTATTGGCCTTGCCTTCATGTAGATGAGTTTAAAATTTGGATCTATCCCGAGTGATACATGGACACCACTAAAAGTACCTATGCCTTCAGAAAAACGTCCACAAATTTATCGAATAGCAATTGATTCGTTCTGTTTTTGAACCCTTTTATAAAACTTATAGCGCTGAACTATTGTAGAAGGTTTCGGAGAAAAATGTTTAGTCAGTTTTGTAATTATTTCTTCATAATAATGTTCCAAATACTCTTTTGGGAGCACAAATCGACTTAATCATAGAATAGCATTTTAAATCACAAACTGTTAATAAAGTTGCATGTTTAAGTTTGTCCTCTTTAATATTTTTAGCCTTCATGAAGAACTCTAATCTTTTGGCATAGGATTTCCATGCTTCAGGTTGAGTAGTATTAAATTTCTCAATTTATCCAGTATTAGTAATAACTTTATCCTTGTCACCAATTTTGTAATGTTTGCCTTAATAATATATTAAACAATTCTGGAAGTAGTAGAAGTTTTTAATCTGAGAACTCTTTAAAAGCTACATATGATGTGAATTGACATAACATGATAAGCTTTTTTTAGGATACCTAGCAACATAAAAATCTTGGCTAACTATTTCATGAACACAAACATAACATATGGCCACCTCTAGCTACAGTGAGGACGAGGTAGAATCGATCTACAAAGATATTGAAGACATACTAAGATGCGTAAAAGGTCATGATAATTTAATAATTACGAGGGATTTTAATGCAGTGGTAGGTGAGGTTAGGGAAGGAGCAGTAGTAGGTTTATTTGGTTTAGGCACGAGAAAGAACAGGGGATATAGACTGGTAGAATTTTGCAACAACAATTTATTCATCACAAACACATTACTTTAACATCATGCTAGAAGATGATACATGTGGAAATAGTTTACATTTTTGTTTGCCAACGGTTTAGAAATTAAGTAAAAGACTGTGAAAGCTACCCAGAAGCAGATGTAGACACTGAGCACAACATCGTAATTATGAAGGCTGCTTTTAAATTAAAAATTTGGAAAAAAGGAATGGAAAAAGGCACTTTCAATTTGAGAAACTAAAAGGTAAAGTTATCCACAAATGATCTGAAAAAAGTCAATTAAATTGCTGAAAGACATTGGGAAGGTTTCGTAACTAAGGAAGTAAAAACAGAATGGACTAACATTAAATCCAGCTTAGATATAGCGGTCAAAGTTATTCTAGGGTATACACAAAAAGGAAATAAGAAACCATGGATAACAAAGGATATCCTGAATTTAACAGAAACTGAAAATTTTGAATTTTGCCGAACCCTTGCCGTTTCAAGCAAGGTGGGATCTCAACGTGTGTTACAACACTCGCACACTGGACCTCCATTTTACCTCCCATCCATACCAGGGGGTATTTGTGTGAAAAATACTCGCCTAACATTTTTCAAGCGGATCGAGTCCAGGGATTCGAATCATGATTATTAATCAGCCTAAAATTTAGCAACTTTGCCGAATTTAAATATATTTTGTATATCCATTAATGGAGGAGATCTCCATGGTGTGTTTCGAACTTGATTTAGTATGTATAGTTGCTTTAATTTGTATTACTTCCTTTAGTAATAAAATTGCGACATCTAACAGAAAAATGTACTAATACTGTACAGATTTTTCTTGTAGTAAAGTTACACCAAGGAATATTAAGACTCATAGTATTATAATACTTGGTATGTAAAATACAGTGATAATAATTTATTTCAAAGTACACTAATTTTTTTACAACCCTTACTTGACTTCAGTAACGGGTTAATTATTTTCAAACGCTAAGTTTTTGTTGTATTTCATGTAGTGTATTAACTTTAGATAATGAACAAGTACGTTGTAACTACCGTGTTCAATCAACTCCCCCGGGGACATTGCTACAATGAAGAGGAACTGATTTACCATTTTTTCCTGAGAAAACGTGTTTTGAAACAGCGAGGGGCATACTCTAGAACAAAATTAATTGTGAATTTCTACACTCTTAGGCGGACCTTACATAGTCGCTTCTAGAAGCTGCTTCTTTTTCTATACGCATTCTGATTGGTTTGCTAAGCACACGTGACTCCCAAATATAAGACCGCAAAAAGAAGCGAAGAAGTTGGTTCAATGTTAACTTCTTCGCTTCTTTTTACAATTTGACATATTATTTGTTAGGTTAGGTTAGAAAATTCAGTGTACCTGCAGTCAAAGTTAGAAATTGATGAACCAAAACAATGCATTCTTATTTAGAATTATTGCCATTTTAGCTATTTTGTACATAAAAATAACTATTAAACACTGTTTGGTTACTAAGGTGCCGACAAATTTATATTAGATGCGCATGTGCCAATATTAGAAGCCACTTCTTGCCGATACTATGTAAAGCGGTACACAAAACTAGCGTCACTTCTTTCCCGAAGAAGCAGCTTCTAGAAGCGACTATGTAAGGCCGTTCTCTACGGCTCTAAGTAAAATTTAAATGTTATTTTAACAACACCCCATTTCTTTTATGGAGGGGCGCGAAACAAGAACAGTAGTATAACTATGGAGAAGCTGCGACAGCCCTTTTAAAAGGGCCATAAATATCTTGTAAAGGGTGTGTGTATTATGGAAAAGAGAAGTATGTATGTGTGAAGGTCACGTATGTGTAGGTGTGTGTGTGTGTTGGTATTAGTTAGGTTTGAGGATAACGATGGTATGGCTATGGAGAAGCTGGCCGGCCCTTTTTAGAAGGATCATAAATATCTTGTAAAGGGTGTGCGTATTGTATAAAAGAGAGGTACGTATGTGCAGGTGTGTGCGTGTAGGGTGTGGGGTGTGTGTGGTTTGTCGGTGATGTTAACGTGGAAGTCGTGCCCGCCCTTATGATAAAAGTGCGTGTGCGTGTGTAGATATCGATCGGTGGTGGCGCGCTCGGTGTCGTGGTTGTTTTTTATTTTCGAAAAAGAAAGGTACGTATCGTTATGCGTAGGTGTGTAGGGGGCGGTGCGTGTTTTAGTCTAAGACGCAATATCGTAAGGGGCGCGCAAGTGGTGCGAACGTGTTTTTGTCTTAAGAGCGCGTTTTCGGAGGGGTGGTGGTGGTCGCGTTCGAGAATAAGTCTGGGTAAATAACCGCGAGGGTTTTTGTTTTATTACAGGTGTCGATAAGAAAAAAAATTGCGATGGCCCTTTTAAAAGTGCTGTCTCAGCTTCTCCATAATTATACTACTGACGTAATCGTATTTTTGCTCAAGATGGTTCGATCGATGACGTGTGCGCGTATTTTTCGCCCTCCGAGAGAGAAGATGATGAAAGTGCGCTATTTAATTCGTATACAAATACGGGGTCAACGATTATCTCATCGGACACACGTGCAAGACGTTTCAAGTAAACTTTTAATAATTTGGAAATGTTACGCTCGATATGTCGTGAGCAATTATGATGAAGTATTTAAAAATAACGCAGAGATTTCAGATCGTCGGGCGAAAAAATAAACGGGGCCGCGATTATCTCATCGGACACACGTGCAAGACGTTTCAAGTAATCTTTTAATAGTAATGTAATTGTTTCGGTATAAATGGTTCGATGACGTGCGTATCGTTTGCTGAAAATAAAAAAGTTCTTCCTTAATTTTGTGTACATTATTGAACCAAAGCATATACGATGACGAAAATCGTATTTTGCAGAGAAATAAAAAGTGTTCGTAAATTTTGTATAGTATAAATTGCATGAAAGCGGAAGTTAAATATAAATGATCCAATATGTTTGTACAATTATTTTTTATTATCGAAGTCGGGAATAGCTTTTGGTTAAAACATTGTATGCATAAAAAGATATAGCTTCTTGGAACGCGTGAAGAAAATACTGTAGTTAATGATTACATCATTGTTTTGAATCATTAATTATACAGGAACCCATTATTTTTAACAAATATGGTGTTTATAGATCTTAGAAATATAGATGATTGAGATTTTTATATTCTTTATCGATGGCCAAGTTGGGGAAAATGTTTAGTTACTTACATCTTTGAATAAAAAATATGCATCATTAATTTTATGCGATTTCAATATCAGCATAATAAAAGTTAACGTTTTAATTTGAATGAGCTTTTTGTCGAGACAAGGGTAATGCTATTTAATTCTAATGAATTGCTATCGTTAATGACCTAATCGTGTATGTGCTTGGGAGGCGGTATTCAGATGCGTAATAAAATGTACGTCATTTGGATCGATATAAATAGAGGATCCCTTGTAAGGCTTTTTATCTTGTAAAATATAAGTTTGAGAGAGTCGCAAAGTGTTTGTTATCGTGCAGCTTGCATTAAACAGGTAATAATTGTAAATATATTTTTAACTTTATATAATTATATTGGTAATTAGAAAATAAAATATGGAGCTAATTAAAAAATCAATTCAGTAAGCCGCATCGATAGGAAGAAGGCCGTAAAGTCAAAGATCTCGAGCTACAGCGCCCTTATCCGGTTTTAAGCATCAAATCTCTTCAGTCAAAGAAGAATTCTCGCATCATTCTCGTCGAATTAGAAGAATGCGTTGTGTTCCTTCCGCAGAGAATCGCGGACGTAATTAGCGACAAAGATATCGAAGAGCTGAATAAACAGGAATGCCTTTGTTTGCACTACCTAGGATCGTTCGAAGTTGGTTAGTATTTAATATTTTAATTTTTATTTAAAAACTAATACGAAATTCGTTTATTTTAAAGGTAAACCTAATCCTGCAGCGAGCATTTCCTTCTGCTGCATGGGCGAAAAACAAAAGGATCCATCACCATCAGCCCTCACGGATCCTCCCAAGGAAAATCAAGAACGGCAAGAGCAAAAAAGCCATCCGTATCGTCATCACACTAGAATACCTACCTATACATGGTAATTAATTTTTATAATTTTAGTATTTTTTACATCTTGATTTTTTAAAGTTATGAGTATTGAATATAGAATTAGATCAGCAACCCATTACAATCGTGATATGCTAATTGCGGATTATCCACATAATTTTTATAGAATCGCATGCAAGGAATTGCCTGCTTATTTAAAAGACTTTAAATATCGGGACGGTTTTTTGATTGGGTATCGAGCCATTTTTCTATTTTGCATGCAATTTAATTTGTTCGACAATTTAACGTGCTTAGAATATTCGGATTCTAACACAATAGCGTTTTGCTACACCGACGTGTCTCGTATGAAAGAAAAGCTTTTTAATTTATGTAATTACGACCGAAGGGCATTTTATAATATTAGCGAAAGCATCTCGGCCGGTATTAGGTTATTTAGATTTGTAGATCAATCTGCCGTATCGCCATTAAAAACAGTGTTTAATTTTCAGTTTAAATGTGAAAGTGACATTTTCTTTTATGCAACTCTAAGAACCGATTGCCTATACGTGGACTTAAAAATAGAGAATTCGTGTTTTCAACTCAATTTATTAATTCTTTGTTGATTTGCAGAAAACCCTCCGCATGCGCTTGCATGAAATCGGCGATTTATTTGTCTATAGTAAATGTGTTAGAACGACAGATGTATTTTCTATAAAATCAACTAAAATTACAGATTCAGAAAAATATGCTATAGACTTATCCTTTTGTATAAGATTTTAAACTCGTACAAATTGTTAGAATAAAACGGAACTGCATGCCGAATTAGAAGCCATTTTATGGTCCTGCGATTTATCGCCCAAAGACGATACGCCGAACGTATTAGTAAAATTGCACGGTTCAAAATACAGAAAGTTGGCATTGAAATACGAAAAAAAAAATGTTAACTAACAGAAAAATCGAAGCGGACGCGGGCGTTTCGATGTGTTGTGATCAGATGCTACAGTTGTATCGAAAAGTGCACGCAATTTTAACGAAATGTCGTAAAACTAAAGTATTTCGCAATTGGGTTCGAATATTAAAATCACACATTCACAACACCGAATCGATTTTAAGAACGGTGAAACAAACTTGTTCTTCGCTCTCGGCTAGTTATCTGAATCTATTCGAAAATCTTCTATGCCATATGAAAAGATATAAAATGCTATTTAAAAATCTATTAAAAAAACTACTGCGGCAGAATGTTCCTAAACAATGGATGTATTCTCGGAGCACGCCTCGACATTCTGAATTGGTTTGGAAGCCGATCGTGTCTGCGTTTAAATCGAGAATTCAAACAGCTCAAATTATTAATGTTGCACATAAAGATCTTAATTTATTTATCGAAGATTGTAAAAAACTAATTTTATCCAAATTGTATACGATTTTTAAAAATCACTCGGTAAACCTTAAAATTAATGTCGTGTTAGCGTGCGATTTTTTCAAATTTTCCGTCGCGCTCAACGAAAATGAGTTTCAAACTAGGTATTTTTCGACGCCCAACTTTTTAATTTGTTTCGGCAATTTAGAGAAGTTTAACGAGTGGTTTGCGTGCAATATCGCAACACGCTTGTTGGATAAAATAGAGAACGACGCAATGCACGGGTCAGGATTCACGCTATCCGAAATATTATTTTTAAATGTTAATATTAATAAATGCTATGATATGTTTCACGCGAGTTGTTTCATGCCTCTTCCTATCGCAATTCAAAACAAAAAGGCCTGTTTAAACATTAGAAACAATGATTTTTCATGCTTTTATTGGAGCGTTTTAGCCGGAATAATTAAGCCTACAGCAGGTAAGCATGCTAATCGCACAACTTCGTATCCGCATTTTGCAGAAATTTTTAATATGAAAAATTTCGTCAGCCCCATGCCTATATCGGATATATCGAAATTCGAAAAGCAGAATGATATTTCTGTAAATGTTTTTGCTCTTATTTTAAAACGCGCTCGATACATCGTAACACCGGTACAATTAACTAGCCAAAAACGAGATAAACACGTTAATCTGTTAATTGTTGAAGATGCGTATGTCGACGAGTCGTCAAAATTTAATTCTGACGACGGCGAAGACGTCAACGGCGACGAGGACGACGACGGCGGCGACGAGACCGATAAAGTTGGAAAAAGTTTGGAAGAATTAAAAAAAAATATTAAAGATTATAAACGGGGCGTTAGATATCATTATTGTCTTATAAAAAATTTAGCCTCACTTGTGAGAGGTCAATTAACTAAACATACGGGTCACTTTTACGTATGCGATAGATGTCTCTCTATTTTTACGATCGCAAACGTCTCGATGCCCACGAGCAAGTATGCGAAAACTTAACGAGTGTCGTGTTATTTTACCCTCCGAAAAAAACAAATATTTACAATTTAAAGATTTTAAGTATAAAATACCTGTGCCGATGGTGGTTTATTCTGACATAGAATGCCTTATTAAAAAAACCGAAAGAGCTTCCGAATCAGAACGCACTTTCAAATACCAGGAACATATTCCGTTTTCAATAGGATATTATTTTTATTGTGGATATGACGAATCTCTTTCATATTACAGTTCATACACGGGCACAGACTGCATTTCTTGGTTTGTGCGACAATTAAAACATATTGCCATATGTTATGGGAGCGCATTTTTTAAAAACGAGCCTGCTACGTCCTCTATAGATGCCTCGACGGCAAAAACGTGCTTTATTTGCGAAGTCGATTTCTTGCCGGACGACGAAAAGGTTATCGATCACGATCACATGAATGGTTCTGTAAGAGGTGTTGCGCATAGCAGCTGTAATTTAAATTTTAGGTTATTTCCAATTATTCCCGTAGTCTATCATAATTTGAGCAATTATGATGCTCATTTTATTATTAAAGAGCTTGCTAACGCTTTCGAAGGCCCCATGAATATAATACCCTTGAATAATGAAAAATACATAACATTTTCTAAAAATACAACGACGCAAATGTGACGTTCAGATTCATAGATTCCTTTCGCTTTATGGCAATGTCATTGGAAAAATTAGCATGCGAGTTGTCTTTCGATGACTTTAAAGTTTTAAAAAAGGAATTTAGCTCGCTAAACCCGGATCGCATTAAATTGCTAATGCGCAAGGGTATTTTTCCTACGAGTATTTGGATGACATTTTGAAATTAAGCGAAGAAAATCTTCCTCCTATAGAATGTTTTATAGCAATCTTAATGAATCACATATTGAAGAATCGGAATATATTCATGCGCAAACCGTATGGAGCACTTTTAAATGCAAAATTTAGGCGACTACGCGGACCTATATTTAAAATGCGACATTCTTTTACTTTGCGATATATTCCAAGACTTTAGAAAAATTGTCTTGAAACATACAAATTGGATCCCTTAAATTTTGTGACTTTGGCGAGCTACTCGTGGTCTAGCATGTTATTATATACTAAAATCAGGCTAGAACTAATTTGTGACGTCGACATGTTTTTAATGATCGAAAGAGGCATTCGGGGGGGCCTTACTCAAGTCGTAAAACGATATGTAGAATCCAATAATAAATATTATCCCCAAACGTATGATCCATCCAAGCCGAATAAATTTTTATTTTACGGAGATATTAATAATCTCTATGGTCATGCCGAATCTTGCTATTTGCCTTACGGGGATTTCAAATGGCTAACGCCTGAAGAAATATTAAAATTTAATGTTACAACGGTGAGCATTACGAGCGATAAAGGTTATATTATCGAATGCGACTTGGAATTTCCTACGGACATTCACGACGCTCAGAAAGAGTTGCCGATGTGCCCAGAACAGGACACGCCTCCGGGCTCGAAATTTTCAAAATTAATGTGCACTCTCACGAAAAAGTTCAACTACGTTGTGCATTACAGAAATCTCCAGGTTTATTTATCTGCGGGCGTAGTTATGACGCGCGTTCATAAGGTTTTAGAATTCGGTCAGTCTCCTTGGTTGAGACCGTTTGTCGAATTAAATACAAGAATGCGCACGGAGGCTAAAACGGAATTTGCACAAAATCTATATAAATTTGCAAACAATTCCATTTTTGGTAAAACAATGGAGAATGTTAGAAAAAGACGTGTCATAAAATTAGTGACTCATTGGAGCGGTCGGTATGGTGCTCTATCTTTAATTTCCAAACCAAATTTCCATTCGGCGACGATTTTTGACAAAAATCTGGTCGCGATCGAATTGAGCAAAACAGAGATAGAGTTCAACAAACCTATCTACATAGGTATGGCCATCTTAGAATTATCAAAATTGAATTATATAATTTTCACTACGATTTCATGAAGGCAAAATTTGCAAATAATTGCGAATTATGCTACATGGACACCGACAGCCTTTTGTATAGTGTGACGTGCAATGATTTCTATGAAGAGTGCATAAAGACGAATCTAGAAAAATTTGATACGAGCGCTTATGATCCCGATAACATCTATAAAATTCCTTTAATTAATAAAAAAGTCATTGGTCTTATGAAAGACGAAACTAGAGGTCGTATTTTAACGCACTTTGTAGGCCTTCGATCGAAAATGTACTCTTTAAAAATAGAAGGCCGTGAGATAATAAAGAAGGCTAAGGGTGTTAAAAAGTACATTATCGATCGGCAAATCTGTTTCGATCACTATCTCGATACGTTACGAAATAAAGTAGTCATAGAACGAGACCAAAATAGCATACGATCATATTTGCATAAGGTATATTCCATACGTCAGACGAAAATTGCTTTAAGTTATCAAGATGATAAAAGATACATTTTATCTAACGGAATAGATACTTTGCCTCATGGGCACTATCTAATAAAGGACCTTTGAATAAAACCATATTTTATTTTGTGAATTGCATGTTTATTATAAAAAATAATTAAAATCTTGTAACGATAAAGAAATTGCATTGTCTTTTGTATTTTATATTATAAAAACCGCATTGTATTTTTTTAAATTTTTATATTATGTATAAAATTAATTTAAAAATATATTTTAAGCGCTGTTGTAGAGGCTCTCTTTGTTATATTGTAATCAAGAAAAAACAGCATTGTATTTTGTTATTTTTTATATTATTATAAAATTAATTAAAATATTGTAACAAGGCAAGATAAAAACTGCATTGTATTTTTATTTTTTATATTATGTATAAAATAAACTAAAATAATACATTTTAAGTGCTGCTGCATGTCAAAGTATCGCAGTTGTAGCGTCTCTATCTTTCTTATTTTTACAAGATCAAAAAATGTATAATAAAAAATCAACAAAAAAAGAAACAAATTTTTATTTTTGAAATGTAACATATTTATATAATAAAAATATAAAAACAAATGTTTTATTTTTAAATGTAACAATCTATATAAGATCAGCTTTTGAATCCAGGAAGGCTCTTGGAAGCCCAACCATTTGACGAGAATTTTGGTTCCTTTTCGCCTTAGTATTTTCTCGATAAGGTAAATATTTGGAACTCTCGTTTTCTGCAGCTCAGCTTCATAGAACTGTCCCAATACTGGATCGCCATGCATGTCGACGAGTAAATAAGTAGTCGGATTTGCTCGAAACACTTTACATATTTTAAACGTCTCCTCGCTCCAGTTTGCATTGTAGCCCTTAGAAAAATACTTCTGTATTTTGAAATGCGTACAAAGTCGTCCACGGCATAACGAGGTTTTCTAGTCGCCAGTTTTAATTTATCGTAAACTTTCAGACGCGTTTTCGCGGTCACATTTTGGGTTTTCTTTTAGTGGCCGAATGCACCGTATCGTTGTATTTCGATACAATCGAATCGATTATATCGATCCACTTCCATTTGCCTCTCAGACTAAAAGCTTTATACAGTTTGTTTTTTATCGTTCTGATTGCACGTTCTACGATGGCGGCTTTGATTGAGCTATATGTGGAGTAATGATTAATATCGCCATATTCCTTCATCAGCCGTGCAAATTGGCCGTTATAAAATTCTGTACCATTATCTGTTTGCAGATTTTTCGGTAAAGGCGGCCGCGATCTTTTAATTTCATTTAGAATCTCGCGCATCGCAGATGTGACTTCATGGCCATTCTTGGATTTAAGCGGTCTCGTCCATAAATATTTCGAATAGCAATCGATCACGAGTAGAATATACTTATGCCCTTTATTATATTTCGAATATGGAATAAATTCAGCAATATCGGCTTGGAATAAGTCGTGATAAGATTTGATGATCGTTCTTCGACGTGGAAAATTTATTCTAACCCTCTGTGCAGTTCATCCACTAGTATTTCCTTATCGTTATATTTCTTAGACATTTTTAAGGTTTGACACGAGTATGAGAGTTAGACGACGAGGCTTTATCTTGCTCCAATAACACGTGCAGGTGTCTTATAACGTCGGTATTAATTTTGTGAAATTGTAAATCGTCTCCAGCAGACGTCTTGACCCCGTCTAATTTCAAGTGGTTGAAAATCAGGAAGTTCGTGTTTAAAACAACTTCGTTCAACGCTTGAACGACCGATTGCAATACATTTCGAATGATCACGTTATCGCGGTGAATGGCGACACCTTCGATAAGATTTTGTATTCTCGCGTCCACATAGAACTTAGAAACGGCATCGTGCTCATCTTCGGCCTCGCCTATGTTGACAATTCTCAAGCCTCGAGAGTCGAAGTTCTTGGCCTTACCGTCGTCGATCGTGGTTAGTTTCATAAAATTTTGCGCTTTTTCTGACAACGTCGAGTCCACGTATCTCTTGTTAACGGCATCGCCGAGCTCTGCGGGTCGTGCAAATTTACAATGGATCGCGATTTGGCGTCAAATTTAAGTTTCTTATTAGCATGCGTTTTTCCCGAAGATGAAGCGGTCAAACATATTTCCAATGCTTTGCCTATACGCAGATTGAGTTCTTCGCTGCAAAATTTTAAGTTTACGCCGTCGTTTGATTTTTAGGATCGGCCAAATTCACTATTCTAAAATCCTTCAAGTTAACTATTTTCTCGTCCTCGTCCAATACCAAGGCGCTTCGTTTATTTACCGCATCCGTTCCGGTCACGGGATTGCCTACGTTGCAAAGTTTTCTATTTTCTATGTTGAAATCGCCTTCCGGAGTTAATTTAAAGCCTACACCAGGAGGCCCGCGCGCAGCGGTATTACCAAACCCTCCGCCTCCAGAGTCTCTGGCAACATACGCTCTTCCAAATTTATCGACGACCATTTTATTTCTGAGACTATTCTATAGGACGTGTATATTTTATTAGGCGATTAATTTCGCCTCCTTTAATTCGGATATAATAGAAAGAAATTCGTTTTGATTCTGAGAGCTATTGTTGCCCGCCGAACGTTCGGCCATCAACAAACGAAGCCGGCTCACCAGCTCGGCAGGCGAGTCCCAATGAACGTATTCTATCTTATGATTAGAATTATCGAATTTTTTGTATCGCCAAATTCTGCTTATATTACTCGATGGCTGTCTTTTTTCGATAAATTATCCATACCGAGACCTTTCTTTTCTTCGTTATTTTGGATCGTAATTGCATGGGAATCGTAGGAGTCGCCGATGCTGTATTCATCTCTCTTGACGACAACGACGACGGTGACGGCGACGAAGCATGCTGCGGCGAGGGAGGAGGCGTAGATATTGTAGTCGCCACGGGCGACGGTGTTAAATTCGGAACGATATAATTTTTATATTTGGGCGTTTTAGGCAGATCCTTGCGAAACAGTTTATTATATGCATTGGTTTTCTTCAAAATATCGATGTAATTTTTTACATCTAGCTCGGAAGGATTGCCAGCAGGCGTTTTCTTATTCGAAGGGATTTTCTTATAAGTTAACAATCGAAGTAAACCCTCCGTAATAGGATATTTTTTATTTCTAATATTAATCGTAGATCCGTCGTCTGCAATAGCTAACTCTGAATTGCCCATAGACCATTTATTCGAAAGGTCGTCGTATTGAATGCCGATTCCGGTATCGTCTATATTGGGATCCTCGCTTTTGGACAGGATGTCGGCATACTTTTTAAGTAAGGCATCTGAACCGTCGCCGACATTATCAGATTCGTGCTCCGCATTCTGACGTCGAATATAATTAGGATTTTTACTTGCAGAGAATTTTGATAGCGATTTTAACGGTTCTAGTAATTGAGCATGCTTCATTCCGTATTTTAATTGAGCTCGATTTTGATCTCGTTTAAAATCTAAAACTTTTTCTTATCGTTTTAGTGGCCTGCACTACGGCTCGATTTAAATTCGTAGAGTGACGTCGTCGTCGTCCTCGTCTCATCGCAGCCGCAGACATTGCGTTGATGAAAGTTCGCTCGAACGTCGTGATTTTAAATACATATGTAATGATCGAATCCTTTACGGTAGCGGCCCTCGTTTATGGCTTTTCTTTGTCTACCACTAAGAATCCGTATCCGGCTTTATTGCCATCGCCGTCTTTTTTCCCACGCTAGACGGCACATCTTTTGAAATCTTCGAAGCTCATGTCGGTATTAATGTGCTCCGAATAGATATGTCTTAAGTTCATTTCGTCTTGCGAAAAACTATAATTAAATTTGTATTGTCGCGAATAAGATGCTTCGGTATTCTTGCATACGATTGGCTGAGGTAGAACGCGTCTATATTCTTATGACGGCTCATTGAAAAATATTGACGAATCGCGTTTTGTTCGTGACATTGAATGTCGTCGAAAATGAAAATCGAATTACTCTTAGCATCTTGCGGTGAAATTATTTCGGAATTTTCGCTAAATTCGTAATAGCCTAGTCCCTTGATCGGTCTCAAAACTCGACTCAAAAATCGTATTTGGGCTGAAATAGCGACTTGGAGTAAATGTAAACGTTTTCAAATTCCAATCCGTTGGGTGCCAGTAACAAACTCAAAATCAGGTTTGTTTTACCGCACGCAGAAGGTCCGCATACGATGCATCTTATGCTGGCCGGTAAGAGATCTCCGTGCTTTTGCGCGTTCCAAAATAGGAATAAGGATCATCCTGTTCGACCGTTAGATCCATATTTGCAACCGGTAGAGATTGTTTCTGTTTAATAACCTTCATGTCTATTATTCGCTAATATGACGCGTAACGATTTCCGTAAACGGATCGTATTCGAATATAGAGTCGTGCAAAATTAAGCAGTATGCTTTAGTGGTTTGATCGAAAATGTTGCTGGATTCGATTTCGAGACGTATATCGACGGCCGAATTTTTAATAGATTCTTCTTGACGACTGCAATCGATCACGAACACGGGACAATTGCCAAATTGCTGATAGTCGTTCAAACAACACAGAGCGTAGCTCAAATTGCTCGCGCCTGCATAATAGTTTTCCGGAAATTTCGAATAGTGCATGAACGGGGTCGAATAATCGTTATTGGCAAAGTCCGAATTCATATCTTGAAGTGGAAATTCTTGGGAATTAAGGTATAGTTTTAAATTTGTCAGATTGCAGTGATCGAACTGGGATGCCGATTGCTTCGCATTATCATACTTGCCATGCTGAAGAGTAAATAGAATCCATCGAGGTTTTTCTAATTCGTTCGAATTCTTAATACGCCAAACGTGAATTTTCGAAGACGGAAAGGACGGCAACTCGTGAAGCTCCCAGCGACGAAAGTAAACCACAATTCTGGGATTTTTATGCAAATGATGGAATAAATTTAATTTCGATTCATCGCTAAGCTTTAAATGCGGAACCTCCACGATATTTTAGTAATTTTAAATGTTAGCTCGTTTTCGTCGCTCTTGTAACAATTGACGTCGCTCTTGGATCTAATTAAAACAAGCTCTTGCGGCATGTTTACGACGGCTCGCTTATAATCCTCGCAAAATCCAAAAATATGCTTTAGAGGCACATTGCACGAGAAGCGTCCGTTCTTAAAAATGTCGGCGTTTGTATCTCCTCGAGGGTCCCAGGTGCTATTGCTCAAACCGTTGAATTTTTTGTGATACGAAGCGAGACCCTTCATCGTGCACGTTATACCAGGCTGCTTACAAACGTCGACCACATGCGTGCTCCCCATTTTGTACTGTATTTCATCGAACAAGAATAATATTGCGTTGTTCGTTATCGTATACGGTTTACCTTCGGTTTTCACCGAAAACGTTCCCTTAATATTAATGTAACTGTCGTAGGTTGCGGTTATAGCATCGGAATTTTGGATTTCTATAATCACTCTATCGCTGTGGTCTGTGTTTCGCGTGAAGGGTAAATACGAATAATAATCTTCTTTCGAAATTGTCTCTTCGTAGCGAGGCCTTTTGAATACGTCTAATTTGGCCACCTCGTCGAAACGTAATTTCTTCAAAGGAGAACTAATCACCGACGAGATGTGATCTGCGACCATTTTCGTGCTACTACCAAAATCACCACGTATTTTACCGCCACGTTTAGCCATTTCTAGTACTTTTTTTCTTTCTCGTATTCAAAAGCTTGTAGCCGAGCGCTTTTAAGAAACTTGCGTCTGCGCGACTAAGAGCGAGGTTCTTCTTCTTCTTTTTAATATGATGTCGCTTTTTCACACCTCTTCCGCTTTTTATTTCGTTATGGCCTAACGATGATTTGCGTGCGACTGCAGATTTCGAGAACGTTTTTTGCGTTTTATATAGGTTTGTTTTTGAGGAAGAAGAAGAAGACTTCGGCAGCAACGACGATAACAATGCCCAACGCGCGGATTTTTTCTTAGGTATATTGACGACTGCGGCTAACGTCTGTTGCTGCTGCTGCTGATGCTGACGCTCGTCATCGTAAACGACGCCCATTTTTAACTTAATAATAATTTTATTATTCGCGTCTTAGCTCTAGGCGAACGCAAAGGTACGTATCCTTCGAAAAATTAACCGCTTCACCCGTATGATCCACCAGTCTCAACGTAATGTTATCGAATTCGTCCACGCACAGAGGGAAACGAATTATATTGCTGGGTTGTTGTTCTATGCTGTAGCCTGGGGGCACGGTTAGGCCAAATTCGTAAATGCTATGACAAAGTTGGTTATTGCGGTACGCTCCGTCGTAATGTTAGTATCTACGAAAATATTAGATACCGAAATTATTTCCACATCGCGATCGGACGTATGCGAACGACCTTCCTCTAAAATTCGATCATGAAATCCCAGCATTCGACCGATGTTGCCGCGCTTCGTGAAGTCTACGGAGTATTTCGATTTTATTTCGCACTTTAGGGTATTATTATTAGCTCTTAAAGAAAACAAGCCGTCGACCAATCCGTCGTCGTCCAAAGTTACGGACGAATTAATTTCTTTGTTGGCTTTAGCCGACTCCAATATCTTTTTTCTCAGGAACGTGTTTAGCTCGTCTATTTCGTAGCATCCCTCGTCGATGGTGATTTCTTTATCTTTATCGTAATAGAACTTATTATTTCCCTCGTAAATATTTCGAACGGTGTTGCACGTGTAAAGACCCACCAAGCCGCAGGTGTACGTGCCGCCATCGTTCAGTCTCACAGGTGGGTATAGCGTACCGCTGCTGATGGTATTTCCATACCCGAATATCGTGAATGTCCTAGACATGACTGTAGCGCTCGAGGGCATTATGGTTCTTTATGTAAAAATTTCAACACTAAATGACCACACACGATCGTGTTAAAGTCTTGCTCCCTTTCCACGTTATAATATATATCGCTACCGTGAAAATATCTTAAGACTTCCTCGGGAGGCCTCAGGTCTCCGAAACTATCGAAGTATATCACCGTATTGGCCCTTTTTATAACCGACCCAATGCGTGCCCGGACCGGATCCATCGTCTAAATTTATAATACCACTTTCGTTTCGCCACGGCGGTGCTAAGCTTCCGTCGCGTCTTTTTAGCGGCAACTCGTCTCGCATGTACACGCCTCTAAAATACGGAACACCTTTAGCATATTTGTGCAGATCGAGATCGGTCAATGCGCGCATGGGAGGTGTAAGGGTGGTGGTGGTGGCGAGCTTAGCATTCCTCGACACCGTCGAAGTCATCCGTTTTTTGAATCCCCCGGATAAGGTTTCAAGTACAAGGCGCTACCTTTCTTGTGAGGCTTTAAATACAATCCGCTGCCGACTTTTTTCTCTTCCATGGCTCTGTTGTGACGCGCGTTCTCGTCGAAATACCTCTTTGCATTTTTGGCCGAATTGATGGCGTTTGCGACGCTCGACGCTCCGCCCGCCAGTGCTCCGAGCGCCGAAAGACCCGCAAATATCGGAATCAAGGGCAATAAGCCTCCTCGCTTGGGCACCGGTATTATGCGCGGTACTTTAATTTTCGAACGACCTCCCATCCTGTTGACTATAATTTTGCGGCATTCATCGCGCTCGAAATGAGACGATTATGCGAAAGCATCTCCGTGTCCTTTACTCTTGATGCTTTGTTTTCTGATTTCTTTAGATATTTTACTTATAAGACCGCCTCTGAAGGAGCATTTTCTGCCGACGTTGCCGTTATTGTCTTTGAATTTACCCGAGCATCGACGTCGTCGTTTTGTCGTCGTCGTCGTCGTCGTCGTCCTCCTCGCTGTCGACGATCCAGTTTCACAGCCATTTTCTTGTCTATTCCCATTCCTAGTTTGCGTTTCGCTTTCATTGCAGCCGTTACGCCCAACGCTGCGAGCTTCTCGGACCACTTAGAATCTTTGGCCTTGACTCGCCGCCAAGCCGCTTCTTGCAAGACCTTGTCGGCCTCGTGCCTGCGCTCCACGTCTTTGTGATGCGAATACGCGATGTCGTGCTTCTTGCACGCTTCGTCTAGAGGATTGATACCTTTGTCTCCGCGGTTTAAACGCTCTTGTAGCCTGGTTCCGGGACCGCAGAAGTTATGACCAGGAAGGTGCAGTTCGAAGGGCAATTTATTTAAGAGGTTGTTGAACAACCCTTCACCCCGTGTACCAACATTGACTAACATCTCTCCTGCAATAACGTAACAATTTAAATATACATATATAAAAATAACTGCATACAGAATAAATTTTATTTACAAAAAGGATCATACACTATCTTTAAAATACAAAGGTTTCATTTCGACATTTAAATTCTTTTGATATAAACATAATACGTCATCGACAATTTTGTGAGGGAAATGGCGCGTGATTTCTAATAAGCCGAGTCTGTTGATGTCGTAAAGAACGTTTAGGGTACTTAGGGATGGATTTCCAAATACGTATTCGCTTATCATCTCGACTCGACATAAGATTTGATCCTGCACGTTCGAATAAAGTCCAGCATCCTCGAGGAGGGCCCGCCTTCACCTCCATCGTCGTCGCCGTCGCCGCTACTGCGCTTGCACCTGTTATACGCGTAAGCTCCGAACTCTTCGGGAAGGCAAGTGGCGACGCACTCTATATTTCTATCGTAGAACTCTTGAAAATCTTGTCCTTTCAATATTTCTAATTTGAGCATTATAAGAGGCGCTAGAGTAAACACTTTTGCAAATTCTTCGCGGGAGAGAGAAATTCGCGCAACATTGTATCCGGATCCTGTTGTTGTCGATTCTAATGCGGCGAGAGCCGCAGCAGTTTTTTGCACCTCGACTCTATGAATGGACTCGTATTCGTCTTTAAATTCCACTTCCAAGTATCCGTCGATCGTCTGATGCATTTCACGCCTCCAGTGCCATACGTCCGCGACTACGGAGGCGGCGGTAGCGCCTGCAGATGCAACCGTGGCAGTATCCGAGCGGTTGGAAAAAAATTTTCTAAATTTATGTTCGATATTGATAGACGACAAATCTTTCCACTCGTTTTCGTCCATTTGCAATTCGCCTTCTTTACAAAATCTGTTGGGGCATATAAGTCTGATAACAGGGCTAAAATCCATATTGCTCTTTCGTTTGGTTAAGCCCACTTCGATCGTATGACCGTGAGCGCACCATTGCGCATTCTCCTTGGAGGAATTCAATCGGTATTCGGTGCTACATATCAGGGGATCCATCGCCTGATCGTTATCGTAGACATGAATACCTGAGAAAACTTGCGGCGATCCAGATACTGCACACGTAGATGATGATGATGATGACGAAATTACGTCATCATCATCGTTATTTAAAAATACTTGACTGTCGTCACCACTTGTATGATTATTTTCGTCTTGAATATACTTCACCATAATTGCTATTTAATTATGTGCAAAATTTCACGCTCACATACACACCCTGAACGAAGATACCTCCCGGTTAGAACTGAAAATTATTTTGCATGCGTAGGTTTTCGTTCGAGCGCAAACGATGTTGCTCATGCGCGCATAGTTTATTTTATATTTGTAATAGATGTAGTATGCCCACGCTCCTATTAATTGCATAAGTACGATGTGTTCTAAATACGTCCATACACCATCTGAACTATCAAATTCTCGATCTTTTTTTCTCGCTCTCTTTCTCTTTCGAAGGCGATTCGTTTATGATTCCATGGCATGACGTACCATTCGGTCTCCGTAAAACTGCTATTATATTTAAATCTTATTTTAAACATCAGAAAAGGATCGATGCCAACTCCGTCTCCGACACAATCGCCCGCGCATCCATTGTTCAACCATTCGGCACCGTCGTCGTCGTCGCCGTCCTCGCCGTCGCCGGATCCATCTACGTTTTCTATTTCTCGTCGTCGTTGAAGGCGTCCTCCTCCTCCTCCTAGATAACTTTTATAAATTAAAAGGTCTCTCGATACCGCGGACGATGACGACGACGACGTCTCTGATGATGGCGATAAGGGAACCTCTTCCGAATGGTTCTGTTGCTTGCTGCTGCCATTGCTGTTGCAGCTGCATGGTAATTAATTCCATACGTTTCCAATCTTTAGAGCGAGAGCATCTTATTTGTTGTTGTTGTTGTGACGACTCGGACTTCGACAATGCCAAAACGTCTTTATTTTCAACAACCTCGAAACATACGAATGCATTCGGAGGATCTACGGGAACCGGATTTCTTTGCCAGGAGGGCACGCTCGGTTTAAATATGTATAGGTAATTATTACATATTAAAGAGTAGGCGAGATATGCTGCGACGGCTGCGGGCGGTCCTTTAGGAGTCATTTCGAACAATGAGCATTTTAATTGCATTCATAGGTTTTATTGCAGGGCTGCGATGTGTTGTTGTGCGCGCGTACATATGGGGTAGAACATGCGCATTCAGGACACGATTTTATTTGCAGAGGAGGTCCATCTATCTGATCTGCATGCGACGACGATTGTAAGCCATGCGCTAAACAATAGCGATGCGTCCATAATTGTTTTTGCAAATACTCCGGTAATTTATCGAAATTTCTGGCGACGTCTTTACTTGCATGCCTCTCGATATACTCGAGCGGTAATTTCGTAAGATCCTCGACCGTCAACATTCTTCTATATTACAAACGTATATGATTATTAAAAATAAACATATCATCTCGTAGACAATTTTCTTATCCCCCTTCCTTAAGAATGCATACTATATGTTCCTGCATGATTTATATTGACGCCTAAATTTAATATTCTCGAAAGAGCTAACCCGCTCTGCTTTTCGGTATATTCGCCCAGTTTATTGTTCAATTCCTGAATGGCTTCGGGTTTAACTTGAGTTTGAAAGTCTTCAATTTTTAAAATTTTATAATTTTTAGTAGTAAAATGTCTGAGCGATGACGACGATGATGATGACGATGTATCCACGGCTTCTGAAGACGATGATGATGTTGATGCGTTGGGCTTTACGTATTCACCGTTAAACACGAAATTAATTTTAAGAGAGCCGAATTTTCTCAAACATTTTCTCAAACGTCGCTCTATTAGGGCGAATGCATCTTCTAAAAATTGCATGGGATCTATGTGATATAAATTGACCACAGCACTCGAACGTATCCTGCGGGCGAAAGCCGATTTCAAATCGACCCACACGATATTGTTCGACGTTCTACGTCTTTTGACATTCTTCTTTGATGTTAATCTATCGAAATTTTCAGCAGGATCGTCGACTTCGACGTCGTTCGCATAACCCTCGTCGTCGTCCTTCGCACTAGTATTATCGCCGGATCCATTCTTTTACTAATACCTGCCCTCTGATCGCCCTATCACGCTTGCTTTTTGCATTAGAAACGATCTGATTACATTTCAGATTTAGCAGCATCGATTCGTAGTGACGTTTTCGACCTACGTTGCAAGCACTTTTCAATTGTTTTAAAATTGCACGCGTTGAGGTAGGCGCGTCTGGAATTTTAATTCGTCCGAAGCTTGAGGCATTTTTTACACTTTCGACACACGATGTTTACCGTTCGAATAATTACACAATAATAAATAGAAAAATATTTTGGATATTCTTTTTACCAAGACGACGAAACTATTATTCGTAGTAGGGGAGAAATTTTTTTTTCAAATACAAACGCAGCACGCAATTTTTCTTATCGACACCTGTAATAAAAACCTTGCGGTTATTTTCCTCCCAGTCTTATTCTCCTTATACTTCATCATAATTGCCTACGACACATCGAGCGTAACATTTTTCAAATTATTAATAGATTACTTGAAACGTCTTGCACGTGTCCGATGAGATAATCGTGACCCCGTTTATTTTTTTGCCTACGATCTGAAATCTCTGCGTTATTTTAAATCATTACAAACTCGCATACAAAGAAGTCGCCGCCTACACACATACTTGACCTCTACATCGACCTCTCATAAATAAACGATTCTTATTACCCCGACACGTCCGGGCGGCGGCCCCAACAAGACAGACAGATTTCCGTTATCGCCTCTATTATGCATTCGTTCATACAATGTATACGAATTAAATAGCGCACTTTCATCATCTTCTCTCTCGGAGGGCAAAAAATACGCGCACACGTCATCGAACCATTTTTAGCAAAATACGATTCCGTCATCGTATATATGCTTCGATTCATAATATAACGTATACGAATTAAGGAAAGGGCTTTTTTATTTTCAACAACACCCCAGACTTATTCTCGAACGCGACCACCACCACCCTCCGAAAACGCGCTCTTAAGACAAAAACACGTTCGCACCACTTGCGCGCCTTACGATATTGCGTCTTAGACTAAAACACGCACCGCCCCCCCCCCTTCCCCCCAACACACCTACACGCATAACGATACGTACCTTTCTTTTTCGAAAATAAAAAACAACCACGACACCGAGCGCGCCACCACCGATCGATATCTACACACGCACACGCACTTTTATCATAAGGGCGGGCACGACTTCCACGTTAACATCACCGACAAACCACACACACCCCACACCCTACACGCACATACCTGCACATACGTACCTCTCTTTTATACAATACGCACACCCTTTACAAGATATTTATGATCCTTCTAAAAAGGGCCGGCCAGCTTCTCCATAGCCATACCATCGTTATCCTCAAACCTAACTAATACCAACACACACACACACCTACACATACGTGACCTTCACACATACATACTTCTCTTTTCCATAATACACACACCCTTTACAAGATATTTATGGCCCTTTTAAAAGGGCTGTCGCAGCTTCTCCATAGTTATACTACTAAGAACCCCTGGCGCCATCATGTTCTGCGTACCAGTAGGTACTTATTTCAATGTTAATCAATATATCTTGTTTGGTAGTGACGCCGTGTTTGGCGAGCCTATGCTTCAACCTTACTAACCTAATTGTTATTTTTTAATGCGTCCGTGGCATCCACAGATAACCTTCCTCTACACACCCACTAAACTTTTTAATTTTTGACACTACTGCTCTCTTTGCTGATATTTTTGAGGTTACGTTTTTTTTCCAAATAAAAACCAGCTTCGCCTTGTGTTAATTTATTGTTTTTAAAAACGTAATTTTAATCGCAGAAGCATATTCGAAATAAACCGGAAGATATATTTACACCTTCAGAGACTACATGTAATGTAAATATCTTAATAATCTATAGGAACACTGTGGCACGATTTAAATAAAATTAAATAAAAACCCTTAACCACAAAAAATATTTAAATTACTAGATACGTATTTCGACCACTATGTGGTCATCATCAGTAGGAAACCTCTTTATAAAAAATAAAAAAAACAAAAAAAAACAAAACAACAATAATAATAATAATTAGCTGTTGTTCTGGAACACTTCAGAGGATATTCTCCTCACCACTTAGGCTGAAGTGAACCTTCCCAACCTATAATTTACTATATTGTCGCTTTAAACACTATCGAGGATATTCTCCTCACCCGCAGGTTGGTGTTCTCAACAACAAACAAGTGAATTGTGACATAACTTAAATCTACTTAATTTATACTAATTCTAAATCTACAGAAGCGGAACCAATTTAATCTTGCTTTCTCATTGGTTGTTGACCAATAGGGAAAGCAAAGCAGATGGCGCTATTGGCCCTTTATCGGTGTTTAAGAAGGGTCCTTTATGTTTAACAATTTTAATTGATTCATAGGCATTTAAGGAGGAAAACGTTGGTACCGCTTTTAACAATTTAACATTTTCTAGTTTAACGGGGTGGCTGATTTCAAATATATGTTTGGCGACCTGAGACCTTTCATATTTACCATATTTGAAGTGAGCAATGTGTTCTTTAAATCTTGTTGTTATATTCCTCTTGGTCTGACCAATATATTTTTGAAAACACCCTGGCCCTGCACAACTAATTTCATAAATCCCCGACTTTTGCAATTTTTCCACCTTGTCTTTTGGATTACCTAGCAAATCTTTAATTTTATTAGTATTAGTGAAAGCAATTTTGAAATTACACTGTTTGAATATTTTATCAAGACCCTTTGTGGTTTTGTGAAACGGAAGTTTAACATATTTAACATTATCGTTAGAGGTGGTTGATTGCAAAGTCGTTGATTTACGGATGTTGATCCTATTTTTACACTTTATAAAAATCACTATTCACTTGTTTGTTGTTGAGAACACCAGCCTGCGGGTGAGGAGAATATCCTCTATAGTGTTTAAAGCAACAATATAGTAAATTATAGGTTGGGAAGGTTCACTTCAGCCTAATTATTATTATTATTGTTTTTTTTTTTATATAAAGAGGTTTCCTACTGATGATGACCACATAGTGGTCGAAATACGTATCTAGTAATTTAAATATTTTTTGTGGTTAAGGGTTTTTATTTAATTTTATTTAAATCGTGCCACAGTGTTCCTATAGATTATTAACTATGACTTCCCGGTCTTCGGAACTTAATAGGTATCGGAGCTTAGCTCTTAAAATTAGTTTTGTAAAAGCAGATATTCGATTTCTAAAAAGTTGTAAAGCCCACAAAGTTTTTCCAAATTTCATTAACGTAAAAATCAGCAGTAATTGTAAACGTAGTAACGCAATAATCAATTTTGCAAAAGATAAATGGCTTAATTTGGAAATCAAATATCTGTACAGTAAGCTTAGTAGATTGGAACTGGAAACGTATAAATCGCACCTAGCACTAACGTGCAATTTATCCGAGTCCGGTTTTCAGGAATGGAGTAATTTCAGAGAATTGTTTTTGAAGTCAACAATCATAAATTGTTAGACAAAATTAATAGTCAAAACACTAAGTTGAAGTTTCTTTTAAAGAAACACAATGTCAATGTACCTCCTAAAAAACTGGAAATTACTTCACCTCCATTAGAGTCAATAGTTGTTAATGAATCGTCGAAAATCTTTAATAATGAAGAGTTGACTTTCCTTGATCGAGGCCTAAAATTTGGAGTAGATCATTTGAAATCTCCTTTGGAAGACATTATTGCTGGCATTGAAAAATCTATTTCAAAATTAGACGACAATTCAAAAACCTTTAATAGAAACGCGTGCAAAATTCAACTTTCGAACAACTTACGCACTTGCGCAAGAAATGCCTCAGAACAAACAAGGAAAGATCATCTGATTATTAAAGATTTACGACAAAAGAATTGTTATTATTTAAAGGCTGATAAGGGGAATAGGTTGGTTATTCTGGATAAACAAGACTATGTTGATAGAGTAGAGACTTTGCTGTCTGAAGGTCCTTACAGACCATTAGTCAAAAAACGTAAAAATGAAGTTCCTTTAAATAAAATGATTAAATCAACAGAGTCTGTTTTGAAAGAATGTCCAAACCTAATTTCGCCCACACTAAAATTAAAATTAACAATTTCAAATCCCGAAATGCCAAAACTTTACTGTTTACCAAAGATTCACAAAAATAATAAATCGATGAGACCAATAGTTTCAGGTATCAACTCACCGACTTACTATTTATCACGATGGCTGTCAAATGAATTTAAGATTTTAAAGTTTAATAGTTTGTCTGTACAAAACTCTTTAGAGTTCATTAATAAAATTAAAAATATCACATTAGAAAAGAACGAAATCTTAATTTCATTTGATGTCAGTTCATTATTCCCTAGTGTTCCAATACCACGTACTTTAACATATTTAAAGGATGTTCTTATAGATAGTGATATTGATGATGATAAAGTTGAGGACTATATCAAGCTTGTTTCGCATTGCATGTCCCAGAACTGTTTTCAATTCAACAACAAGTTGTACGAACAACATGAAGGCACAGCAATGGGAAATAGCTTATCACCTTTCATAGCAAATTTATTTATGTCTCGTTTTGAAACCGAGTTAAAAGAAAACTCCAAATACTTCCCAAGAATATGGTTAAGGTACGTGGATGATATTTTTGCAGTTTTTGACTAAATCAAATGTTGAGGATTTTCTTAAAGAAATGAATTCAAAATTTCAAAGCATAAAATTTACGTATGAACTAGAGAATAATGGACAATTACCCTTTTTAGATACATTAGTAATTAGAAATGGTAATAAATTAGAATTTGACATTTATAGAAAAGAAACCAATGTAAATCGCTTTATTTTGTCTTCCTCTAATCATAGCATACAACATAAGTTGGCTTCATTTAACTTTTTAATTAATAGATTATTGAATTTCCCTTTAAATAAAAACAGATTTAATAAGGAATTTGCTCTTATTAAACAAATAGCGAATTACAATGGTTTCTCTTCTGATATTATAGATATTATTTTTAGAAAGTGTAAAAATAGGATCAACATCCGTAAATCAACGACTTTGCAATCAACCACCTCTAACGATAATGTTAAATATGTTAAACTTCCGTTTCACAAAACCACAAAGGGTCTTCATAAAATATTCAAACAGTGTAATTTCAAAATTGCTTTCACTAATACTAATAAAATTAAAGATTTGCTAGGTAATCCAACAGACAAGGTGGAAAATTGCAAAAGTCGGGGATTTATGAAATTAGTTGTGCAGGGCCAGGGTGTTTTCAAAAATATATTGGTCAGACCAAGAGGAATATAACAACAAGATTTAAAGAACACATTGCTCACTTCAAATATGGTAAATATGATAGGTCTCAGGTCGCCAAACATATATTTGAAACCAGCCACCCCGTTAAACTAGAAAATGTTAAATTGTTAAAAGCGGTACCAACGTTTTCCTCCTTAAATGCCTATGAATCAATTAAAATTGTTAAACATAAAGGACCCCTCTTAAACACCGATAAAGGGCCAATAAAGTCATCTGCTTTGCTTTCCCTATTGGTCAACAACCAATGAGAAAGCAAGATTAAACTGGTTCCGCTTCAGTAGATTTAGAATTAGTATAAATTAGGTAGATTTAAGTTATAATGTCACAATTCACTTGTTTGTTGTTGAGAACACCAGCCTGCGGGTGAGGAGAATATCCTCGATAGTGTTTAAAGCAACAATATAGTAAATTATACAGCTAATTTTTTTTTTCCTACTGATGATGACCACATAGTGGTCGAAATACGTATCTAGTAATTTAAATATTTTTTGTGGTTAAGGGTTTTTATTTAATTTTATCCAAACAAGATAGATTTATGGGTAGAAATATGGAGAAAGATTTATCTCGCAGAGGGTATGTGTGTAAAACGGTAAGGGGTGGTCATATTTTAAATCTGTTTGCAGATTCAGATTCTGTGTAAAACTCTAGATTAATTTGATGTATCGCATGGCTAAAATATTTATAACGACGGTCAGAAATCGCTGCTGGCAAAAAATTCTTAAAATGAAGGTAGCTCCCTGGGGGATGATACTATCTAAAAAATTCCTAGAAATGCTGGAAGAAATGTGGTGCTGGTTTGTCAGTAAACCATCTACTCATGTCCTTTGACGTATCTTAATGTGTCTTTGATATATTTGTAGATCGCTTCTACCTCTTCGTCACTGTAGCTAGATGTGGGTATGTATACTTGTATTATTACTGTGTTTACCGGTTTAAATTCTAGTCTAACCATGAGTACTCTTTCGTTCTTTTATAAGTAATTTTTTACACAGTATCCTATCTTTTTTCGCATAACTATCCCCACACCCAAATTTTCTTCCTCTTCTCCTGTATAAATTACTCTGAAGTATCTGTCCACTCCAATAATCCCACGCCTCTGGCCACCGAACTTCGCTTATCTCTACTATGTCTAGTGCTAACCTATTCATTTCCATTTTTAGGTTATCTAGCTTACCTACTTGCTTCGTGCTTCTAACATTCCACGCTCCGACTCGCAAACTGTTCCCGACTCTTATTCTGGACTTTCCGATCGCATCCTCCAAAGTAGTTCCCTCCCGGAGATCTGAATGGGGGATTATTTTAACTCCGGAATCTTTTACCCCAGATAATGCCATCATTTTATTATAATTTAGGTACGCTGTGTACTTGGGAGGTAATGTGGTGGTTTCCCGTTGCCTTCCACATCGCGGTAGTGTGTCTTAGACTGCCATACCGACCCCTATGGTCTCTGCCAATCTAAGTACCAAAATAGCCGCTGCCCCCTTTCGGGGACCTGTCTTAGTCTGGTTTCTCACTAACGACCCTACTACTTTGGTTGGACCTGTAGTTTGGCTCTTTAGCTCATTAGAACACGCAAGCCATTTCACCTGTTCTAGCAATCTAGAACTTCGGCAAGGTGTGTATGTCCTATTCGAAATACCCGGTATTTACCCTAATTTTTATATACCGTGCAAATATCCATTACTGAACGTAGCATTATTTTCTGCATTTATAATTCAAAATCACCTCCAAAAGGAGGTTTAAAAATTGATGGGTGTTGTTATCATGTAAACATTAAGTAGTTTGGGTGTAAATTGAAAATCGAAATCAATATCAAAAATTTATAACCTTCATAATTTATGTTACGATATATAGGCAGTTATAATAATAACAAACATATTTCCATGGTGATATATATCATTGATACAGCTAGGTATTTTATTGTATAAACACCAGATGGCAATAAATACAATGTATTTTGTAATTGAAGATTATATTATATATAACCAAGACTACAGACATAAACTTTTTAATGTAGTTAGTACGATATTCAACCATCACAGAAAACGTAGTTGCGTTTGAAATTATAGCAAAACGAGTTTAAAATTTACTAAAATTGATACAGTATCCAGCCGAAGAGAGAAATATTGCTTACTATGATAAAACTTACACAATTTTCATACTGTATCAAAGACTTAAAGAAACGCGTTTAGTTATAGTGCATGTGTACGTAGATTGTAAGAAGAATTTTGTTCCGAACAAGTTGCTAATCTTATAATCGCACTTTAAAACTAGAATCTACCACGATGACATAAACTATAACAACTATTGCAAGTCAACCACTTACAATAGAAGTTATTACCGAAACTTGAACTTAACTCAGCATAGATGATAGTAGCGGTAGAACTAAATCCCACTCGGCTTGCAAAAAAGAGTGCGACGTTGACTTCAAAAAAATATACTGTAACGAGGCGTTACATAGTCTACCGGAACAATGCATTCGGTACTCACCACGGACGACAATGATGTTTGATTATAACCCTTACAATAGAACTTTTCTAGTCGTGTAGTGTTCCGTAGTGTTTCTAAGTCGACTTCTCATTGGTTGATAATTATTACAAATACTATAGTGTACATTTCGATATTCGAAAGTATTTGTTAGTAGCTCAGTAACTACTTGCAGGTTTCAGAACGCATTCCGGGATGTCAGAATTTACAGTACGTGGGGCGCAGGTGTATAGACGATCAAACTGGTCGACAGAGTTGAAAGGAATTTGTTTGTAGGTTTCAAAAATGGCAGGCCACAAAGTTTTCTTTGGCGGTTTTTTATTAAAAGGTAATGTTTTATGTTGATAATTAGTGGTTATTTAAGGTAATCTGATTACATCTTGTAGTCAGGGGGTTGTTTTGATGTGATGTTGGTATTTATTGTAAAATTGGTAGTTATTTAATCATTGAAGGAAATATTTATGGAATACCTGTTGCTTTTGACATAGAATGTGATGTGGATTGTTTAATATATGTAATTTCAGGTGAATTTACTATATTATTGAATATGTTTTATGTATAAAAGTGGGTAGTTTGGTTTAACAACCGAAAACTAATATTTATTTACGGGAGTTGTTTATTTAGTATCTAAATCAGAGTAAAACTAATATCTGTTTATTTGTAATAATGCTTATTTAGTATTTAATACAGAATTGTAACTCCAATTGCATTGCACTTATTGCAGAATCAATTGTAACGGTACCCTTACTGTGATTTTACGAGCAAGTAATGAAAAGGTACCAACACATCATTCCTTAAATATATTCAATCAAATTATTAGGCAGGTTTGCATATGAACAGAATTATATTTCAATGTTGTATTTGTTTTAAGTTTTATTGAATTAACCACCACGTTGTTGTGTATTTTTTTGTTTGTAGTTTGTAATGCCACGATGTGTTTAATTTTTAAAAAGTATGTTTTAACCAATGCAATCATAATAAATAAATTTTAACATTTGCTTACTAGATTTCCTATATTTAACTACCATGCATATAAAGATTTAGCGCCTGAATCTGGGCTTGTTTTTATGATGTAAAATTTTGATATGTTTTTGTTGCCTACATGTTTTATAATGTTTGATATTTGTGATGCATTTGACATTTTAAATTTATGTGTAATTGTTTTATTTCAGCTTATTAACCACATATTCCACTGCATGCTCATATCTTGGTTTAAACTTAATTATATGTTTGTTGTTTTGTATATCCTATTATCTAGCCGATGTTTCTATATAATTAACTAATATTTAACGTTTGTGATATTTGTTGTGATGTAATTAAATTGACCCTCTGGCATGATCGACCTTCACGTGCCTTTCGAGTTTGCATTTATAACTATGTTAGAGATAGTCTATTAAATATGCGCAATCATACCATAAGTTCATTTCAGCGATTCATGTTGTCTTGTCAATGTACTTGTAGTTGCGCTCTTTTGCAAATAATAGGAAGTCGGCTAGCCTTTGTGACATATATTGTAACAGGGGCTGGAAACTGTTAATGTATGTATGTTGTTATACTTTAGTTCTAAAGTCTAAGGTATACTTTTAAAGCCCCGACGCGCCATGTATGAGAACCACTACGACCGTTGAAAACAATGATAAATATTTGCAAAATGTTGCGCAATAAGCGATTACGTCATATTTATGATCAAATTATTATCAAAAATGTTTATTTTAATTATAATAGAAGATAAAAGGTACTCACGTAGCTGTAGAACTCTTCACAGCATGGCAGCTACTTAGCGGCAGTCGGGCGCTCCGCGTTGGTTGAGCGCTCCGGGCGTGGGTCACCCGTTGCCCCCTCGTCGAATCCAAATTTAAATTTGTCTTCTTCTTCTTCTTGCGTAGAGGGACGACAGGAATACAGGTAAGAGGAACGATATCAAGTAGAGACACGACAAAGGAAACCTACATAACCTGAAAGAGAAGACAAGATAACGGCACACAGATAACTACACTCGTCGACGTCTCCTTGATGAGTCCTGACGTGACGGAAATCGCCACCTTTCTTTTTCACTCCGTGTCTGCGCAATCTCGAGCGCCGACGCGACTATTAAAAGGACGGAAATGCACGCACAAGTCTTTTAAATTATTGGCGCGAAATCACTTGCAAATTAGAAACTTACAGAAATGTTTAAATGCCGATTTTCGGCATATAACAATGTGGGCGCGTGTGATTGAGCCTTGTTGAACATTACTAACATTTTATGTCCGTGCGGGGGGGGACAAAGATTGTTAGTCAAGGCAGATGTTACCTTCCTGGTGTCCTCTCTCTTCAACTTTAGCTGGGTAGTATTGGTTATCCGACCTCAGTACCTACCAGAAAGGACTAGTTGGTTTACACTAACGTTTCTTCAGTTGTCATGTGTGATATGTCTTGGTAACAGTTGACATCCCGCCAATTTCAGTGTTGGTGATCGGGGTACTTGTACGTTACCTGTCCTTGTCGAAATGTGCCAAATGCACTTGGAAGTGTGAGGGCAGTTTGGGATTTTCTCTACCGTGGTCTTTCCTCAATCGCCCAGGTTGAATACGGCACTGTTTGCTTTAAATGTCATTTTTCTGTTTTCATGCGAGTGACCTATTTAGTGGTTATTGTTTTGATTAAAAGTAAGGTTAGGTAAGTGATGTAGTTTTATTTCAAACCTTCCCACCTTAACACAATATACCCAGTGTGAATTTTGATTACATTATAATAACACAACGTAGGTGTCGTCGAACCACTGCCACTAGATGTTAGATCATGGAGCCCGGAGTAGCGTTTATAGAGGGCGTTTGGGTCAGCCTTCAGGTCGGTTACACTACAGACGTTATTTGCATAATTATAGTACATTCTTAAAATAGTCCAGAATGATTGATTAAGTATATAAATCGCCCGTTCACGAGCATTAGTCAGTTATCTCCGATTGAAGCTTTCAATACAACACTAGTTAGTTTTTATTCCAATCTTGTTCTATAAAGCCATGATATAAAATAAATTAGTGTAACATAGTGTTAAAATTTGGAGTGGGGGTGTGTGCGTGTCCCTCTGCCCCACACGGTTGTGGTTTTTAGAAAATTTTGTGCTTTAGTCGGCATTTTTGGACATTTTTTTCGTGATTACTTACTAATACTTGTGGATTCTCATAAAAAATATAATGACTACAGATGCGCTATTAGTTTCGTCGGCACATTTTCACCACGACACAAACACATACACACCTGCGCGCTCACACACACATACACACACACACACACCCTCCAGATAACGTAGTCTACTTACGGTTCTGAATAAATAGCTCTATACGATACAAATTATTGTAGCGAACGATATAAATTAACAATTTGTGCTTTGATAGTTATTTAAAAAATAGTATTGTAGTTTTAAAGAAGTTAGTACAGTATTGCTAACGATGGCCTGAAAAAATTTTCCCCGAGTACTTTAGAATTTCACTGTAGCTACGAGTATTGTAAAGACTTGGGTGCCAGTTGATAATAAAGAACTATTATAGAGGGCTACTATTAACGCGTTTCACTAATTTAAAACAAGTAATAACAAAAGTCTTTATTACTCACTGTTCACAAGTCGAATTAACAGTATATGCTTTATTTATAGATGTTTTCAGTCCAATTAACAATGAAGCACTATCACACTAATGAATTTACAAGCACTAATATCTTCTTAAACTAAATTCTTAACCATGCGTCTATTAATAACACTAACACTACTATAATTTATTTATTACACTTTTGTCTATTTATCTACAAGTTGTCGGTACAATATACACGTTCACATAACACAAATTTATATTTACTATCGGACTTTCAAAACGTAATAACCAATTATACACGATATGATTTATATACGACATTTGAATATAGACTAACTGATGTACACTCATCACCGATCTTATATATACCCTATTATGAAATAGATGACTCATATTCTAGTGTTTGCTGGAACGTTCGAGACTTCTATAGAATATACTTCGGTTAAGCAGCTTGCGTGTTTGAAAGGTTGCCTAATAATTCGCAACACTGCCCCCTCTTTAAAACCGTTACGTCCCGTAACTGCAAAAACACCTTCACGCCAATTTGATGACTGATGATATCGGCAGCTATCTACTCTGGTGCATCCACCACGCCGTTGGAAATAACCGTTAACACACTCTTTTCTTGGTCTTGATAGGCAACCGGTTGATAACAACAAACAAGAACCTGGATGTTAGTTCCCTAGAAAATTACTTCTAGCATATTTCGAACTATCCTCCAATCTAAGCAGTCCAGTCCACAGCTTAGCTTGGGCACCGCTAGTCTCGTTACTTCATTTTCCATCATCTGAGCCTTAAGATTCAGCAAAGCATCCCATAGACGTCCATAACTAGGTCTCTGATATGAAGAATTTTTAGTGACCAGATAGTAAACATAGCGATTTCTATCCTGAATAACCAAAGATTTTTCTCAGTTCACTGTTGTTGTACTAATTCATCCACACATACAAACTTTTTCTTGAAAACAACAGCTATCCCTCTTGACATTTGCAGATCTTGAGCTACGCATTGTGCAAGGGAATACTCTTCTGGTGCTCTAAACAGATCTTGCTGTTTTTCGACAACAATGCCAAATCTCGCCTCAACGGAATCACAATACGCCGCCAAGAAACTCTCAAAATTCACATTTGGCTCATAATTAATAACTCT
The DNA here is from genome assembly GCA_036346225.1 of Platerodrilus igneus. NCBI lineage: Eukaryota > Metazoa > Arthropoda > Insecta > Coleoptera > Lycidae > Platerodrilus > Platerodrilus igneus. The sequence continues at coordinate 8,026,348 of JARFIW010001680.1, read as the reverse complement.
TCGAACATCATTTTCATTACTCAAGTCTTCCTGGTTATTGCCAGCATAAGATGTTAAACGGTCAAAGTGTACCATTTTAGGTTTACCACGGGGAGATCTTCTGATCCGGTACACTACATCATTAATTCTTTTTAACACTTGATTCGGGCCTTCGCATTGTTTTTGTAATTTTTGCAACAATCCACGCTATCTTTGTGGATTGTACAACCACACTAAATCTCCAGGTTGGTAACCACTTTCTTGAGCCCTCGTGTTATCTTGTGATTTCATTCGATCGCTTGCCGCCTGTATATTCTTTAGGAGATTTTCGTGAATGCTATTTGATCTTTCACAAAGCTTACTAACGTAATCTTCACCTGCAACCTGTTCTCCAGGTTTAAATCCAAACTGAAGATCACATGGTAGCCGCAATTCACGTCCTAACATCACGCTGTAGGAATAAATGTAAATATTGGTCCCAGTCTCGTTGATGTTCAGGGACAACTTTGGCTAGGTACTTTCCTAACGTTCTGTTCATTCTTTCAACCATTCCATCCGATTGAGGATGAAGTGGCGTGGTTCTAGTTTCTTGATTTCAAGATGCTTGCAGATGTTCTGAAACAACGCTGATTCAAAATTCCGACCTTGATCGGAATGTAATTCCAACGAAACTCCAAAGCGACAAAACACCTCCTTCGCTAATACATCTGTAACCGTATCGGCTTCTTGGTTAGGTATAGCATACGCCTCCGGCCATTTGGTAAAATAATCCAATGTATTTATTTCCTTTCTCTGATTCTGTAAACGGACTAGTTATATCAATGGCCACCCTCTCAAAAGAATTTCCCACGTTATACTGTCTCATTGGGGCTTTCAGTTTTGTGATCGAGTCATTTCCAAAGGCACACAACTCACATTTCCGGCACTATTCGTTCACATCTTCTTTACAGTTCCAGAGTTCTTTTCATGCCAGTGCCCTCCGGGAATACCATCGTGCAAGTGCTGCAACACTTCCGGCACTCTTCTTCTCGGCACTATCACCTGAAGTCGTCTTCAGTGCCAACTTCACACTACAGGCGTCGTTTCAAAATTCTATTTTCAATCACCAAGGAGTCCTACTGTGCCCAATATGCCTTCAGTCTACTACTTGAAATACTAATTTCTTACCCAGCTGGTCGTTGTCCTCTACTTTTTCACTCAATAATACGTCCCAATTCGGCGTCATTCTCCTGGTCTTCTCGTATTCTGTCGGGTTACCAAGTATTATTAGTTACCGTCATTCTATGGATGACACTTATTTTCTCTTCCATCTTAGAGTAATAATTGCAGTCTACCGGACAAGGTCTTCTTGACAGAGCGTCTGCATTCCGATGGCTAGTTCTCATACGATGTTCTGTGTCAAAGTTATATTTCTGCAGCCGTTCTACTTACCTTGCAACTTGTCCTTCAGGATTTCGAAACTGCAGTAACCATTTCAGTGCAGCATGGTCTGTTCTTAACAGGAATTTACGGCCGTATAAGTACTTATAAAAGTGCTCTACCAATTTGACGACGTCCAACAGCTCCCTTCTTGTTACACAATAGTTCCTTTCTGGCCGCGACAATATCTTGCTGAAATTCCCAATAACTTTTTCTTGTCAGTTCTGCACTTGAGAAGGAACGCTTCCTATAGCTATGTTGCTGGCATCGGTATCCAACACAAATTTACCCTCCATTCGTGGATAACTTAGAATCGGTGCTGTAACTAGTAGCCGTTTTAGTTGTTCAAATGCGCTTTGGCAGTCGTCATTCCAATTATATTCTTATCCATCTTCGGTTAATTTCGTCAACGGTTTAGCAATGTTCGCAATCCCTAGTATAAAACGTCGGTAATATGTTCACAATCCCAGAAAACTGCGTACTTGGTGTATATTTGCTGGTGTAAGCCACTCTTGTACCGTTTTTATCTTGTCCGGGTCGACAGTTTTTTCGGTCTCCGAAACGACATGTCCTAGGTATTTCACCTCTTTTTCAAATAGGTGACATTTCTTAGGGCTGAAGGTTAGGTTTGCCTCTTGTAATCTTTGAAATATCTCCTCTAGGTTCTTAAGATGTTCTTCAAAATACCCGCCTAACACTATCACGTCGTCTAGGTACACCAGACATGTTTTCCAGGACAGTCCACGCAATATCGACCCCATCAAACGTTCAAAAGTAGCAGGGGCATTGCATAACCCAAAGGGCATGACCTTGAACTGCCATAATCCAGTTCCAATTGTAAACGCAGGTTTTTTTCTTTATCGTTTGGCTCCACGCTTACCTGCCAGTATCCGTTTTTAAGTCCAAGGTCGAAAACCATTTAGATGCGGACAGAGTATCCAAGGTGTCATCAATTCTGGGCAAAGAATAGCTGTTTTTTTTGTGATATTGTTTAGCCGTCGGTAGTCTACGCAAAACCTTGTCGACCCATCCTTTTTCTTGACAAGCACTATGGACTATTGGAGGGCTCAATCACTCCCTGTTTTTCCATGATAATTTGCTCGGCTTCCTTACGTTTTACCAAAGGAAGCCGCCTGGGATGTTGTCGTATCGGTTGCGCATCTTCAGCATTGATCTTGTGTTGCACAATATTTGTGCTTTCTTTCTCGCCATCATCCAGCACAAACACAGCTCAATATCGCCCGACCAGTTCTTTTACCTTGCCCAGTTGGTAGCCGTTTAATCCTTGACACAAAGATATCAACATATCCAGCATTTTTTGTGAGCAACAGTAGGATGTTTTATCTTTTGTGTCGTCCACACAACGTCCCGACGATGCAGCACGGATGATAATCTCCGGGACACTACAATGTGCTGTCGACGTTCGTCCCTTACATCGACTTGCTTTAGTTTTCCTGCTGCTCAACCGGTTGTTTTTTTGGTTGAGTACAGAGTTTCTGTATATGACCAACTTCACCGCAGTTCCAGCATTGCAGACCCCATCTCCGCTTGAAAAATGTTAGGCGAGCATTTTTCACAAAAATACACCCTCGTTCGGATGAGAGGTAAAATGGAGGTTCCGTGTGTGAGTGTTGTCACGCACGTTAAAGATCCCTACCTTGCTTGGAAGAGCAAGGATTCATTTTCCAGGTAAAAAAAAACTCGCTTCCTGGCCAATGTAGTACCTTCGAGTGGAGCATTGGAAAAAAAATCACATGTAAGGTCGTTGTCTTTCCAGCCTTTTCGCCACACGGTTGAATATTCCTTCTATGCTGTTCTGCGATTGACCAGGTTCTTCTAAAGCAGACCGAACTTTGTTACTCACCCTGTGTGATGTCTGCTTAGCTGTTTCAAATTCAAGCGCATGAGCCAGTGCGTCATCTAACATTTTTGACAGTGCTAATTTTAGCGCTTTCTGTATTTGCTGTCTTTAATGTCTTCCACAAATGTTTGAACAACCAGTTGTTCGAGGAAGCTATTTGGTGCCGTTGAGTAAGCCAATCTAACTAACCTGACAATGTCAGTTTCGAATTCTTGCAGGCTTTCATTTGTCTTTTGCGAGCGGTTTTTAACTTGTGCATGGTAAACTTGTTGAAGGCGAGCGTCTCCATATCTCATTTATTTTATTTATTTATTTGTTCCAACGTTTTAGTAGTCTGCTACCTGAAATTTAAGCAGACCTGGTTTTCCCACCGAAAGTAACCGTCAGTAAGGCGTGTGTGTGTGTGTGTGTGTGCGCGCGCTTGAGAGCATGTGTTATGTGTGTGTGTGTGTGTGTGTGTGTGTGTGTGTGTGTGTGTGTGTGTGTGTGTGTGTGAGAGAGAGAGAGAGAGAGAGAGAGAGAAAGTTGTGTGTATGTTAAGAGGCCGTAATCATTCTGCTGGTGATCGCGAATTGCTTGCAACATGTTAAGAGCTTCCCCCCGTAGGGCCACTATTAAGGAGATAGCGTTCTCTTTGTTACACCAACCGTTGGCTATTGCAGCGGCTTCAAATTGTTTCAAATATGTCGGCCAAGATGTTTTATCATCAAATGTGGATGGTTTTACTCTAAATCTTGACAGTATTGACTCGCTTTCTTCCATGCCTCCTATTTCTGGAATGTTCTGATTTACAACTTGGTTTGCTAACTTAAGTGGCTGCGTTGTTAGTGAAATCATTTGTTCTTGTAGTCTCATCTTATTCCGTTTTTACCAATTTACTGTCCAACTTTTGCTCAAATGTTTTTACCTGTTTAGTGAAATCTTCTTTAAATGCAATAGAACCTTCAATAAATCTTTGTTCTACCTTGGCTGTATTTTCATTCAACTTTTCTTCCATTTTCGCAGCATTTTCACTAAGTGCCACTTCCATACCGTATTTAAACTGTTTAAGAGTTGATTCCAGGTCGACCGACCTCACATGTTTTCACTAAGTGTCACTTCTAGTTTAGCTGACCTCTCTTCCATTTTCTCAGCATTTTCACTAAACTTTTCTTCCATTTTCGCAGCATTTTCACTTAGCTTTTCTTCCATACCGGATTTAAACTTAAAGAATTTTATTAAAGTTTCTGCGTCTATCTTACTTTGGCTTCCTGTCACTGGCATATACAAACTACTCAACTGTCTTTAAACTTGTGTTTTCTTTTTTTTTAAATTAATCATTATACACCCAACACAGCCTGACACCAGTGTAACGGATTACTATTAATGCGCTTTACTAATTTAGAACAAGTAATAACTCACTGTTCATAAGTCTAATTAACAGTATATGCCTTATTTATGGACGTTTTCAGTGTAATTAACATTGAAGCACTATCACACTAAGCTATTTACAAGCACTAATATCTTCTTAAACTAAATCCTTAACCATAAGTCTTCTAAACAACACTAACCACTACTATAATTTATTTATTTATTTTGTCTATTTATGTACAAGCTGGCGGTATAATTTGCACGTTCACATACCATAAATTTATATTTACTATCGGACTTTCAAAACGTAATAACCAACTAACTGTACACGACATGATTTATATACGACATTTGGATATAGACTACTGATGCACCCTTATCATCGATCTTATATATACCCTATAATGAAATAGATGACTCATATTCTAGTGTTTGCTGGAACGATCGAGACTTCTGTAGAATATACTTTGGTTAAGCAGTTTACGTGTTTGAAGGGTTGCCTAATACTGCCATAATTCAGTTCCAATTGTAAACGCAGTTTTTTTCTTTATCGTTTGGCTCCAAGCTTACCTGCCAGTATTCGCTTTTCAAGTTCAAGGTCGATAACCATTTAGATCCGGATAGAGTATCCAAGGTGTCATCAATTCTGGGCAAAGAATAGCTGTTTTTCTTTGTGACATTCTTTAGCCGCCGGTAGTCTATGCAAAACCTTGTCGACTCATCCTTTTTCTTGACAAGCACTACCGGGGATGACTATTCGAGGGCTCAATCATTCCCTGTTCTTCCATGTCTGTGATAATTTGCTCGGCTTCCTTACGTTTTGCCAAAGGAAGCCGCCTGGGATGGTGTCGTATCGGTTGCGCATCTCCAGTATTGATCTTGTGTTGCACAATATTCGTCCTTCCTTACTCACCATCATCCAGTACAAACACAGCTCGATATCGTCCGACCAGTTCTTTTACCTTGCCCAGTTGGTTGCCGTTTAATCCTCGACACGAAGGTATCAACATATCCAGCAATTTCTGTGAGCAACTGTTGGTTGATTTATCTTTTGTGTCGTCCACACAACGTTTAATATGACATACGGGAGTGCAACTTCCCAAAATCATGCCTTTCTTCAGGGTCACCGTATGTGGATTAATGTTACCACCCTTACTGGCATCATATTTCGAAACTTTACCAGTGTTCTTCCAATCAGTAATCCCTTTTGCCCCATTCCTAATTCAGTTGCTTCCATCATGCATACTTGTCCTTTACGGAGAGTACCATTCGCACGTCCCATCACAATCATTTCCGTTTTCTCGGGTATTTTCATATCACAAATCATTTGAACTTGCATCGTCTGATTACTCGTCCCTTGAAATTATCTCTCCGAAGCACATTTTCCTTCATGTTCACATGAAACCCATATTCTCTCATGAGATCCATTCCCAAGATAACTTCTTCTGTAATTTCAGCTACCAGCACCCGATGATTAATTAGTTTGTCTTCAATTCCCAACGTTACGGCAGTCTCTGCGCGAGTAGAAATTTTCTCACCACTTGCCGTTCGAAGACATATCGATGCAGGTAGCACTTTTCCAGACCAACCATATCTAGTCTCACAATAGTCCTTGTCGCTCCTGTATCCACGAGTAATCGGACAACCCTACCATTAATACAACCATCAATATAAATGCTGCCCAGACTTCCAATTGATGATGCAGCACGGATGATAATCTTCGGGACACTACATTGTGCTGTCGACGTTCGTCCCCTTACGTCAACTTGCTTTAGTTTTCCTGCTGCTCAACAGGTTGTATTTTTGGTTGAGTACGGCGTTTCTGTATATTACTAACTTCACCGCAGCTCCAGCATCGCAAACCCCATCTCCGCGGTTGTTGTCTTTCCAGCCTTTCCGCCACACGGTTGATTATTCCTTCTATGCTGTTCTGCGATGGACCAGGTTCTTATAAGGCAGACCGAACTTTGTGACTCACCCTGTGTGATGTCTGCTTAGCTGCTTCAAATTCAAGCGCATGTGCAAGTGCGTCATCTAACATTTTTGGCAGTGCTATTCTTAGCGCTTGCAATATTTCGCTATCTTTAACGCCCATCAACAAATGTTTGAACAGCCAGTTGTTTGAGGAAGCTATCTGGTGCCGTTGAGTATGCCAATCTAACTAATCTGGCAATGTCAGCTTCGGATTCTTGCAGGCTTTTATTTGTCTTTTGCGAGCGGTTCTTAACTTGTGCATGGTAAACCTGTTGAAGGTGAGCGTCTCCATATCTCATCTCAAGCTTCGATATTAAGACCTAATCATTCTGCTGGTGATCGGGAATTGGTTGCAAGATGTTAAGAGCTTCCCCCCGTAGGGCCACTATTAAGGAGATAGCCTTCGCTTTGTTACACCAACCGTAGGCTATTGCAGCGGCTTCAAATTGTTTCAAATATGTCGGCCAAGGTGTTTTACCATCGAATGTGGATGGTTTCACTCTAAATTTTGACGGTATTGCCTCGCTTTCTTCCGTGCTTCTTATTTTTGGAATGTTCTGATTTACAACTTGGTTTGCTAATTCAAGTGGCCGGGTTTTTAGTGAAATCATTTGTTCTTGCAGCCTTATCACATCTTTTTCCATTTTTACCAATTTACTGTACAACTTTTGCTCAACTATTTTTACCTGTTCGGTGACATCTTCTTTCAATGCAATGGAGCTTTCCATTAATCTTTGTTCTAGCGTGGCTATGTTTTCATTCAACTTTTCTTCCATTTTCGCAGCATTTTCACTAAGTGTCACTTTCATACCGTATTTAAACTCTTTAAGCGTTGATTCCAGGCCAATTGACCTCACTATGTTTTCACCGAGTGTCACTTCTAGTTTAGCTGACATCTCTTTCATTTTCTTAGCATTTTCACTAAACTTTTCTTCCATTTTTGCAGCTTTTCTTCCATACCGGATTTATAATCCTTAAAGAAATTCATTAAAGTTTCTGCATCCATTTTACTTTGGCTTTTTGTAACTGGCATATACAAACTACTCAACTGTCAACCTGGACTAACCCAGGGTGTAGGCACTGTAAATGGATCGGGTGTTGGTGTGTTTTAGTTTTATCACATGTCTATAGATGGCTCTGTAGGTCTATTTTCATGTGCGACTTTATTATATTGGTTAATATTTGCGAGGTTTTGTTAATTGTTGCTAACCTAATTTTTAGCGTTCTTTTAGTTGCATTTTTGCAGATTGCTCTTTAATAACATTTAATAAAAAATTGAATTTATTCAAGGTGAAAAATAATGCACATCGTCAATTACTGAAGAAGTTGGCTGTTCGAGACGTGGTTCTCTAGCTTATAGAAAATAATTTTGCCTGGAATCAGGTAAGTGTTATACAAGTACCTATATAGTAGACAAAAATGACCTAATTTGTTTATTGTTCTCTATATAAAACAATGAACAAATTTATTTTTATCTATTATGCTTGTAGAACGCTTACCTGATACCAGATAGAATTATTTTTTATAATTGGAATTTTTAGTTTTATTTAAAATCTTTAGAGTCTGCTTCTCAACCTTTTGAACAGAGAAGTCGCAAACATTGGTAACAGATTTTAACGTCGTTTAGCTTTATCACATTTCAATAGTTGGCGCTAACTTGCCAACAGTTGTTATGTAGGAAATGGCATATCTATTCTAACCATAGATAAAACCACACACTAGATGGGTAACATTTATGGCCGCGATTTTATCACTGATTTAGTTCATACTACGCCCGCGAGATGGTACGTGTAATTTGTAATGCAGGAAACTGTCGGACGATAGATGACATTTCATAGTTAAAACTTTTTGTCTGTGGTGAAATTTGTAGGTTGTTTAATTATTCTTATTTGTTGAACATTCATTCTGAATATTTAGTGCAGATTAATTTATTGTGTTTCGCGTTTATTGACTTAATTTTTGTATTTAAAAAGGATAACTTCAGTGCAGGTTAGATTAATCTATAGGAGTAATGGTTTTCTTGTACCGTGTGCCTTTGTGTTGTAAAAAAAAACTCTGAAACGAAAATGCACCGGTTTCCTACTGATGACATTGTAAGTTTTGTGAAATAATAAAATATAATTGTAAAATTCCTATACGACTTCTGTGTATTGTGAGATATTGTACTGATGTTACTGAATATAATTAAGTAATAAACACTTGAAATGTTGTTATAAAATTACAGAAACCCTTTCAAATTAAAATTTCAGTTTAACAGAACGAATTCGACCTTCTATATGTATACCCAAAATATTGAAGTCTGACCATTGATTATGTTCATAGTTTCTTTTTCTTGAGAAAATAGTATTTATCCAACGTTTTCATTTCTGAAAACGTCTGATGAATGATATTTTCTTTGCACATGGTTTTTTATTACAAGAAAAGGTGTACAATGGTAGAAGCCACAAATTTAAATAATACCGCCACAATAGTTGTTTAGACTACGCCCGCTAGAGGTCGCCCCGAACTTTATAAAAAGTTATATTAGGCCGTTGCCCATCTATTGTGGGTGGGTGTATCTATGATTCTAACTTTACTTAACCTATGGACTAACCCTGTACTTCATCATCGGTCTTATTTATACCGTAAATTAAAAAGGATGACTCATTCTCCAGTATTTGCCAGAAGCTTCTCGGTCCGTGGAGAATATACAGTGCTTGCGGCGTTTTGTGTGTTTGATGAGTTGCCTAATAGTAACTCGCAACAGTATTTAAGTAATTATGGAACTGTATCAAATGTGGAAATCATATCAATTCTGAAATCGTTTTTCGTTCTATAATTACGTTCTTACAATGAAAGGTATGTTTTTTCTTTCAGATGCTTGTAATAGTTCTATATCGGCACGCAATATGAAAATTGTATGATTCAGTTAACATCGTTTATCTCACGAAGTTTCTTGATCCGTGCATATTTACAGACACCGAAATGTTTTTGAGAGGTACCGTTAATGGCAACGGTGGACAATATAGTGCAAGTTGATTTTTGTATTTTCGTTTAGTTTATGTGTGTAATGATTGACGTACTAAGCTATATGAATTTATCATACTGTATGCAGAAGCAAAAAAAAGGAGACTTATTATCAAAACTTAATTTGAATTTTTCAGTTGTAAAATAGCTATCTCTATAAACAGTTTATCAAGCAATCTTAAAATGTTAAGAAAAAGAATTATATTAGGCAATAAGCACGAACCATGTTTGATTACTGAGCAGGCTTTACATTTACTTTGTGCTAGACACAAATACTATTACAGGAATTTCTAACCTTACTTCTACACTTATAATTCAAATCACCTCCAAAAAGAGGTTTAACAAAAATTAAGAATCCAATTTGTATCGAGTAAGTTAAGAAAGGGTTAATATAAAATGTAAAACATGACAAAAATTTGATCACGAATAGTCGCATGCCATGATTTCAAATTATTACAATAGCAAGTACATTTTAGTGGTGATATGTACTCCAAAATTAGAGCTTCGTATTTTACTGTAAGGTCACTAGATGCCACTAGATTAAAACGTAAAATACTTGAAAAGTGTACAAATACACAAGTATTTCACAATTATTATATTTCTGTGCCTTGGTACTAGAAGTGTGTAAGTCATTTTTGTCGCTACTGAGATTTTAGGCCTATACATATTATTTAAACCAATACTTTCAATGCAAGAAATATTTAAGTCAAACTAGTTCGTTTAACGCATATTTATAGAATACGTGGTCCCTAAATTACTTCGAATAATCTAAAATCAATCTGCTAGATATGCCTAAGTAGACATAATGGATCTTAGTAATAACAGATTTTATGCAAGAAGTACACAAATCAAGAAGAGCACTTTTTCCTTTGTATTTCCTTGTTAAAAGTGCTTATGTCACTTAGATACTTCTTGCTACAATAATACTTAGTCCACATTATGAAATGGGTATATTATTTGCACCACGTGTCCCAGGTTGTTACTTGTTATAAATACTTCGTGCCTAGTTGACTAGTAATGTTTCTTTATTGTTTTCGTGTCTTAACTGCATTACTCTAATCTCTAATTCCTAAAGTAATTTAAGTATTATTATTATATTTCCAAGTAAATAACAATATTTACGAAGAAATCATTAATGAAAAACTATATTATAAGACCCGGAGCAAAAAACACTATGTGGGTCATACAATACAACATTAGAAAGTAAGAGTTTTGGGTTTAAGAAATAATGTACAATATACACTAATTAATACATTATAGTGATACATCAGAAAAGACCGTAGTGGACTCATCATAGTTAAAAGACATACAAACAAGAATTTATAAATTATGGCTGAAAAAAAATAATGTGCAAACTATAATTTAGCAGAGATTAAGTACACACTTAAAATATTTGTTGTAAATCAAACTCTTTAGCTGTTGTTTAAAAGCATTGATTTTTTGCAATCCCTTACATCATGAAGAAGTTTGCTGTAGTGGCATAGACCTTGGAATAGTATACTCCTTTGTCCAAAAGTTGTTCTCATTGCAGTAGTTCGTAGGGTTGTACCCTGTCTAGTGTTGTGACTATGTATATCATTGGTAGAAGTATAACTGATATGTGAGTGAATATTTAATAATTGACAATTATGTACAAAAGTACAGGCTTGAAAAATATATAAAGATTGAATGTTCATTATAGCGTTGTTGTTATACAAATCTGAAGTTGGATAAAGCATAGGTAAACCAAAAATCTTCTTTAGAGCCCTATTTTGTAATACCATAAGTGGTCGTGGAAAATTGATATAAGTATTGCCCCATTTTAATGTAAGGTATGATAGGTGGGAATGAACCAAACTAAAGTATACCTGCTTACGCTGATTTACATTTAGATATTCCGATACCCTTGCTAGTATTCCTACTACTGGTGTAATTTTTTTTACAGATATTAGAAATATGTATGCCCCAGGAAAGCTTATTATCAATCGTTAATCCAAGTGATTTTATAACATTTTCTTTCCTAAATTGAAATTGACCAAAGTCGAGTGATAAGCTATTCCAAATTTCCCTATTAGATATAATCATATAACTACATTTACGTATGTTTAGTGATACTTTATAAAAACGTAACCAGCTGTAGATTAAATTTAAGTCGTGTTCTATACATGTCTGTAAATAGTAAGGATCTCTTCCTGAATATACTAAACACATATCATCCGCATATAAATAAAGATTTGCTGTAATAGGTAATTTCGAAATAGCATTTATATATATATTAAAAACAAGGTAGGACCTAAAATAGAGCCCTGAGGCACTCCACAAGTAATATTTTCCTATGCACTTAGAGCATTGTTGAGAACTACTTATTGCATTCTTCCTGTTAGATAATCTTTGAGCCATGCCAATACTGATTTCTTTACTCCTTGTTCATCAAGTATCGAAATTAGAATATCGTGATTAATAGAATCGAGGGCTTTTTGCAGATCTAAAGAAATAAATACACAACTTTTCCCTGTATCGATGTTATCATAAATACTAGTGATCGGGTCAGTAGCTGCCGAAACAGTGCTAGAGTCTTGTTTGAAACCATACTGCTGACGAAATAAGACATTCAACGAGTTGAGAAATTGAATAAGCTGGCTGTTCACACATGCTTCAACTATCTTAGAAATAACTGGAAGAACTGATATTGGTCTGTAATTGCAAGGCAGCGCTTTATCACCATCTTTAAAAAGAGCCACCACCTTAGCCTTTTTCAAAGAGTTTGGAATACGGCCAGTGCTAAATGTTAGATTAACAAGCTTACATAAGAGAGGTGCCAGGTCAGTCTTAAATTCTTTTACAATTGGTATACTAAGGTTGTCGTCCTGGTGTTGTTCCAACTTTCAATTTGTCAATTTTACTCAGTATGATTTCATCTGTTATTAGGGTCCATTGATAGATACAATTTTCAGGTTTGTCTACTAGCTTGATAATCTGAAGATTCAATATTTTGGCTATATTGTTACCAACTTCAGCAAGATATTTATTATAATGTTGACAATGTCTATTTCTTCCTTGAAAATATTATCTTGGAATTTAATTTCCCTTATTTCTAATTTTTTATTCTTTCCTGTAGAGTTTTATATAATTTGATTAAGGACTGCCCAAGTTTGTTTATTGTTGCCTTTTGCTTGTATAATTAAATGCTATTGTTAAAAACAAACAAGCACTGACAATATTTACACGTTGAAAACAGATGCTTGAGATGTGTTTACGTGATACCGGCGTTATTGCTGAAACAGGTACGTTTTAAGAGTAATATTTATGAATCTCTTACTGTATTCCGGGCACATCAAGTGTTTTAAGTTAGTGTTGTAGTAAAATACATTACCACAAAACTACTACATTTGTATTTTTTCGTTTTAAATAAGGCTGATGGGGAACTTTCTGCAAATCTAATTTCTGCTAACTACAGTAACAAAAAGCAATAGTGACAACAACATTGTTGTAACATCATTAGAGGGTAAAATTTATTCTTTCATTTGTCTGTTACGGTATTGATAACTATACAGCCTTATGAAATTTTATACTCAGTTCTTGGTAGTTATGCCTGTTTTATTTTTTTGAAGGGGAGCCAGTGAATGAAGATACTCTAATTATTGTTACGAGCTACTATTAGGAAAGCCGTCAAACACACAAGTACCGTATGCACTGTATATTCTCCAGGAATCGAGGAGGTTTGAGCACATACCAGAGAATGAATCATCTAATTTAATTCAGGGTATATATAAGACCGCTGATAAAATGTAAGAGTTTAGTCTATATCAGAATGCCGTATATAAATCATCTCGTATACAGTTAGTTGTTCGTTACGTTCTGAAAGTCTTTAGTAAATATATATGTATTATGTGAGAGTGTATATTGTACCGACAGCTTGTCGAATACATAAATAGACGAAAGTGTAATAAATAAATAGTAGTGTTTAGTATTGTTAAGAGACCTATGGTTAAGAATTTAGTTTAAGAAGATATTAGTGCTTGTAAATTCATTAGCGGGATCCGGGATAGTGTTTCATTGTAAATTGAACTGGAAACATCTATAAATAAGGCATATACTGTTAATTAGACTTGTGAATAGTGAGTAATAAAGACTTTTGTTACTACTTGTTTTAAACCAGAGAAACGCGGTAGTAGTAGCCCGCTACATTATTATCATCAACACTAATGCTATTCAAGGCAACAGCACTGATATCCGTGATGAGGCTGTACCCATGCAAAATGTTTTAACTTTTAGTCTTATTTTATCTTAATTAGATATATTGCAACCATATCAACCAGCAAATTACGCAAATCAGATGGTGGGATCATCAACATTCGCTGGACTATTTCCAACGTCATTTGAAACTGCTTCAACATTATCTGGCGAATACTGTGAAGCTGTTAATAGTGAACATAATGTATATTTGTCTGATGATTAAGAAGATGTTGGAGCCATCACATACTGAATCGTCATCTACCGACAGTGAAACATTGAACAGAACTATGCTCAATTATAAGGTAATTATTCATAAAAAGGCCCCCCCCCCTCCGATCACCTTCAAAATAGATGCATTCGACGCGTTTTCACACGGGGAACAACCTTTTTCTCTGGAAAAATTCGTGCTCTCCTCCCAAAAAAAAAAAAATTAATGTCAAAATATGTTTAAATCTGTGGCATTACCATTGTTTCAAAAATTCCAAGGCACAACCTATTTTTGTTAAAATAGTAATTTTAATTTCCTTAATTTTAACCCATGTATGAAGAGTACGAAAATAAGTAATGATATGGATGTATACAGTATTTTTTTCTCTGCAAAAAACATGTTTACACTTTTTCTCTAAAATAATTTGGTGAGCCAATATTTGAACATTAAGAATTTAACATGGAAATCCCTATAGTGTGTGAACCAATTTTTCACTGGGTATTCAATTCTTGGTCACTTAGTCTTTTATGGGCCGTATCTTTAACTTTTTTTAGCAATATAAATTCATGTACAGTATAATAGCAAGGGATGAATTTGGATTAGCATTAAAGAGTATAAAAAATAACAAGCACCGGGTATAGATAAGGTGCACGCACAAACTCTAAACGCCACTGGACAAGCAATAACAGAACGTATTTTCCAACTTGTAAGCTATATGTATGAGACAGGCGAGATACCCAAAGATTTCAAACGAAACGTGATAGTCACTATACCAAAAAAGAAAGGTACGGATAAATGTGAAAACTTTCGAATGATAAGTTTGACAGCATACATGTCAAAAATATTAACTAGAATTGTACAAAGACAGATGGAAAAATGGGCTGAAGAAATACTAGGAAAAGATTAATTTGGGTTTAGGCGAAACATGGGAACACAGGAGGCCTTTTTAGCTTTAAGGGTATTAATGGAGAAAACAATAAAAAGGAAAACACACGAATAGTATATAGCTTATACAAAGAGCAAACAGCAGTAATAGAATTAGAACAGGAACGTAGAGAAGTAAACATTAGGAAAGGGGCGAGACAGGGATGTGCTCTATCCCCATTAATTATTAACTTGTAAATTGAAGAGGCAATGAATACTGTCAAATGCAGGAAGACATTTGGAATTACTATGCAGCGACAAAAAATTGATATGCTTAGATTTGCAGATGATATAGCTATATTAGCATCTAGCAAGGAAGAGTTTGAAGCTGTTCTTAATGAAATGCAAACGGTTCTAACAGAAAGATACGGTATGAAAATTAACAAAAATAAAACTAAAGTTCTAGTATGCGAAGGAGGTGAAAATAAATCAAAAACAAGAATACAAGTATGTAACAAGAACCTACTAGAGGTTAAGTATTTCTGCTACCTAGGAAGCCAAATAACGCAAGATGGGAAAAGCGCAAAAGATATAAAACAAAGATTAGCACAAGATTGTCCTACATTTAACAAGAAAAAGCAACTACTGTGTTCAAAGACGACAAACATAAAAACAAGGAAAGCATTGCTTAAAACATATGTGTGGAGCACAACACTGTACGGCTGTGAAGCCTGGACAGTAGGAGAAACAGACCAGAAAAAGGTAGAAGCCTTTAAAATGTGGTGCTACAGATATATTATGAAGATATCATGGACAGACAAAGTTAAGAACGAAAAGGTACTAAAAATGGTAAGGGAAGAAAGAAATATGTGGAAAGTGGTAAAAAATAGGAGAGAGGGAAGGAGGGATGATAGGCCGCATACTACAACATGAGGGAATAGTGCAGAATATATTAGAAGCAGAGATACGAAAAAAGAGAAGAAGAGGTAGACCTAGGTTAGACTACTGCACACACATAGTGAAAGATGCAGGGTGAAGGAATTCCAGGGAAATGTGTAAGCTAGCTCAGAATAGAAATCAATGGAGGTACGCATTCAACCAGTCCCAAGATGGATAAACTAATGACGAAAAAAGTAACTGTACTTAAACATGATGATTATTATAAGCAACTCAACTACAAGTATTGGCTGGGCAATATTCTGGAATAATGTTGATTGTGTGAAAAGATTTACTGGAAAACTATTAATTCGGCAATGTCTAAGTGTTAGGGGATCAAGAAAGAACATCGCTTATGATGAAAGACAACAAACATAAAAACAAGAAGAAAATTGTTGAAAGCATATGTGTGGAGCACAGCGCAGTATGCCTATGAAATACGGGCAGTAGGAGAAGCAGACAGAAAAACGGTAGCAGCCTTTTGGAATGCTGTGCGTCAGGTGAATAAGGATGATAGCATGGATATACAAAGTTAATAACAAATAGGTTATAGAAATAGTAGGGGGAAAAGGATATGTGGAAAAAAATAGGAGAAATAGAAGGGCAGAATATGTTCTAAGGCATTTTTGGAGAGATAGGAAAAAGGAGGTAGATGTAGACCTAGATCAGATAGTAATAGATGTGGACTGTAAAATTTCAGGGGAATGTGTAAGTTAGTTCAGAATAGGAAACAATGATGGTACGCGTCTAACCAGTTCCAGGACTGAAGACCTAATGATGAGTAACCAGTTATTATACATAAAAACCAGCACATCTGGTTAGTTTGATTAATAATTCATATATTCAAGTATCAATCATATTAATATGTTATTATAAATAATATCCAGCACCCTCTGGTTAATGTGAAAAATCTCACACATAGGCAGGTCTAATCCTGCCGCAGTGGCAGGTAACATCAGAATGCATTTTTAAGCGACAGTCGAATTCTAACGTTCATTGAATGATGATGTCTTGTGTGATATAAAAACAACTAGTTTTAACACAATAGAAGCTCGTCTTAATAAAAAGCTATTGAATGCTTTTAAGAACAAGAAGGTGTATATTAGGATGATGAGTAAACAAGACTATGAGAATTTAATTGAAAACGTAAGTGTCAAAATACAAAACCAACGGGAAAGAACCTGAGGATTACTAATGATTGAAGCGGTATGATATAATCAAGTTGACTAATAGTGAAAAGTTAATATACCAGGTGGGTGACGAGTCAGCATGAGTCTAAGTGCACGCAGACCAAATTTTCACCATAATTCACGAGACACACTTGGAGATTGGGCATGGAGGAAGAATTTTGAAAGAGCTGCAGAAAAAATATAAAAATATTACTCAAGAACAGATCAAAATGTACTTGACATTATGTGAAACCTGTTAAAAAAAAATGAAAATACAGAAAAAAAGGACTTTTAGTACATCCCATGATTTTTAAGGAGATGAACTCAAAATGTCAGGTTGATTTAATCGATATGCAAAGTCAGGCTGACTACAACTACAAATTTATTCTAGTGTGCCGATCATGTTGCAAAATTTGTACAATTGTGGCCGTTGAAGAGTAAAAGAGCTGGGGAAGTTGCACATAACCTGGATATGTTCACAATTTTTGGACAATTGTCGTGACTTCTGCAATCACATCATTCAAGAAGTTTGTGCAATGTAGAGTGAATTGAAAATAGTTCGCGATAATCCAAAATATAGCCAATCACAAGGATCTATTGAGGGCACAAACCAGGATATTGAGAATATGGTATTGACTTGTACAAAAACAAATCCAACTCTCCACTGGTCTGATGGCTTGAGATTTGTACCATTCATGAAGAATAGAGCTCATCATAAAGGCATAAACTGTAGCCCATAAGAAACCATGTTTGGGATTCCAGCTATAGTTGGCCCTACAACGTTCACTTTCTACTGATGTTATCAGAAATATGGAATACATAATCGACTCATCGTCAGGTGTTTTAGTAGATGAGGATGAACAAATATAGGATGGTGACCAAGAAGATGGACCAACAGCGGATGGAGACTGCTATAGAAAACATTTCTGTAAAAATCGATAATCTTAATAAAATTAAAGAAAAAGCCAAAAGTGCATTACAGCATAAAGCAAAGAAGATGAAATTATTGTCCGAATCAAAATCGCCAAAAGGCAAAATCATAGATACCGTAGAAGCTAGAGCTACAGATATCCAAAGGGGTAAAAGTGACTCCAAGAATGTTTATGGATGTCTTTCTGCAGGTGGATGCTGAAGGCGAGGTGTATGAGATTGGCACTAAGATAAGACAACTATCTCAAAAATATTCAAGCAACCAGTTTGACATTTGTGAAGAGCCATTCATTTCACAAGAGGAAGCACCATATGTGACGGATTTAAGAGGTCCTGGCCAGCATGTCTAGAATTACGGTTGCCAGGCTAACAAGTATCCATTGGCTGAAGTGGGTTAAATCTCGAATTTTCTCTGAATACACAAGGTTTTTTACATGTCTCCGGCAGAAAAAGTCCAAAGGAGTCAAATCTAGGTTTCTTGAAGGCCAAGGAATAAAGTCCTTTCCTTCCAATCCACTTGTTCCCAAATTGAGTATTGAGTGCCTCTTGCACACACAAACTAAAATGAGGCGGTGCACCATCTTGCTGAAAGTGGACAAAAACCTTCTCCGCCTCAATATCATCCAACTGAGAAAAAACATACTTGTCTAACCTGTCACAATAGACATAACCAGTTATTGTTTCCTCAACAAAAATGAGGGGACCTATAACTGTCATGCATAAGGCTGCACCAAACGTTGACTTTGGATGAGTCACGGCGATACTCAATGAACTCATAAGGCGGCCGTGAACCCCAAATTCTACAATTGTGTCGATTCACAGTACCGTTTACATGAAAAGTTGCCTCATCGGTAAAAATTGCTTGCTTTAAAAAATCGTTATTTTCATCATTTTTGTCTAGCACGTTAATAGAAAACTGTAATCTTTTGTCCTTATCTGTTGGTTTAATTTCCCGCAAAAGTTGTAACTTTTAAGCAGTTAAACAAAGCATTTTGTAAACTACCGTATGAACAGTTGTTTTCGGTATCCCCAACTCGAGACAGCGTCGTGTCAATGAATTTCTAGGGCTTTGTAGACATGAAGTTCGACTTCTGTCGACATTCTCTTCTGACATACGCGGTCTACCAGGCGACTTTTGTTTGCACACACTTCCGGTTTTTTAAATGCGCTTAGCCATTGCCGAATAGTTTTATTTGTATACTCATCACCACCATAAATGCGTCGAAAGTTCCTTTGTACCGTGACAACCGAACAAGTTTCTACAAGCCAAGTGACACATTGAACTTTTTGTTGTGGCGTCGCCATTGCACTGCACTAACTGAGAACGAACTGCACTTACTGAGAATTACATGATAACTGTAGCGACAGACATGCTGAGCTAGTGTCTGCTACAGTATTACAAGGCTAACGATCCACGATACTGCCAACAGAGTGAAACTATTCTATGCTTTTCTAAGGGCAACGATCTTATTGGACTTTATTTAACCCTCACAAGGTAACAGGGGTTGTGGGTCACCACAGAGATTTCAAAAGAAGTCAGAGCAGAGCATGTTCCATCTGTTCTTGTTATGAGTAGTCTCCCTCTTCCCTAAGATCTTCCTATTGCTAGTATATTCACAGATTTGCTACAAGTTGTTTACTCGTTTATCTGCACCCTGGGGTTACCAGTTATCCCAGTTACTTTATTAAGTTAATTTCTTTTTGTCCATTATTTTTTATTGTTTGTTAGTATTGCTGAGAGTTAAGTAATGTAAATGATCCAAATGATCCAAAGTTTATTAATTTTGTGAGGTGTTTTGGATGAAGAAGAGGCACCTGAAATGTATGAAGCTCGTCTGAAACTGAGAATAATATTGAACTTCTTTCAGAGACGGAGTCAGAACAAGAAGCTCTGTCAGACGAAGAATGAAATGACAAAGTTACCCACTTGTTAGGTCTATAAAAGGTAAGATCATACAGATTTGATCATTAGGAGCTCCACAACGGTGTTTAAAACACCCCAAAGGAATATAATGAAAGTACCGTTTGCTATAAATAACGCTATTAATATTTTGATTGAAATCAATGCTTTTCATTTGTTGTTTTCACATTATTTAATTGATGGTATAGTAAATTATACAAACTAAGAAATTGATATCAGAAAAGTGAACTATACAGACCAAAGATACACAAAAAATACCGATACTTTAGAAATATACGCGCTAATCAGTTTATTATGTTTGTCAGGAAGAATGATTGTAGTGACAAATGTGTACCCTTTTGTAAGATACGGGATATTTTTATTTCTAACTGCCGCAAAAATTACAGTCCACATATGTATGCTACTACGATCGATGAGCAACTTTTAGGATTTAGACGAAAATGCTCTTTTAGGTTAAAC
Organism: Platerodrilus igneus; assembly: GCA_036346225.1. Taxonomy (NCBI): domain Eukaryota; kingdom Metazoa; phylum Arthropoda; class Insecta; order Coleoptera; family Lycidae; genus Platerodrilus; species Platerodrilus igneus. Next base: position 8,006,057 of record JARFIW010001680.1, on the reverse strand, counting down.
ATTGGTTCAAAACTCGATAAATATGGCATAAAAATAGATACGATGTGCGAAGCATGGTCTTTCTATATGATAGATGTGATACCATATGTGGGCAAAGAATAGAATAAAGATAACTTAAAGTCACTTGCCACATATTACGTGAAGTATCTAATAACATCATTTCTAGGCACTAATAGAAACAACGATGGATAACTAGTTCACGTCCATCCCACTTGCTGATTTATTACTAAAAGGCATAAGCTCATGTTAGTAGATGCTATTCGTCCGATAAGAGAGAAATCCCTCCGCTACTTTTGCATAATAGAAAAAAGGAAGTACTTTCTTCAATATTTGCATTTGACAAAGACAAAACAATTGTGACATTTTCACCAAAAAAGGGGAAGTCTGTAATTCTTCTGTCGACTATGCATAAAGGATCAGATATGAACCAGGTTACAAAAAAAAACAGATATTATCGATTTCTATAACTCCACAAAAGGTGGAGTAGATACATTTGATAAAATGGTTCATAACTATTCAACAGCAAGGGAAATTTGGCGATGGCCTTTGGATTTTTTTCGGAATTTTAGACCACTCAGGGATCAGTCCTGTATTCCAATGTAGCAAAAAGTCAGTGAAAATAAAAGATTCCCTAAAAAATCATGGAATGCAGCTTGTGAAACCTCATGTCGAGCGATGACTGCAAGGAAACCTAAATTAACAGCCGAGAAAAAGTATCCGAAAATTCCTCGGCCTTCAAGAGCCAGAAGAAGTCCCAGAAACACTGATAAAGCTAGTAAAACAGGCCAGATGTGTCCTAGCGAAAAGGACAGGCAAGTGAAAACAGATTGTGCAAAGTGCAGAAAAATGCAGCGTGTGCCTAACATTGATGTGACATTCGTAGCTCTTGTATATACTTTCTTTTAATATAATTGATTGTATATTAACGTTCCGTTAATTGTGCTTAATAAAATATACTATTCGATTTTGATATTACAAAATTTTTTCATTTAATTTGCTAATAAAATATGTGGGGGGTGACGTCACCACTGTTACCTTAACCCGGCATTAGTCGCTGTATACTTTGTGTTACGTTCTTTAAAAATTTGTTATAATTACACTGTTAAGACAGGTAGAATCCCTCCACCCGTTTTATCCTACACCTGACCCTTTACTACAATATAGCAGTGTCGCTTTGAAAATACTCTTTTTAGTTTACTTGTACAAGCAAGTAGTATAAGATGCTTTTAGGAGTGTAGCACTTTGTGTCATCGCGCGACCAACCACGGTAAATTTTAGTATTGAATTGTGACGTTCTACAGACATTTTTTGGATGGTGATTAGTGCACTCTTTATGACTGATGTAAGTTTTGTTTTCTGACTGTCTATAATTGTATCATGAGCCGAGATAGGAAATTGTGGATCTTGCCCTTACAATTTGAAGAACAGACAAATAATGATCCGCAGCAAAATGAGCCGGAAAGTTTAGACAAGAGTATGAGACCGGATAACATGGAATCTGACTCAGATAGTGATCTCAGCTCACATAAGACTGATTCAGAGCAATCTGATGACTCTGAAGTGCCTGATGATAATTACTATACTGGTGGGATAACATTATTTTTGGGAAAAGACAAAACAACAAAATGGCTGAAACATGCTCCAGTTCTCACCAGTCGTATTAGAAAACATAATATCGTTTCACATCTTCCGCATGTAAAGGCTATTGTGCAAATTGCAAAATCTCCCTTCGAATGCTGGGAACTATTTTTTTCAGAAAAATTTATGCATATTATAGTCATGTGCACAAATATTTGCGTAGGGTGGATGCGTGTAAACTATGCTCGCGAAATAGATTGCGGTGATGCAGATCTTACAAAATAAGAGCTCTCGTAAGCTTTCTCTACTTAGCTGGAGTAAAGAAAAGTCACCATGTGCGTATTGCGGAATTATGGGCAGGTAATGGCACGGTGCCTGAATGTTTTCGTGCTACAATGTCTACGAAACGATTTTACAAGTGGCTAAGAGCGTTGAGGTTTAATAATTTAGAAGACAGAAAGCGTAAGAAACTTGACATTTTGGATTGAATAAGAGCACACTTTGAAGAATTTGTCGAGCAATGTAGAAATAATTATCAAGTCGGGGAATATGTGACTGTGAATGAAATGTTGCATGCCTTTAGGGGCCATTGTAAATTTAGGCAATACATAACTAAAAAACCTGCAAAATTGGGTATAAAGATTTATGCCCTAGTGGACGCAAGAACATTTAACACCTCTAATTTGGAAATGTATGCAGGAAGACAACCAAAGGTGCCATATGAACAGGATAATCGGGCTGCTAGAGTTATCAAATGAATAGCAACACCAATTCTGAATACAGGCCACAACATAACAATGGACAATTATTTCACATCTGTGCCATTAGCAAGAGATCTTTTGATTAATCGCAGAACAACTATCGTAGGCACTCTGCGTAAAAATAAAAAAGAGATTCCAGTTTGGCATAAAGTGTCAACACGCGACTAATGGTGTAAGAAATTATATAGCGACTAATGCCGGAAGGTGGCTCATCCATTTCACCATCCTAAGGATTTACATTATCCCATAGTTTAAAGCTACTGTAACAACTCCTATAGATATTTAGATTTACAATTTATGAACATTAAATTATATATTAATAAAAAAAAAAAAAGTCAAAAATTGTAGATACTGATAACAATTACACTTTGAGTGAATTAATATAACAACATCAAGTATTTGCCAATGGTGATATATACTATAAAATAAAGTTTCTAATTTTGTTAAAAATAAAATAACTAGATGTCGCTAGACTAATAGCCAATATTTAAAGGTTGTGCAATACATAAACAGATAGCTGCTCTCCACGATTTTAATTCTAATTTTGTCTTCAACCGCCACCCAGAAATCATTTATTTCTAATTCCATAGTAATTTTAATAATAGGGAGTTAGGGTACCTTTAGTGCTATGGAGATTTGGTGATTCGGATATTTGGAGAATGATCCTATTGGTTAAAGTGATCACGTGACACCGCCGAGAAACGTCAAAATCACCGAATCTCTGATCTCCCAAAAGTTGGTTCAAGTTCAACTTTTCTAGCTATTTTTAGATCGGAGCATGCGTGTTTGTTCAGAAAAGCACGTGATTTGTTTGTTTTGTTATAACCTTAATCCTACCTTTTCGTGTAGTTCGCCGTTATGTATTTTGCGTTTTGCCAATTAAACATATGGAAATGAATAGCAAATCCGTTGTTACTTTAGAAAGATACTCATAGCTTAGTAACAAACATTGACAACTTAACATCCAGCAACTCAAAACAATAACAAATATCATCTGTCAAACTTCTCCAAATACCCGAAGCAGAAAATACCCTAGATGATTAAAATCGAAAATATCTAATTCCCCAAATATCCAAATCGCCAAATCTCCATAGCACTAAAGGTACCGTTATCGTACGCTATTTTTGCTAATTTAGCAAAAAACGCATGCGCGCAGATATTACGTACGGTAAATAAATAGGCGCGGTCCGCTATTTTCGTAAAATAGCGTGTACAACATATCAGACGTTATTTGTTTTATTTGACGATAGTTTTGGAAACTTGAGTGTATCCTTGTAATTTATTATTGAATTTTTAATTGTGAATCATAGATTAGTAAGGAGGGATAGATAGGCAACTCTGCCGTTCCCGCGAAAACGCGTTTTAAACAGCGCCACGGCGACCTGGGGCAAAACTAATAGCGGAATGTGAATTGCCAATAATGGATCAATCAGGAATTAAATATTAATTGTCACACATTCAAGGTTAGGTTTTTCGTACGGCAACATAGTAGGATGCGATAAGTCTAGTTTGTATTTTTACATAAAATACATTAATCTAAACCATCTCGTGACATTTAGCGTTAAAGGATCTTTAGCGTTGTACTTGCGATAACTTCCTAATAATGTTCAGACACCACCATGGCACTACCACAGATTATCCACCTCTTACAGGTGGATAATCTGTGACACTACATTATTATTCCTATACACAAACGTCATTTATTGATACAAAATAACGCACTCCCACAGCATGTTAGGGCACGGGGATCAGTATCTGAGAAACGGGTATGAATTCATAGCCAGGCGTTCCTAGTAGTCCAGGGGGTGTATTCTCGAATAGGTGTGATATTTTACGATTTTCGCATGAAAACGTCAAGTATATATTAATATAGTCTGCAAAATCCGACAGAAATTTATCGCATGACATGCAACGTGCCGTGTTTACTACCGATAAAATTATATTGCATGAAACAAGTGTCAATGCCAAGTACTGTAAATATAAAAGCTTAACCGAAAAAAGTTCTTAGGTTGTTTCTCTATATTGTAGTCGTCAAACATTGGCAAATGAGATTGGAACGTTAGCCGTCTTAGTGAAACTATAATTAAATTTTCCGTATCTTAAATTTTCTTTAAGTTCCAATGACTCTGCAAGTTTCTTTTTTTGTTCATTGGATACATATCGCGTTCTTAGTTTTGGCTCAACTGACATTTCAAACACGTCGCATTACCGTCTAATTCTGTATACTGTGGCCTATTATTTTAACTTTTTACAAACTATCAGTAATACTGAAACAAGCATGCTTTGATAATTTAGGGCATAATGTGTTAATTCTATCAATGTGGTCATGTGATAGTTATATCGGTTTGCTGTTGGTTGTTTCTGGGATGTACGTAAGAATCTATTTACAACATAATGCATACCATGCGATGTTGAAAATATATCATTTTCCGTCGAGAATACCACTTATTCTTCCAGCAGTTTTGTATGCGACATTTTTAGGTGATAATTGTCACCATTGAAAAATAATGCATGAAGTCGAGAATAGACCCTCGGTCAATAAAGGTTTCATATCATTATATTCATCTTTTAGGATCGTGCGTGGACGAAACAGATTTCCAAACCGAACTCCTCAGCTAGTTGTTGGAACAGGCTCGAGAGACAACATTGAATTAAGCACTGTTTTAAACGTGCTTGGCTATTTCTTGAGCGTATCAAGCAAGTCACTCCCTTGGAAACTGTTAACAAACACCTAACAAAAATTTTACCTGGCACACTTTTCGTTTGTGAGCCCCTACCTACTAAAGGTATTTATGCCTGTTTCCGTATTGGTGTAGACTTCCAAGATTGTGAAGTAATACTCAAGCCTGAAAATTGGCCTGAAGGTGCAGTTTTAAGACGCTATATTTTCTGTAGGCACGCCTCACATCAACTACCTATATAGAACTGTCGAACTGTCAGAGGTCTTAGAACAAAAGCTTGTGCGGTTTCTCTGGCTATCCAGTCTATAGTCTACGATTTTGTTGTCTTAACTGAAACGTGGCTTACAGCAAGTACACTCAGCTCGGAGCTGTTTGATAGTCGCTTTCAAGTATATTGAAAGGACAGGGACTACAACACTAAGGCTACCTTTAGTGCTATGGAGATTTGGTGATTTGGATATTTGGAGAATGATCCTATTGGTTAAAGTGATCACGTGACACCGCCGAGAAACGTCAAAATCACCGAATCTCCAATCTCCCAAAAGTTGGTTCAAGTTTAACTTTTCTAGCTATTTTGAGATCGGAGCATGCGTGTTTGATCAGAAAAGCACGTGATTTGTTTGTTTTGTTACAACCTTAACCTTACTTTTTCGTTCGACGTTATATAGTTTGCGTTTTGCCTATTAAACATATTGGAAATGAATAGAAAATCTGTTATTTCTTTAGATACTCATAGCTTAGTAACAAACATTGAAAACTTAACATCCAGTAAACCAAAACAATAACAAATATCATCTGTCAAACTTCTCCAAATACCCGAAGCAGAAAATACCCTAGATGATTATAAGCGAAAATATCTAATTCTCCAAATATCCAAATCGCCAAATCTCCATAGCACTAAAGGTACCCTTATGGTTGTTCAAGAGGGAGTGGAGTACTCATAACAGTTAAATCCAAATATATGTCAATCGAACAGAAAAGTAGTAATAACCTAATTTATCAAGATATTTGGGTTAAGATAAAGACAGGTAATTCTCATATACTGCTGGGGGCTGTATATATACCATCTGCTTCTCATGCACAAATATATCAAGAACTTATTAATAGCATGGAAAATATAAAACGTGAGAATGCACATTGTAAAGTTTGTATATTTGGAGATTTTAACTGCCCTGTTATAAGTTGGTATTATGAAGAGAATGTATTTGTACCTTCTCAGTTTAATAATCTGGCATCAGAAATTATTGTAGATGGTATGTATTATTATACCTTGAAATGCAGCAGTATAATGGTATTATTAACATTCAAGGTAAAATACTAGACCTTGTTTTTGCCAACAATCTTGATTTTATCAGTGTGGTAAAAAGTAATTTTGCTATATGCCCAATTGATATGCATCACCCACCATTACACATAGATTTTTCCTGGAATAGTGTGCCATTAATCAACAACAAGATAAATATAAAAGTTAGATTATTTAACAAAGCTGATTTTCCCAAAATAAATAAATTTTTACGAGAAACTGATTGGAGTTTTTTAAAAACTTCTATCGATATTGATACGGCAGTACTATTATTCTATGATACTATACATAAAGCTATAGAAGAATACGTGCCCTCAAAAATTCTCAAACAGAATAAATATCTGAAATGGTATAGTGCCGAGTTAAAATCCCTTATAGCCCATAAAACTAAACTGTATAAAAATATAAGAAAACAGGTTTAGAGTATGATTATAATCAGTACTCCGTTGCAAGAAGAGGAACTAAGTTCCGCATAGGATGGTGTTACTTAGTGTTTGTTTCCAACACAGAGTTAATGATACCCACACACTTAAAATACTTCTGGTCATACATTATTATAACCCAGCCGCGCCGGTACGCGAGCCACTACGTCAGTTGGTAGCAATATTAGATAATGTAAAAATTGAAGCGCAAATTATAGATGACGTCACACAATTTTATAAAATTTCTCCATCACATAAAAAAGAAACGGAAATGCTACTCACATAAATTGCAGGACTTCTTGCAGAATTACTCCATGACGTCGGCGGCGGCTTCGCTAGTCTTTCTCGGGCGTGGGTGATTGGTCGGCCCTGGTCGAATCCAAATTTAATTTTCTTCCTATATGTAGGAAACGACAGGAAACTGGTTTAGGGAACGATAATCAAAGATAAGGGCAAAAGGAATCTACATAACACAAAAAAGACACGATAAGATACAAGACAACTACCCTTCTTCACATCTCGGTGGCTAGTCCGTCACATATCCCGGAAATCCACCCTTCCCTTCTTGACACACCGCGCCGGCGCAAATCTCGCGCAACGCACTATCTGAAGTGACGGAAATACGCGCACAAGTCTTTTTAAATTCATTGGCGCGAAATCCTTACAAATTAAAACTTAATTAAGAATGTTTAGTGCCGATTTCGGCACGTAACAACATCTCAGCACTCAAAAAGGATACTGGGATACCTAAAATAATGTTTTACAAAGGAATCAAACGGGAGAGTCCTATAGATATTGTGTCCTCTTTTGCGAAGCATTTTGAGTCTTGTTATCAAAAGCGTCACTCTGATTTACTACCAAACATTAGTATTCCAAATTATAATACGCTATCTGTGCATAATTTCACAGAAGATGAAATACTGAGTAAGATTAATGCTTTGGATTGTAACAAAGGTGCGGGTCCAGACGGAATCCCATTTGTTTTTATCAAGCAATGTAAAAACTCGTTATTAACACCTTTATGCGATATTTTTCAAAGATCCTCCAATGAGGGATGCTTTCCTACATTATGGAAATGCTCGTCTCTTTACCCTATATTTAAATCAGGGGCAAAAAATCAGGTTGAAAATTATAGAGGTATCTCCTTAATATGTATTATGGCAAAAATATTGGAATCTATTGTCACAGATAAAATATTCTCCGCCTATAAACATTACATTGCTATCGAGCAACACGGATTCTTTAAAAACCGTTCTACTGCTACTAATTTGGCGATAATACAAAATTTTTTAATATCAAATATGGAAAAAGATTGCAGGTAGATGTAATCTACTTAGATATATCCAAAGCATTTGATAGTGTGTGCCATGATATGCTCTTACAAAATTGAATGCAATTGGAATAATTGGTGTATATCTTACTTGGATAAAACCATACTTAAGTAGTCGTACGCAGTATGTACATTTATGCGGTATCAAATCTTCTGATATTAATGTGCTTTCTGGTGTCCCACAAGGATTGCATCTCGGTCCCATACTATTTCTACTATTTATTAATGACGTAGTCTCTATTTTTCAACACTGTAAATGCTTATTATATGCAAATGATTTGAAAATATTTGCAATAGTTAAATGCCCACAAGACTGCGCTAACATTCAAGAGGATCTAAATGAAATGTGAACATGTAGCAAAAATGGTCTGGTCTTAAACACTACTAAATGTAAATTTTTGCGTTTTCATCGCATTAAACAGCCAATATTATGTACCTATACAATACAAAAAACTGCAATTAAGTCCGTTGAGTTGATCTGTGATTTAGGTGTAATGTTTGATTGTTTTCTTACATTTAACGAGCACATCAACAACATTACTGCTAAGGCATTTAGAATGCTAGGTTTTATTCGACGACATGGTAAAAATATTAACGATGTAAAAGTGATACAAATAATTTACAACAGCTTAGTGCGAAGTATTTTGGAATACAATAGTGTTATCTGGTCTCCCTCATATGAATGTCATAAATATCATTTAGAAAGAGTACAAAATACGTTTGTAAAATTTCTTTTATATAAGCTGCATTTCCCTTATGAGCATGTACCCTATAGTGTTAGGCTCCAACTCACTGGTCTTAAAAGCCTAGAAATGAGAAGAAACAACAATTCTATTCTTCTTACACAAGTTATTATACAATTTTATTGATTGTGAACACCTACTGTCTAAGGTATGGCTCAGAGTGCCAAGTCGCTTAACACATTCTACCCAAATTTTTTATGTACAGTGTCATCGCACTAATTATGGTTGTACTGCTATTACTGAAAAACTTGCCATTAATTTTAACTAAGCACAAAGAAAACTGTCTAACAGTAACATATTTGGTGTTTCATTTGATACCTATAAAAAACGAGTCAATGAACAACTGTTAAATGATACAGATAGTCTATACTGACTGAGAGTTGATGTTTTTCTGTATACTTGTTAGAATAGTACTTATTTAGAAACTATTTTATACTATTTTATTCTATTTTATTGTGATTGTATGATTAGTGTGTCGTTCTTCAGTATATACCATTTGGGTTGTCCTGTAGAGTATTAATAATTAAATAAATATCACAACTAATTAGGGGTAAGCTAAAATTTATCAGGCTTTTTGTACATTTTATAGGGACTGTACAATGACAAAATTAAAAATAGGTAATACCGAGTTAGAGGAGGTAGATGAATTTTGCTATTTAGGTAGTATAATTACAAAGGATGGACGTAGCAGAAGGGATATAGTAGCTAGAATAGCTCAAGCTAGAAAAATGTTTTTAAAAAAGAAAAACTTACTAATAGCTAATAGTATTAGTTTAGATAATAGAAAAAGTTTTTTAAAGTCGTACGTATGGAGCGTTCTACTATACGGCAGTGAGACTTGGACAATTAAAGAAGTAGATAAGAAAAGGATAGAAGCTTTTGAAACTTGGTGCTATAGGAGAATGTTAAAGATTAGCTGGACAGATAGAATAACAAACGAGGAAGTTTATAGAAGGATAGGTGAGGAACCCTGTATGTGGAAACAATTGAAGGTCAGGAGAGATAGAATGATAGGGCACCAGTTAAGACATGAGGGACTATTTAGTAAAGTCTTAGATTATAGACTACCAAATAAAAATAGAGTAGGAAGGCCTAGACAAAGCTATATTAGTCAAATAATTAGAGATTTAGGTTGTGAAGGGTATGTGGACCTTTTAGATTAGCTCAGAATAGAAAAGAATTTAGAGCTGCGTCAAACCGACTTTAAGTAAGTTCGAAAACAAAACAAAAAAAATAAAATCAGTTAACTAAATGTCACCAGGACATAACTCACAATTAGTTAGAGGTCTGGCATGTTGGTAGCGTTTCGTTGCTTAAGCCTTACCATAACATATAATTTAATAAACGTCACCATGATATAGCTCACAATTAGGTAGCGGTCTGGCATGTTGGTAGCGATTTGTTGCTTAAGCCTTACCATAACATATAATTTAATAAACGTCATCATGACATAACTCACAATTAGGTATCGGTCTGGCATGTTGGTAGCGTTTCGTTGCTTAAGCCTTACCATAACAGATAATTTAATAAACGTCATCATGACATAACTCACAATTAGGTAGCGGTCTGGCATGTTGGTAGCGTTTCGTTGCTTAAGCCTTACCATAACATATAATTTAATAAACGTCACCATGACATAACTCACAATTAGGTAGAGGTCTGGCATGTTGGTAGCGATTTGTTGCTTAAGCCTTACCATAACATATAATTTAATAAACGTCACCATAACATAACTCACAATTAGGTAACGGTCTGGCATGTTGACAGCGATTCGTTGCTTAAGCCTTACCATAACATATAATTTAACACTTTTCCTTTTTGAAGCGGATAACCAGGTTATATTTCATTTCCCTATAAATGGTAATCATGTAAACATGTTAGAGTTCTTTAACAACCATCAGGTTGCTAATATCTATGTAGAGCCAGCTGGATAGGAAAAAGATAGAAGGATATAGGAAGACCTAGACCAAACTATATTAGTCAAATTATTAGAAATTTAGGTTGTGAAGGGTATGTAGAGCTTTTTAGATTAGCACAGAATAGAAAAGAAGTTAGAGCTGCGTCAAACCGACCTTAAGTAAGGTCGAAAACAAAATGATGATGAATGACAAAATCACGACCGTCAGCCCTCTTGCTTTCACCCTCACTTCCTCCCAAACCATACTAATTCACTAGTTTGGTAAAGAGCTTACAGCTCGCAAAACACTGATACATTAGATTTTATGGTTTTCTTTTTAATAAGATTCTCTACAAATTATGTAATATACAAATTTTTTGTAGTTTGCGTAGTTTTGCCGTAAAACTTAAATATTGAGAAAATTCATTGCTAATAAGAAAATGCAACTTGAACAGATTACACATCTTTGCCCTTATGTTATAGTGAAAAACGTTTCATCTATAACTTATAAATGATTTAAGTAGCTTTAAAATAATATAAAATAAAGCTTACCTTTAACGTAATTTCTTCATAGAAAGCGATGAAACAGCAGCTGGCACCGCACCTCGAAATATTTTCCCGAGAGAATGAGGGCACTAATAATTAAGTCCATAACTTTTTTAGAAATTTAACGTTATATATCACATTCTAATTACTGATTAAGTATAAATAGAGTCATCATTGCTTAATGATTGGCCTCACATTATTCAGTATGCACTATTGATTATTTACTATGATCGTAAGATATTTATTGCACTATTTACTTTACAATATTTGTAACTGATCGTTTTCAAACATTTCGCCATCCTGGTTAAAATATTGTTACAATGCAGTCCACTGTAGTGTCCATACATAGATGTGCATTCAAAGACAACTTTACGACAACTACAATTTTTAATGCACAATGTTTTGCAGTTGCACAATATTAATAACGGTTCACTTGGTGCAGAAGGACTTGTCATTGGTACTAGTATTAGTCTGTCAGTTGTTGTATATCACCAACCCCACTCTTCTGCTATAAGTATGTTACTTAACCAACTTTAAATCTGGTGGTAGACCCTCAAAGATGTTGATACAGCATTTGAAGTTGGTGGAAGTTTTACCAAGTCAAAAGTGGATTTAGTAGATAATTTAAATACTCCCTGTATGTTTGTTGTGGTTTGTTTAGCACTTTTCTTAATCTTCGTTGGGAATTAAATCACTCATAGTTTTTAAAATCTATTTTATTTACGTTTCGATCCATGACCTAGGATCGTTGTCAAAATAATAAAAACTTCAAGTTTGACATTTTGACATAAATTGAAGGCGACTTTGATTTATTGATGTTCAAAATATTTCATTTGAGTACATTAAGAAAAATAGATAATTTATCAATTAACTGTTTGAACCTGAAGTATCTCGCTTTTTGAGTTTAGATAAATTTTACATACTTAATATGAAACAGTTCTCTGTCTCATCGCTTGTTTTGTAAAAAACTCAACCTGGGATTTCGCAGCAGTCGATGTATATATCAGGTCGACTGTCTTCATCTTTCCCATTCCATAAAATGCAGATGCCGTGTCGCATCAAATCATTGAATGAACAACTAGAAGTAAAATTTGATGATCAAGGTATTGGTGTATAAGGAAATATACAGAATACACTTTGCACACCGCTTCTGAAGTTGGAAAGTTTCAAATAGAAAAGTTTTGAATCAAGTCGAGGAGCAAGTAAAACCAAGAGATCAATATTAGCTCCTACTACAACAGTGGTGACATTGTTTAGAACATACTTTCTTGCTCAGTCGACAATAACAGCGCCAGCATCATCTTCTGCCGAGACGATATTTATATCTTCAGCAATGCTCCTTGATTTAACTGCTTCTATTAACCTCCTTTTATTTTCTAAATTTGCAAGAAACTCTGCTTGTTGTGTTGCTCAGACAGTATTTTCATCAAATAAAATTCTGCGTGAAGATTTTTTTAATGCCATTCTCTCTTGTTCTTGTAGTTTGGTGGTTGGTAAGTTGGGATACCCATCGAATATCACCGATACCTTCGTCCTATATTTACGAATTATATAGCTCAAATATAAATCAACTATTTCCTTAAAAGTACTATTTTTTTTTCCAAACCACTGCATGTAACAGATATTCTCCATCAATCACAAAGTCAACATCATTTGCCTCAAAAGTTTTCTCGATTTCATGTATAAATAATTTCATAAATAATGCTTTCATACCTTTTTGCAATAAACTTTGGTCAAATAATAATGGTGGCTGAGATGCTAATTGAAATTGGAAATAGTATTTCAATTTAACAAGGCTATCACATATGCACTAGTTTCATATTTGCTGGGAGTTTATTGATATTTCTTAGACCCCGATTTAATAAACTTGAAGCTCGCTTGCGTTTTAACAATATCTTTTCTATGTAGCTTGATGTTATTGAAAGATCTTCCTGTCATATTTTTCATGGCTGTTAGGCCGATTTTGTATGCTCTATCGCAATTAACTGTAGAGTCACATACCAATCCACTTGATAGACTAAGTTAATCATTTGTGAAAGAGATTCTGCTGGTTTAACCAATCTGTGAATTTTGACAAATCTTGTTTGTCTCTTGATTGATGACATTCTCTTAGTTCTACATGCTGCTCATGCGTGTTATAATCCATTCCCAGAAAGCTTCTGAAAGCCTCACGTATTTGTAACAATGAAGGGGTTCTTAGAATCCGTTGACTTAATGTACTTTCAGTTATTCCCGTGCGTCAGTCCTCCTATTGAATTTAATGACTTCATTAATGACAGTTTAGTACATATGTCACTCCAAACTTCAGACCAACAACTATTTTTTTACTAATAGTGAGAAACTATTTGTTATGAAGGAATCGTGCTCTTTTGCAGTCAGTTTACATTTATAAGTTCGTTCATTTGTTGGACTTATATGATGATTCTTAAGAGCCTGCAATGATTTTCATTGCTTTTAGGAACAAGGTTTGTCATAAGTCACAATGCATGTTTGCTTGTTTTTATTGGACTGCTCAGTCGCAAAACACAATGCTGTATACACTGATGATCAGTCATTTGGGTCATTGTCTATAAATGGAATTGTCAAGATATAAGAAGTGTTATAGTCATTTGAATTTTTTGTTGAGATACTCATAAAACCATTCCATCCTGGCTCAGCATTACATCCACTAACCCATAAAAGATTAAGCGGATTAAAGATGGATATTTTGTTGACATTGTTTTTCCTTACCGATGTTATATCTGTGAAACTTTTCATCATAATGTTTGCTAGACCATTTGTCCTTCGCATGACATAGATTCGTTTACAGATTTCTTCTGACACCTTAAACTTTCCATCAACTAACCTTGGTACTTTTAAAAGTCAGCAAGACATGTGACGGCGAAGTAATATATGCCATTCCTCCCATTGCATGGAATGTATTTAAATCATCTATAGCGCTTATATTTACATCAGCGTTATCAAATACAAACTGTATAAAGGAATTAGATTTGATAACTAGAGAGCCCGCTCTAATTAAAGACAGTAGGATAAAATTAAGGCTTTTGAAGGCTCATTTAATCCAGCATCCCTCATTTCCTCACATATCTTTGAAATAAATCTGTCCTATAATTTTCTTCTTATCTTAAGTTTTCTTCCTATCTTATAGATTAACTTATGAGTTCGTCTTACTTTTAAATATGAAAAACTTTAGTGTAAGAGTGCGGATGAATAAGAAACATGTTACAGATTTCATCTTGAATTATGTGGAAATTAATTGAAATGCCATTAATCCGTTCCAGCTCCCAAAAAACTACCTCAGTTGTGTTTGTTAAGTGTTTTTGAATAAGAAAAATGTATTTACAAGAAGAAACATTTATTTATAAATAACAAATACATATTCTATAAAAAACAATAAAAGAAAACGTAAAGTGCTTATGGAATCGCTTAATTTTCGTCACTGGTTTTCGCTTTTTTCGTAACGCTTTGCTCATTTTCGCCTGCGGATCATTTAAAAAAACTGTCCAAGGAGGTTTGTTTCTTCCTCCCTTTCAGGATATTGCGGAAATGAGTTATGCAAGTTTCGTTGAACAACTCTGATGCACAACCAGTTGCAACTTTTTCGGGGCGATTTTTATCCAAGAACTCAACTTTCTCCCGCATTCCTGCTTCTGTTAGACTCTGCACACGACACCAACATGTGCATGCATGTTGGGGTTGTGTGCAGCGGTGTAGTGTGCGATTCCTCGTATCTCAAATCTTGCTCTCATCTCAAACTAAAATATCTCTGGCTCGGCAGATCGTATCTCAAAACACTCGTATCTTAAGGCACTCGTATATCGAGGTACTTTACATGTGATTTTCCAATGCTCCATCCGAAGGTACTACATTGGCCAGGAAGCGAGTTTTTATACCTGACAAATTTTGAATTTTGCCGATCCCTTGGTGTTTCAAGCAAGGTAGGGATCTTTAACGTGCGCAACAACACTCACACACGGGACTTCCATTTTACCTCTCATCCGAACGAGGGTGTGTATTTGTGAAAAATGCCCGCTTAACATTTTTCAAACGAACCGTGTCGGGATTGGAACCCGGGACCTTGCGCGTAGTAGTCACACACACACATACCAACTACGTTACAGAGCCGTCTTATATCGAGGTACCACTATATTTATAATATTATTCATTTCCATCAATCCACCAGCTAAGGATAACATTCGTATTTCTCTGGAATACATTGTAAAACATTGGGATCTTTGTATTAGATCAATAACATCATTATCATAGGGTTGAACCTCCCCTATATACATAAAAGCGTTCCTATTAGCGCACATGGAAACACTAAAAATAAAGATATATCACTTTAAAAATAAACTGTTCATACACTAACCAATAATTGAGTTGAGTATTTGCTTTGAGTATTCTTACAATTAGATATATACGATTCGCATCCTCAAAGTTTTCCCTCTGTTTTAAAATTGAAAGTATCATAAGTACTGATTAAAACTTTTTATAACCATATTCTACAACACAGGGCCTTGTCCGTCTAGTTGTATGTTTAACCCTATTCTACGGCTCCCAGCAATGGTGTAAGACCTGTAATACACATGAAACATATACAATTATTTCATCAAAATTTCCCTAAAATCCTCGTTAATAACAGTAATACAATAATTTTACACATTTCCTGCAACAGATTTCCCCAGGAGCAATGTCTTGTTGATCTTTGATTAAACATTTTAATCTGAAGCCCAATACACATTTTCTATAATTTAGAAAAATGTGTACTTAAAAATTTGAAAACGACACCCACATATTAGGATGAAAAATCCGCCATGGCGGATTTTTTCCTGAGGCAAATTTTCCTTACAACTCACCCTAGTATGTGAGGCAAATTTACCTTACGGTAAATTTGCCTCACATACTAGGGTGAGTCGTTTTCAAATTATTAAGTACACATTTTTCTAAATTATAGAAAATGGCTATTGGGCTTGAAGTGGGTGTTATGTGCCGTGTTGCTTGTCTTGGCTTGCGCTTCGACAAGCAATTTCCACGTCGTCCGGGAATGTTGCTTTTCTTACGTGGTTGTTGGGATTTGTTGATTAATACATATATAATTGTTGATAGTTGTAACCCTAGTTTTGGTAATCCAGTGGGCAGGGGTGAACTTTGACAGATTTGAAAAATTGTGTTTTTAGATGATAAATATCCTGGTTGTGTATTACAATTTAGTTATTTACTTGAAAGTTTGTTACATTTAGAAACTATTTAACAGAAGCAAGGTTGTATGATAGTAAGGGATACAGTAAGTTATTGTAAAATTGTTATTATTATTCATTTAAAATTGTTAGGAATTTGAGCTGCTTAATAAAGAGCCAACTTGCCGTGTTTCTAATCTGAACATTGAGTGGCAAAGAAAGCCTTCAGTGCTGCTGCAAACAGCTTTTGTCAGTTGACTACAGGTAATTGACCGCAACCCTAACAGTGGTATTTTTCCATAGATCGTTAAAGAACGACAGAAATGACATTTTTTAATTTTAAAAAGAATGAATAATTTTATTTGCAAATAAATGGTGCCATGAAATTCTTGCAAAATTGGTTGCGTAACTATAGAAATGTATCAAGATATTTAATTGTCAAACTCGACTGCCATTTTTCACTTTTTGTATTGCTCAAAGAATTTCTCACAATAAAGATATGAACATTTTCTTTATCTATGATTTCCTTACAGTTACTTTCATTGCTTGGCAACGACTAGATATATATATATATATATATATATATATATATATATATATATTATATATATTTTAATTTTAGAGTAAAAAAATGAACGATTCTTTAATTAATAGTATATTATTCAACATACAGTAATGTAGCCAATAACTCACGCAGATGAAGTTTGCGGCACTCGCCTAAGTGAGTTATTGTCATTACCGTATGTTGAATACTATACTTTATCTACGACTATAAGCACAGTAACAAGTTTTAATAAACACATAATCAAGATTATTTTTAAAAAATTATAGTACAAAATAACATCTACTTATGATAAATTAATCAAGATCATGTGTAACGCAGTTTAATAGTTTCTAATTATTCTTATTATTAAAATTAATTGTAATATTGGAGCAGTTGATGAGCTGTATGGAAGGTGTAGAATTATCCAAGGTTGTAGTTTCATTTGTAGTAGATTCTAAATAGGTAGAAGTACTAGCACTTGGAAGTGGATTAATAGAATTTTAAATTCTTTTTGTTGTGTCCGCTTTATTTTTTATAGATTCATCTATGTACCCTATGTACCAACCACTGTGGCTTTTAGGAGCTGTGATATCACCGCCAGCGTCAACCAAAAGTGGCAGATGAAAAACAAAAATAATGCGCAGTGTATAGGTTGCTATTTGGTAACTTTAAAAATGTGGCAACTACTTTACCCATTCTTCCAAATTTATTGATACCAATTTTTTGGTTAAAATATTTGCCATTTTAAAATTTTAAAAATAAAGATGATTGCGTTAGATTCAAAGGATAGAGACGCACATATTTATTGACAATCGCATAGTAACTTCCTGTTATACTAAATCTTCTGCTAATTTTAGTTTTTGTGTTTGGTATGCTAACCATGTAGGCAGAGTCAAGATTTTCAATATCTGCTATCTGCATGGAATATAATTCTACTGCACGACAAGCACCCATAATGCCCATTTTAGAGACAACCTAGAATATAGGAATATTGTATAATTATGTTTAAATTAAATAAGAGGTTAGTACCTTTGATGCCAGATATTTATCATCTGGGGCTTCAGATATGAATTGATTAATTTGTTCTGGGGTAAATGTTTTGGCTTTTTTAGCTGTATACTTTTCAGATTTGCGTTTAATGAATGCATGTAGTTTCGAATAGGTTCCAATACGTATTCCATTATTTAAATTAAGTGTACTTCGTAACATTGAATAGAATGTCCACAAGGGCGATGCTTTATATTTATTTGAGAGTTCACTAAAATATGCAAGAAGTATATTATCGGAAAATAATTTGATATTTTTACTAGTGTTCCAGTCAATAAAGCATCTGTATACAGCTTGATATTTATCATGCGATTTATCCGGTAGTGGGTTAGTTGTCGGAATACGAGCCGCTTTTCTAATTTCTGATGGTGTACACATCAGTTCTGATTCACAATCGCTCATTTTTGGCAAACTTTACTCGATTTAGTATTTTGCGTTCCAAAAAACTGGGTTACAAAAAATTTGTTTTTTCGCCTAGCGTATATGAAAATGAATCATATTTGCCCTAAACATGTGACTGGAAGTAAACCTTTGCGGCCCTAGGGCCGCTAAACTCATAACAGCATGATTTTGTAGGTTTTTCACAATCTAGACAACTATGACTATCATTGAGATTCATTTATTGCGACTTTGACCTCAAATACTTACCTTACCAAGTGCCTACAAATTCTGGTATTACTATCCATAATAATGCTCAATGGATAATTAATAGCAACTACTATAATAAACAAATACGTTAAATGTTATTAATCTTCTTTATTTTGTGTTATTTTTCCTATTTTTTTTCTTTAATGCTAGGCGAAAAACAGTTGTATGTCACACAGGCAAAAATGCATTAGCAGCCCTTAGCTATCAGCTGCCCTCGATCACTTCGCACGCTCAGGCGTCTAATAGCTGTGGGCTGCTAATGCTCACTTTCTGCCCTTGTGACACAATATACGATAACATTAGGTAAATGTCAATGAGCATGGCTACTTTGATACTTTTGGTATATAAGCTGAAAGAGTGAGTTATCATAACTCACGGTGTTTAATTATGAACACTATTACTTATTCAAAAGTATACTAATAATGGTATTATAATTAAATAGGAGTAGATAAAGGTATTTATTTGTTTATTATCAATCAGGCTAAATAAGTCTTAATAGAAATTGACTTTTATGAATTATAAGTAGACATGATAGATGCATATACATATGCCGAAATAGCTCAGTTGGGAGAGCGTTAGACTGAAGATCTAAAGGTCCCCGGTTCAATCCCGGGTTTCGGCAATTTATTTTTTGCGTTTCTAGTGCCTGATAATAAAATGGTTAGATGATAGATTCGTTTTAGAAATTATTCACCTTAAATTTAAATTTGAGTCAATTTTATGGTTTTACAGCTTTGTTAGCGTTTTGTGTAGGAAAAATAAACCAATCTGAGGAACCTCAAAACAGGTCATTTATTGTTTACTCTACTACTTCACTTTTACTACTTACTTAGAGCCGTAATATCAGCTTGAAACCCATGCACATTCCAACACTATTCCTAGTTAACTATTTGCCGCTAGGGTTAAAGGAGGGAATTTTACAAGCAGTCTTATGGGGCATTCGTTGTTTTTCCCATAAATAATTATAAATTCGGATTTTCTTCAAAATTTCAGTCATTGGCAGTTGAAATATACACAAATGTCCTAACAATTACTAATTTAATGTTCGCCTTAGTATAAGAATTTCAAATTATTAAAGAAACAAAATTGCTTGCTGGGCATAACCGCACATTTGGGCGCGAGCGGTTGTACAGTTGGTTGCATAAAGTTCATAAGTAAGTTTTTCCTGTTTAGTAAATTGCTTTTTGAAATGAAAATGAGTAAAATGTAAATTCACCATTGCACTCATAAAGCTTTCTATTTTCTAACGTAAGTTTGGTTTTTTCTATAAAATGAAGGCATAATAGATTTTAAATAACCGTTAAAATTCACTAATTTTTTGCTAACTAGTACAAGGATAAGTGAGTAAAGTCATGTTAAAAAAAGTTCGTTGAATAACATAATTGTTTTGTGTTAAAAATCTTAAAAATATTCATCATGATAGTCGTACTGATTTTGTTGAATTACTACATTAATATTACGGCATTTCAAAGGAAACGGGTATCAAACAACAATAGGAGATATGTCGTTCATCCACAGAAAGTTACATTTCAGATAACACTCGGTTTCAGATCAATTTATAGTTAATTTTTCGTTAAAAGTAATAATTATATTATGCAATGAGATGTTAATTAACTTTTTAAAAATTATTTGAATGTTTGGGTTTTAATAAAATTATCAATATTGCTATGAAACTGTTCTATCTTTCCTTCTGCATCCAATTTGCTTATATCATTCAAGTTCAAAAGAATAGAAAACAATTCTCCACCATCAATATTGCTATCTTTGGCGGCTTTATGAGCGAGTAAGTAGTGACAAGTTTATACATTTGAATGAATAACCTTGACTCCGGGTGGTTGTTGCAGCCACAAACATTGCACATCATACCAAAAATCTCTGAAAAAAACATTAATTTAAATTTTATTTTTAAAAATATGCATCTCCAAGTCAGCGTCTAAAAAGTAAAATCTAATGATAAAAAGCATAAGAGAAGTAGGAATTGATGCAGACTAAAGAAGAAAAGTGTACAGACAGCACATGCAAACATGATTAACAAAAATATTTAAATTGGTTCTTCTAAAGCATCTTAGTCTAATCTTGCTGTCATTAAATATTTGAACGAACAGTAAGTGGAGAGAAATGCTGAAATTTCTCATGTTGCTTTTAATGAAACAATAAGGCCACGATAGGTATTATTAAACAAAAGAGTTATTAGTTTTAGCTTCAATTTTCTATAGCTTCAGGTAGGTGAAGAAATCTACGATTTCCTAAAAAATAGTTTGTATGAGGGATTCCGTACATTACACACTTTCTACCCGTTCTTCACTAGAACCCCATCTCAAAGGTCGATCAATATAGGCATTCGACTGCTCATAATTGTAATAAAACTACACATTCTATTATATATGCTGTGGTTGAATCAGTCTTTCAACTCTTCACAATTTTCCCTTATAAATCTGCATTGCGGCTGCAGTTTTCTCTCCAAAAAACTATAAAAATTATATATTAATGTAAGTTAACTTACATTCTAAACAAGCAATTTCTAACTTACCCTATATGCTCTCCCAACTTTCATCTTTTTATAAGGTTTAGGATGAAGATCATCATGACAACTTTGGAGCAAGTCTCAAATTGTATGACATTAGTTGATTCAATGTTACAATGCTATCCCAATGACAAATTTTTACAACGCCATCGGGTGTCTTCATATAATGGACATAATACATAGCAGTTATATTTGCATAAAAGAGGTCTTCAAACATACCGATGTTTCTGGTTTGTTAACAAAAAAAAAAAATTCCTGACATTTTTGAATAAATATGGAAAATCTGAACAAAACCACAAGCACGCTGAGCTATTCACAATGTGTTCGCAACTCACAATTTTTTCTGTAATATTAAACTTTTTCCGCATCGCTATGTTCCAGGAAGCACCATCAGTTGTTACTACATCCACATAAAATCCAGATCTTTCTAAGAACATTATGCATTCAATTACAAGGTGGTGTAGAACTGTTGCAGATGCACAACCTCCAGGTTCCCTAATTTTTTTGGCAATTACTACATGATGTTTTTTCAAAAATATTTCACTTTCATTTGACTCATCGCAAAAACTGTCCTCTTCTATAGGATATAGGAGGCATGTACGTTCATCCAGAACAAAGTTTTAAATATTGTTTTTGGCAGTCGTTGAAACAATCTTATTAATGGCATCATGAACTTCAATATCTTGAACACAAGTAGCTGTACCTAAAATTTTATTATTCAACTGTCACTTATAAATTTCACTTTGTTTATTCTGCTTTATTGTTGTAGTTTTTAATACTTATTAATTGTAAATATAAAAAAGTTTTTCAAACCCAAAAGGATTGGTTATACATAATAAGAGATAAATTACAATACCTACTCAATGCCAAGATTCGCTTTTAAGTTGTTCATAATGCTTCGAAACAAACACCTCATGCCTCAAACACACCAGATGATTTTAAATAATATGGCTTATTTTGAAGGATAGTGCGATAATCAAGGTACTTTAGTTCCATTTTGAATTGTTATGCAGGTACAAAAAGTAATATAAGAAATGCAATAAATACGATTAATTAATTATTCTGCAGCGAACTTCTGAAGCATGTGGGGTTAGCCTTTGAAATTTAAATAGGATTAAGAGATTAGATGTGCAAGTTAGAAAAGAAAATCAACCATCTCATTCAATGTGCAACAAACGCAATCGAACCAAAAGCAAATCTTGCAATGTCGATGAGTTTGTAAAGGGTGCAATTAAACAGAAAATTTATGAGATGCACTCCAAACATAATACAAAAATTATACAGTTAGTACTTAATAATAAGTTTTATATTTTTGACTTCATATAACTGCAAAAACACTTCAAAGGGAGCTTGCTATTGCTGAAATATATAATTTCAGTTTAAGCAGTTTAAAAAGACCTACAATAAGTTTTTGTTATAAAGTATACGATGGAAGGCAAGGATTGTTTGAGCAACCCCACATTGTTGTTGCACGAGCAAAATTCTTAAGGGATTATCATACCAATAAGGAAACAGCTTAATGATCCTGCTTTTCATGATGTGTTTTGGATATTTAGTAGGGGATCTGTTAAAAAAAGTTGGTATCATGATTCTAAAGAAAAAAGGATTAGGAAGCCTTTTGGAACAGGAAAATGGTTGGTTGTTAATTTGTATCATTTGGCTTTATATACTTAGAAAATGTTTTAGGTTCATTGAATTACACGTAGGGAATAAAAATAGTTTTATATTTAATGTATTTCTTTTATTTTAATCAAAATCGCAAAATGCTGATTATCATGGAGATACGAACACAGAAATGTTTTCAAAATGGTTCGGAGAAAGTTTAATATCGAATTTAAGCAGTCCAAGTTTAATCGTGCTAGATAATGCTTCATATCAATCGAAATTAGTGGAAATGGTTCTCAACAGTTCTTCAAATAAAGAGGAGTTCATTAATTATTTGCTTCGACGTAACATATCTGTCGACTCTTCAATGTTAAAAAGAGAATTTATTGGCAGTAGTACAGGAGATTGCTAAACCAAAAATATACAAATTGGATGAAGTATTAAGACTCCCTCCATACCAATGCCAAGTTAACCTAATAAAAGTAATATGGGCTAATTACAAAGACTACAACAAAAATATAGGAAGATTCAGTGAACACTATAATGACAAACATGTACAATTAATATGGCATGAAGCACTTAAAAGAATAGATTGTAAATTTTGGAAAAAATGCATTCATTTTGCAGAAAAATGCATGATGAAGTGGTGGGATATAGAAAAAATGATTTGACATAGTATAGCCTCTCTTGTAATCACCTCCAGGGATCCAAGCAGCGAAGATGATTCAATTTCAAATTAATCGAAGTGAAGTTTAGGATATATTATTTATACTTTCTTACATCATTACTGTTTAGTAGTACAATAAAATAATACAGTTCAGTTTGGTTTATTTAATCCTGAAATTTATTAAATACACGTTACAAATACATTTTCTATTTGTACAAGTTTTATATGTACGTTTAGTATTTATGAATTAATAACTATTAAGTAATATCAACTGTACATTTACCGGCACATCCTTACTTCGAACTCATGTATAAACCAGATGCATCCTTATAGTAAGGGGATTTCAGTCCTATACGTTACAACTACAATGTTCATTTAGCTTCATAATTTACATAAAAACACAAATGCTTTAAACTACAATGTTTAGGATTGAAACGTTTTTTCTTTTATTTCAGAGTGCCTAGACGTTGCCGGCACCAGTGAAACAAATATTGTTTTTTGAGGCACCTACCCTACGTTTATAGAAAGCCAGTGAAACTAATTTCTCTAATATATAGCTGGCCTCGCGTAATGAGCAAGTGTAACGAAGTCTTCCGACATAACTAGGGGTCTATTCCTTGGGTAGAGCTATGAGAAATGGGGGGGTAAGTCGAATTTTGATTGTATGTTGAACTTAATCCAAAACAAATAAGGCGCCACCAAGTCCTGACTTAATTGGGATAATTGCGTAGTGTATTTCTAGGGGCGGACGTGGAAACCCAAAGAAAAAAAATCGCCGTCGACGACAGAAACCCGTCTTAACTGAATAAGACGCTGCTCCTGTAAGAAATAGTAATAATTAGCTTAATAGATTGGTGGAACACTATTTGTGTACCACAAACATACCTAAAGAAATATTAAAAAAAATATCTCCTATATAAGTTGACATTAAAATTCCACTCATACGGATATTAGTTTCTTGTAGTTAGTTTTGACCATATTTGATCAAAATAAAAAAGCTTTAATCTTGAACTAATAATTTGCTCAAAAGATTCTTTAAAACAAAATTCAGTGCTACAAAGTTTCATAAATAATTAAATGAGTTCAAGGATTTCAAATAAAGTTTCATCAAAATAGTTACTAAGCAAACATTTTAAAACTTAGTGTAAACTTGTTACAAATAAAAGCCGACCCGGGCAGATCTGTTCGAGCGCGTTACAAATTAAAACATAGTAAATCAAGTTTCCTTATCTAAATTAATTGTGTTAGTTTCAGTTTCTAATAAAGAAAGATCATAAAAATATTCTGATAAACTCAACTTAAGCAAACATTGTTCAAAGCATATGTTATTGGAACACAGGTGTCAGCAGTAAACTGCAAGCAAACAAGTGACGTAACAAAACATCTGTCGCTGTTACCAACAGGACAAAATGAACCACGTGTATGGTATCTTAAAACTTTAAAAATGCTGAATTATAATTTTAACACTGAAAAACTCAGTATACAAATAATCTATATTTTATAACATTCGTGCTTTTATGCACTAAACAAAAATAGCGTGTTTCTAATTTGAAACACAATCAAATTTCTTAAAGTTATCTACGAACCAAAAGTGAAGAGGTGTTGTGAAATCAAAAGTAATCACCATACTTCCATCAGGTTTGTAGTAATAAGTTCTTCTATTAATTATTCAAAGTCTCCATTATCAAAGCCGCTTCCTACGGACTGTAATACAAAGTGGTTTTACATCTGTGGTTGGGATAGTTGTTTCTACTGATGATTTTATGGTGGTTAATTACGCGCTAAACAAAATACCTCAATTAAACAAATTAAATACTGTTCATAGGATACCAACCGCTATTTAAAGATGGATCTCGACTCTTCAAAATGTAACCGCAAATTGGCGGCCTGCTTCCAATCATACATCTTGATTTTTCAAGCTTACAGGACCGACTGGTTATCCTCGCACGAGCTACGGCGTGTTCCCGGCCGAGTCTTCAACCACAACGCGCCTGCGAACCGTTATCGAAAGCACAGACACCTGACTATTTATAGAAAACTATCTATAGATACAATTTTAGCGTATTACTAAACTTGTTGCATGTATTTTACTAATAATTTGAATAAAAGCGTTTTATAACTTTGCACTTTTATGGTTGGGTTTAGTAACTAAGAAATAAAATTGTTACAGGATAATCGTGTGAGCATCCCTGCCACATTCTAACAGCAATTGATAGTGTCATAAATAGCATCGAAACTATAATAACACACGTGTACATAATCACTATCTGATTTTATTTTGAAAAACAACAATATCTTTTGGACACATGCTCTGGGACATGTTTCATAAAACTTAAAGGTCTTGTTTTACTTGTAACTATAAAGTGGAGAAAACGTTGTATGCAAACTTCAATTCAATCCAAAACACAACTTAATTTGTTTAAACCTCAGAAATGGGCAATAATAAAAAACAATAGGTACATTGTGTAATACAGGTAAAATTTTACTGGTGATATTGTGATTGTAAAATAATCTCTATGAAACAGATTTTACAAGAATTGTAACTTTCTATTTTACAAGTCTTTTATGCAACTGTGCCCTGATACTATGTCCAGTTGTACATTTCTATAAAAACTAGATAGTTGTTTTTAAAAATCTTGAGCTATTTTGTAATATAGACTTTTCCATAACCGCAATAATGAAGTATAATTATCTTCATTTGATCATAGTTTATTCTAAATAAATATTTGTCCATTTTCATTACAAAACTTCCAATTATTTTTAAACATTATGGTTTCAATTTTTATAAACAATAGTATGTATTAGGTACATACTTTTATTACAACACAATCGTCAATTGCATATCCAACAATTCATTTCTTATAGTTCGTAGGAATTAAAAGAAAATTTATGAGCATCGAACATTGTTAGAATTTATTAATCTGCCATCAGTCATAGCAACTACACCTAAATTGTTGTTTATAAGTTTATAAGGTCTAGAATTCTATTACTGTGAGACTCCATAAGTGCACTGAAACAACTTCCATTTTTTCTATCTTTGTAACACCTTATAGTTTCAGTAAATTAATCCCAGGATGTTATAATAGTAATATGTATTTACATGTAATAATATTAATAGTTGTGTATTTACCATATGGGCCGTGCAGATCGCTTATCTGTGGCCAATCGTACTTCCAATACATTTTGAAGAGTTATAATTTTTCGATGTCCAAACATAGCAAAACAGCTGAAGTGCATTGGTATTATATTTAATTTGGAAAACCACTACATCGTAAATGCCAATTTAATTTACCTAAATTCTTTATAAATCATTTTTAACACGATTTTTGTTACTTGTCTTGAAACATACCAACGCAGTTATAATTTAAAATAATAGTGTGGCATTTACTTTGTACATTTAAGATGGTAAAACTGTTTACGGTATAGCCTTTTGCTTTATAAATATATACACTACCTAGTGCACATTTTGTTTTTCGCAGCTATAATCCTTAGGTAATTTTCTTCAAAAGGATGTGAATTAGTGTGCGAAACTTTGATGCTTACAATAACACATGATGAAACATCTCATTAGGACCAGTGATAAATCTAAGAAAGCACATTATGTACCAACTAATACAATACTTATCAAACATCTTAATACTTCACACTTATACAGCTTTCTCTATCTTTTGTAAGGTGCCACTGTAATATATCTTTTGTTGTTGATTATCTTCTCTCTTGAAACAAAGTGCGGGTTACTTTCCTAGCCGTAGATTCAGAGTATTCAGTCTCCAGAAACAGGAATAATAAAACTTTGTTAGTTGTCATTGAGATTTTCATATTTCAACAACCTTTTAAGTTTTACCAATTCAGTTTGTGGTGCGTGCTATGAGACGATATTGTAAATAAATTGAATTAGGACTGTGGCAATAAAAGACATTCTTAATATAGTGTAATTAGCTTTAGTGCATTGAATAATAATTTTGTGCAAGCAATACTAATGAGTTTTTAACTACTAAGTTATCTAAGGAGAACTAGAATGGTTGTAAATAAATTATTAGGTTTTAAAGTAAAATTAAGTTTTTAAATAGATAGCAGATGAACATTGATTATCTTCCAAACGAAAATAATTACGTATGTTACAATAGCTACTAGGAACGAAATTATTCTATTATGTTTTTGAAATTTTGGTTCGACAACGAAAAAGTTTGTATTTTTAACATCAATGTATTAACTAAATTGACTTTGTCTTTTGTTAACTTTTTTATTAAAGTTTTCATCATTGTGTAAAATAATGCAAAAAGTGTAAAATAATTTTATTCAATAGGTAACTTCCACAATGTATAACATTTTTGTACGTGATGGCTTCGCGCTAACGAGATATTGGCAGAATATATGAGTCAGGAAGTTCAAAATGAAAAAGATTCGAAAAAAGGAAAAAACAAACTGGACAACTGAGCGGATATCTCAAAAAGTATTTAAAAACAGGAAATAGTTCAAGACAAACAGATATCGAAATGCATTCATACCAATTGATGCGTGCAGCACAGAATGGAAATTCTCACTGCAGCTTTGGCTGATTGATAAATAATATAAACAACAAGTGTAAGAACTTATTTATTTATAATTGTAGTGGACTGTTTCGTATAATAATGAGTTACAGTTATTACTACGCAGCAGTGTGCTTAAAGGTCTAAATGCAACTGGACTGTTCAAGCGAGGGCTTATAACACATGCATGCGCACAAAGTGCCACAAGGGCAACCAACATCCAGGAACTGTGAAGGTTGTTACATTATGTTTGCAGTAATTGACCTATATTAGCCTATGTTAAATTCAAACTCAAATACTTAGTTTCTACTGATGAAGTCATGCGGATTTGTATTAGATTATACTAGTATATGCTTATAAGTTATTAATCATTATATACCTTTAAGTAGGTCCTTACAGTCACATAATCTTAACAAAATAAAGCTTTAAGTTTTTAGCAAGTACAGTACTAAATATTTGCACATACAGGCCCCTAGGTCTAGGTGCAATGTGTTTAAACTCGATACTGTCAATATTTAATAGTCCCATATATTGCATAATGTACATAAATATGATTTGATTGAATAAATTTGATTTGATTAAATATCGTGTATAGTTAGTTGGTCATTACGTTTTGAAGTTTCTAGAGTAAATATAAACTTGTGCTATGTGAACGTGCATATTGTACCGCCAGCGTGTACATAAATAGATAAAAGGGTAATAAACAATTATAGTAGTGCTAGTGTTGTTAAAAAAACTTATGGTTAAGAATTTAGTTTAAGAAGATATTAGTGCTTGTAAATAGCATTACTGTAATAGTGCTTCATTGTTAATTGGACTGAAAACATCTACCTATAAATAAGGCATATACTGTTAATTAGACTTGAGGATAGTGAATAATAAAGACTTTTGTTATTACTGGTTCTAAATTGGTAAACGCATTAACATTAGCCCGCTACCTGGTGTCAGGCTGTGTTGGGTGTATAGTGATTAATTAAAAAAAAATACAAGTCCAAAGATATTTGAGTAGTTTGTATAAGCCTGTTACAAGAAGCCAAAGTAAAATGGACGCAGAAACTTTAATGAATTTCCTTAAGGATTTTATATCCAGTATGGAAAAGAGGTCGGCTAAACTAGAAGTGACACTTAATGAAAATGCTGCTAAAATGAACGAAAAGTTGAATGAAAATACAGCCTCGCTAGAACAAACATTAATGGAAGGCTTCATTGCATTGAAAAAAGATTTCACTAAACAGGTAAAAACAGTTGAGCCAAAGTTGGACAGTAAATTGGTAAAATGGAAGATGTGATGAGGCTGCAAGAGCAAATGATTTCACTAACAACGCGGCCACTTGAATTAGTAAACCAAGTTGTAAATCGGAACATTCCTGAAATAAAAAGCATGCAAGGAAGCGAGTCAATACCGTCAACATTTAAAGTGAAACCATCTACATTTGATGGTGAAACACCTCGGCCGACATATTTGAAACAATTTCAAGCTGCTGCAATAGACAACGGTTGGTGCAACAAAGAGAAGGCTATCTCCTTAATAGTGGCCCTACGGGGGGAAACTCTTAACATCTTGCAAACCATTCTCGATCACCAACAGAATGATTACGGTCTTTTAACATCAAAGCTTGAGATGAGATATCGAGATGCTCACCTTCAACAGTTTACCATTCACAAGTTAAGAACCGCTTGCAAAAGACAAATGAAAGCCTGCAAGAATTCGAAGCTGACATTGCCAGATTGGTTAGATTGGCATACTCAATGGCACCAGATAGCTTTCTCGAACAACTGGCTATTCAAACATTTGTAAATGACATTAAAGATGGAGAAATACAGCAAATGCTAGGATTGGCACGGCCAAAAATGTTAGATGACGCACTAGCTCATACTCTTGAATTTGAAGCACCTAAGCAAACATAACAAAGGGTAAGTCACAAAGTTCGGTCTGTCTTAGAAGAACCTGGTCAATCGCAGAACAGAAAAGAAGAAATAATCAACCGTGTGTTTGAAAAACAAAAAGCGAAAAGGCTGGAAAGACAACAACCTTACATGTGATTTTCCAATGCTCCACCCGAAGATACTACATTGGCCAGGAAGCGAGTTTTTTTTAATGGAAAGACAACAACCGCAGAGATGGAGTCTGCGATGCTGGAACTGTGGTAAAGTTGGTCATATACAGAGACGCTGTACTCAACGAAAACGGTTGAGCAGCAGGGAAAACTAAAGCAAGTTGATGTAAGGGGACGAACGTCGACAGCACAACGTAGTGCCCCAGGAGATTATCATCCGTGCTGCATCGTCGATGGGAAGGAAGTCTTGACCGCATTTATATTGATGGTAGAATTAATGGTAGGGTTGTCCGATTATTCGTGGATACAGAAACGACAAGGACAATTGTGAGACCAGATTTGGTTGGTCATGGAGAAGTGCTACCTGCATCGGTATGTCTTCAAACAGCAAGTGGTGAGAAAATTTCTACTCACGGAGAGACTGCCGTAATGTTGGGAATTGGAGACAAACTAATTAATCATCGGGTGTTGGTAGCTGTAATTACAGAAGAAGTAATTTTGGGAATGGGTCTCGTGAGAGAATATGGGTTTCATGTGAAAATGAAAGAAAATGTGCTTTGGATAAATGATGAGATTTCATTTCAAGGGACGAGTAACCAAACGATGCAAGTTCGAAGGATTTGTGATATGAAAATACCCGAGAAGACGGAAATGATCGCGATGGGACGCCCGGATGGTACTCTCCGGGAAGGACAAGTATGCACAATGGAAGCAACTGAATCGGGAATGGGTCAGGAGGGATTACTGATTAGAAGAACACTGGTAACGTCTCGAAATATGATACCAATGAGGGTGATAAAAATTAATCTGCATAGGTGACCCTAAAGAAAAACATGATTGTGGAAAGTTGCATTCCAGTATGCCATATTAAACGTTGTATGGATGACACAAAAGATAAACCAGCCAACGGTTGCTTACAGAAATTACTGGATATATTGATACCTTCGTGTCAAGGATTAAACGGCGAGCAACTGGGCAAGGTAAAAGAACTGATTGGACTATATCGAGGTGTGTTCACACTGGATGATAGTGAGAAAGGAACGACGAATGTGGTGCAACACAAGATCAATATCGGAGATGCGCAACCGATACGACAACATCCCAGGCGGCTTCTTTTGGCAAAACGTAAGGAAACCGACCAAATTATCACAGACATGGAGAAACGGGGAGTGATTAAGCCTTCGAATAGTCCATGGGCATCCTCGGTAGTGCTTGTCAAGAAAGAGGATGGGTCGACAAGGTTTTTTGTAGACTACCGGCGGCTAAATAATGTCACAAAAAAAAAAGGTATCCTTTGCCTAGAATTGATAACACCTTGGATACTCTATCCGGATCTAAATGGTTTTCGACCTTGGACTTGAAATGCGGATACTGGCAGATAGGCTTGGAACCAAACGATAAAGAGAAAACTGCGTTTACGCTTGGAACCAGATTGTGGCAATTCCAGGTTGTGCCCTTTGGATTATGCAATCAATGCTCCTGATACTTTTGAACGTTTGATGGAGTCGATACGTGGACTGTCTTGGAAAACATGTCTGGTGTATCTAGACAATGTGATAGTGTTAAGTGGATTTTTTTGAAGAACATCTTAGGAAATAGAGTGGGTATTCCAAAGATTACGCGGGGTAAACCTTACCTTGAGCCCTAAGAAATGTCACCTATTTAGAAAATAGGTAAAATACCCAGAACATGTCGTTTCGAAGACCAAAATAAGAGCCGACACTGACAAGATAAAAACGGTGCAAAAGTGGCCTACATCAGCAGATACACACCAACCGCAGTTTTCTGGGATTGTGTCCATATTATCAATGTTTTTGGAAGGGAAATCGTGCAGCAAAATCAAAGAGCGCTTGGATGCTGTGTACGATGACTCTTCTCCTTCGATGGCAACCGTTTCAACTTTTCAACATGGTCACACGTCGGTTGTCGATGAGCCACTCTCAGGTGCCCCGAAAATTGCTACCACGGAGGAGAACATGACAAAATCCACGATCTCGTATTGACAGACCGTTCATTTATATTTCCAATGCTCCACCCGTAGGTACTACATTGGCCAGGAGGCGAGTTTTTGTTGCCTGGAAATTTAGAATTTTGCCGAACCCTTGCCGTTCCAGGCAAGGTAGGGATCTTTAACGTGCGTGACAACACTCACACACGGGATCTCCATTTAACCTCTCATCCGAACGAGGGCGTAATTTTTGTGAAAAATGCTCACCTGCCATTTTTCAAGAAGTCGGCCGTGTCAGGATTTGAACTCGGGACCTTGGGATCCGTAGTCTTACGCTTACTACATTGATCCACGGCGACGCTCCGTATTGACAGACCGCCGATTAAAGGTGCGTGAAATAGCTGAGACAGTAGCCACCTCAAAAGTCCGCGTGGGTCATATCCTGCATGAAAGTTTGGGCATGAGAAAGTTGGCGCGATGCGTGCCGCGTTTGCTCACTCCGGATAATAAGCGCAACCGCCCTCGCTACAGCCAAATTGGTCAAATTGGTCTACGAAATGCTGCCCGACCCTCCGTATTCTCCAGATCTGGCCCCGTGCGTCTTCTTCTTGTTTCCATCTTGAAAAAGTCACTCGTCGGGCAGAAATTTGAATCGAATGAGGAGGGCATCGCGGCTAAGGAGGTCTACTTTGAAGACCTCGAGAGAACGTATTTTTCAGGCGGGTTAAAGAAGTCGGAGAATCGCCGGATCAAGTGTATCAAGCTAAAAGAAGACTATGATGAGAAATAAATCGACACTTTTCCAAAATTTTTGTTTTTCTTTTATAGGCTAAGTACTTATCGGACCACCCTCTCATACATAAATAAAAACGATTTAATTTATTTGTTATAGTATTGGTATGGAACCTTAATTGTGCGAATCTACATTTTTACTTTTTAGTTTAGTGATATTAAATTGATAGGCTTTTTTTAGTATGGTGTTTAAATATTTTATTTTCTTTTTTCACCTTGTTTAGGGAAGCTGCAGTTACAATACTTAATGTTTGATCATCACAACTATGGCCAAGTGTATAAAAGCAAAATTAATTTTAAAAAAATTAGAAATCGATGTGTCACCATCGGTTTTATTTCTCATTCTCTACCATTAATCTCAATTCCTTATTTATCTTAAAAAGCTATGAAGAAAATTTTTAACGTGTATATTTTGTTGTAGTAGTATCGACAAGCTAAACCAACAATATTTGGAAAAAATTCCAATTCTAATTGTTTTACTTGTTTGTACAACTTTTCTTTCATTAAAAAATCATTCTTCAAAATTTTTTTCGGATTTAACTCCAGAATTGCAACGCTCCTCATTAACCTTTTGCTTCTTATGCTATAACATTGGTTACGTTTAATTTGCTTACTGTATAGTAAATAAATTTGTATGAAATATCAATTGTTGAGGGCAAAAACTGAAGACAAACCGACCTTTAATCTTCCTCTTCATTAATAAAATATTTATATGTAACGCTCCACTTTTGTGAATCAGTGCTTTGCCTATGTTTTATAGCAGTTTTTTTTACTTAAAGATACAACCTAGTCCCTATGTCAATCTTAGGTGAGTTTCCAATGATGTTCGAATATGAGACCTCCTTTCTTCGGGAATTGAACCACAATCATTGCAACATTTTTTATTGTGGCATGGATTAGGTTCAACTATTTTAGAAGCCACTTTATCTCCATTACTCTTTGTGTATTCCTTACCAGTGCTCTTCAGTTTCTCTCCTTGTGCTCTTTTATTCATACGCATTACTTTAATACCAGATTTCCCAATTATACTCTCCTCTTCTGGCTTATTTGTTGTTGTATGTACTACAATTCTCTTTTTTGGCAATCTATTTTATGACAAATTACTCACGTTTTCGTCAGTTGCTAATTCTGAACTTTGAAACCATTCATCAGAGTCAACGTTGTAATCTTCACCAAAGGTACTTGCTAACAAAGCTTCTTCATTAGAAAAGTGTTCTAAATATTGCTTCTTTAATTG
Organism: Platerodrilus igneus; assembly: GCA_036346225.1. NCBI lineage: Eukaryota > Metazoa > Arthropoda > Insecta > Coleoptera > Lycidae > Platerodrilus > Platerodrilus igneus. Next base: position 7,972,021 of record JARFIW010001680.1, on the reverse strand, counting down.
TCCCCTACCCCTACAACGAGCAGTTGAACATATTTTCTCGTTTGATTGCAGAGGTCCTAAAAATTGATCAAATGTGGAAGTCGATGAACCAACACCATCCTATGCGTCCAATACATGAAAAGTTATCAACTGGTTGGTAATTTTTTCTGAATCCTTATTTGATAAATAAGCATCATCTCTATGAAGATGTGTTGCATAAGACATGGAGGATTGCGTATCAGATTTACTGAATCCCTCCTTAAATTTGTTTGCAAACAAATCTGGAGTGTATGGTTGTAATTCAGTATACATGGACGTTTCACTATCTGGCTTTTTTGCAATATTGCCATAATCTGGTAAAAGTTGAACAGCTGATTCGAAAGGTAGATTTGCAATCTTATTTACATGATCATTGGTTATACTTTTAATTGAATCATTGAAGCTCAATCTCCCTAGAAACTTATTTGTGTTGCTCAAGTAGATTTAAGTTAGTATTATCAGTCAAATCAATTATAAAGAAAAGCCTGAATGCCAGTTCTTATGTAACAACTTCTTACCACCAAATCAATACCAACTTGCATTTAGGTGAATAGGGATAAGCGACCGTATGTATAAAAATATACAACTGAGAAAACTGCTTTTGCTATATAATTCGCTGTATGATATTCAGGTAAAAAAGATTACTTTCTCTATGTAGCTTATTATGCTGTAAGACAACAATATAACCGACATAAGATCAAATTGTCACAACAAAGCAAAACTAGATAAATCAAGTATGCACACCATTAAAAAAACGGTAAAAATATTTAGGTTCATATTTGTATTTAAACATTTATATAACCACCACAATTTTCCGATTTGTCAAAAAAATAGTTGGTTAGTCATAGAATATCACTCGGTCTACAAATTACAGTCGGGATAGGCGACACAAAATTGTGGTTTTGATCATGAAACCTAGACCAAACGACGCAAAAAAATCAGGGGTTTCAATGATTATAATAAATCAATTTCACAAAAAATGTCGTTTATCCCCTCTTGCCTTTCAAGTGTCGATATCCTGTTGTTCTGCGAGTAGAAGCTATACAAATTTTGTCACTGCCATACTTTTTTAGGCAATCCAGTTGAATAGTTGTCATTATTGCCAAGAAGAAGTCCTTGTTTTCAGAATCTTGAGGTTTATAAAATAATACAACGGAATCATGTTTACCATACTTTATTGACTTTACCCATAAATCTACATTGTACAGTTGAATATGTCTGACTAAGCCAAATTGCAATTTAATGTTACACAAATCTTGACGATTATTTAAGTGGAGTCAATTAAGCAATTCAGGCGAATAAAAGGTATCCCTAATACCATCCAAAATACGGTTGAATGATATTCCTTGAGATATTTTTCCTAAATATAACACTATGAAATATTCTCCACTAAATGATCCTGTAATCTGCAATCTGAAGTTTTTCATATTTAGAGAGTTTAATAAACTTTAACGAACAATCATGGCCAAAGTGAGGAAGAAACAATATTGCTTTCACAGTTCTATCAGCAAATTTTGTACACTTGAGTGTGGATAGACAAAAGTTTTCTAGTTCGAGGGAGTATAGTTTGAAATTTCAAAATGGAAGTTGTTTAGAATGAGGGGGTGAAATATATAATTAGTGTAAGATTGTTTTTAACTTCCCCCTCGATATTAAAAACTACATGTTTTTATTCAAAATATATGGAGCAAAACTTTAAGAGATTAATAGTGACTAGTTTTGAAGTGAAAACTCACAATGTAGAGCGAAAGAAACGGTGTTTTTTATCTTCGGACTACAGGTAGTTTATAATATGCCGTGGAGTGCTTTATTTTGTATTGTAACGCGCTACTACTACCGCGTTTCTTTAATTTAAAACAAGTAATAACAAACGTCTTTATTACTTACTGTTCACAAGTCTAATTAACAGTATATGCCTTATTTATAGATGTTTTCAGGACACTTAACAATGAAGCACTATTACACTAATGAATTTACATGCACTAATATCTTCTTAAACTATCTTCTTTACCATAGGTTCATTAACAACACTAACACAACTATTTGTTTATACACTTCTATTTATTTATGTATACTGCAAGCTGCATGCACATTAGACACAGCATATCATTTATGTATATATTCTAAAAACTCAACTACGTTTACTTTACAACGATATAATTTATATTAGACATTCAAGAATAGACTGACTCTTACATTCATAAGCGGCCTTATATATACCCTGCATTAAGATATGACTCATTATCTAGAACTTTGTAGAAGGATTCTCGAATGCTGAAGAATACGCTGTGCCCCGGGCGTTTGTATGTTTGACGGGTTGCCTAATAGTGGATCGCAACACTGCCCCCTCTTTAAAACCGTTACGTCTCGTAACTGTAAATCCATCTTGACGCCAATTCGATGACTGGTGACGGTATCGGCAGCTATCTCCTCTGGTGCATCCACCGCGTCGTTGGAAGTAACAGTCAACACTCTTTTCCTGGTCTTGGTAGGCAACCGGTTGATAACAACAAACAAGAACCTGGACGTTGGTTCCTGGAAAACTACTTCTAGCATATTTCGGACTATCCTCCAGTCTAAGCGATCCAGTCCACAGCCCAGCTTGGGCACCGCTAGTCTCGTTACTCCATTTTCCATCATCTGCGCCTTAAGATTTAGCAAAGCCTCCCATAGATGTCCATAACTAGGTCTCTGCCATGAAGAATTTTTGGTGACCAGATAGTAAACATAACGATTTTTATCTTGAAGGACCAAAGATTTTCCTACAGTTGGCTGCTGTTGTACTAATTCATCCACACATCCAAACTTTTTCTTGAAAACAACAGCTATTCCCTTGACATTGCCAAATCTTGAGCTACGCAATGTGCAAGGAATACTCTTCTGGTGCTCTAAACAGATCTTGCTGTTTTTCAACAACAACGCCAAATCTCGCTTTAGCGGAACCACCATACGCCGCCATAAAGCTCTCAAAATCTACATTTGGCTCATGATTAATAACTTGCCGAACACCATTATCATTATTCGAGTCTTCCTGGTTGTTGCCAGCGTAGGATGTTAAACGGTCAAAGTGTACCACTTTCGGTTTACCACGAGGGATCTTCTGATCCGGTACACTACATCATTAATCCTTTTAACACTTCGTACGGCCCTTCCCATTGTCTTTGTAGTTTTGGCGACAATCCACGTTTTCTTTGTGGATTGTACAACCACACTAAATCTCCAGGTTGATAACCACCTTCTTGTGCTCTCGTGTCATATTGTGATTTCATTCGATCGCTTGCTGCCTGTATATTCTTTCGGACGTTTTCGTGAATACTATTTGATCTTTCACGAAGCTTACTAACGTAATCTTCACCTGCGATCTCTTCTCCAGGTTTAAATCCAAACTGAAGATCACATGGTAGCCGCAATTCACGTCCTAGCATTACGCAAGCGGGAGAGTACCCTGTGCTGTCATGTACCGAAGATCGGTACGCCAGTAGGAACAAATGCAGATATTGGTCCCAGTCTCGTTGATGTTCAGAGACAACTTTGGCCAGGTACTTCCCTAACGTCCTGTTCATTCTTTCAACCATTCCATCCGATTGGGGATGAAGTGGCGTGGTTCTAGTCTTCCTGATTCCAAGATGCTTGCAGACATTTTGAAACAATACTGATTCGAAGTTTCGACCTTGATCGGAGTGTAATTCCAACGGAACTCCAAAACGACAAAACAACTCCTGACTAGTACATCTGCAACCGTCTCGGCTTCTTGGTTAGGTATAGCATATGCCTCCGGCCATTTGGTAAAATAATCCATTGCAACCAAGATGTATTTATTTCCTTTCTCTGATTCAGGAAATGGACCAGCTATATCAATGGCTAACCTCTCAAAAGGATTCCCCACGTTATACTGTCTCATTGGGGCTTTCCGTTTTGAGACCGGGCCATTTGCAGAGGCACACAATTCACATTTCCGGCACCACTCCTTCACATCATCTTTGCAGTTCAGCCAATAGAATCTTTCTCTCACTCTCTCGAGAGTTCTTTTCACGCCAAAGTGCCCTCCGGAAATACCATCGTGCAAGTGCTGCAACACTTCCGGCACTCTGCTTCTCGGCACTATCACTTGAAGTCTCTCAGTGCCATCTTCAAATTCCAGGCGTCGTTTCAAGATTCTATTTTCATCATCAAGGAGTCCCACTGTGCCCAGTATGCCTTCAGGCTCCTACTTAAAATACTAATTTCTTCCCAAGCTGGTCGTTGTCCTCTATTTTTCCACTCAATAATACGTCCCAATTCGGCGTCATTCTCCTGGTCTTCTCGTATTCTTTCGAGTTGCCAAGTATCATCGGTTACCGTCATTCTATGGATGACACTTATTTTCTCTTCCATCTTGGAGCAATGATTGCAGTCCATCGGACAAGGTCTCCTTGATAGAGCGTCTGCATTCCGATGGCTAGTTCCTACACGATGTTCTGTATCAAAGTCATATTCCTGCAGCCGCTCTATCCACCTTGCCACTTGCCCTTCAGGATTTCGAAACTGCAATAACCATTTCAGTGCAGCATGGTCTGTTCTCAACAGGAATTTACGGCCGTATAAGTACTTATAAAAGTGCTCTACGGATTTGACGACGGCCAACAGCTCCTTCTTGTCACACAATAGTTCCTTTCTGGCCGCGACAAGACCTTGCTGAAATACCCAATAACTTTTTCTTGTCCGTCCTGCACTTGAGAAAGAACGCCTCCTATAGCTGTGTTACTGGCATCGGTATCCAACACAAATTTTCCCTCCATCCGTGGATAACTCAAAATTGGTGCTGTAACTAGTAGCCGTTTCAGTTGTTCAAATGCACTGTGGCAGTCGTCATTCCAATCATATTCTTGTCCATCTTCGGTTAATTTTGTTAACGGTTTGGCAATGTTCGCAAACCCAAGTATAAAACGTCGGTAATATGTGCACAATCCTAGAAAACTGCGTAGTTGGTGTATATCTGCTGGTGTAGGCCACTCTTGTACCGTTTTTATTTTGTCAGGGTCAGCTCTTATTCCGGTCTCTGAAACGACATGTCCTAGGTATTTCACCTCTTTTCCAAATAGTTGACACTTCTTGGGGCTCAATGTAAGGTTTGCCCCGCGTAATCTTTGGAATATCTCCTCTAAGTTTTAAGGTGTTCTTCAAAAGACCGGCCTAACACTATCACGTCGTCTAGGTACACCAGACATGTTTTCCAGGACAGTCCACGCAGTATCGACTCCATCAATCGTTCAAAAGTAGCAGGAGCATTGCATAATCCAAATGGCATGACCTTGAACTGCCATAATCCAGTTCCAATTGTAAACGCAGTCTTTTCTTTATCGTTTGGCTCCAAGCCTACCTGCCAGTATCCGCTTTTCAAGTCCAAGGTCGAAAACCATTTAGATCCGGATAGAGTATCTAAGGTGTCATCAATTCTGGGCAAAGGATAGCTGTCTTTCTTTGTCACATTGTTAAGCCGCCGGTAGTCTACACAAAACCTTGTCGACCCGTCCTTTTCTTGACAAGCACTACCGGGGATGCCCATGGACTATTCGAGGTTCAATCACTCCCTGTTCTTCCATATCGGTGATAATTTGCTCAGCTTCCTTACGTTTTGCCAAAGGAAGCCGCCTGGGTGTTGTCTTATCGGTTGCGCATCTCCAGTATTGATCTTGTGTTGCACAACATTCGTCCTTCCTTCTCACTATCATCCAGTGCAAACACACCTCGATATCGTCCGACCAGTTCTTTTACCTTGCCCAGTTGATCGCCATTTAATCCTTGACACGAGGGTATCAACATATCCAGCAATTTCTGTGAGCAACCGTTGGTTGGTTTATTTTTCGTGTCGTCAATACAACGTTTAATATGACATACTGGAATGCAACTTCCCACAATCATGCCTTTCTTCAGGGTCACTGTATGAGGGTTAATGTTCAGCACCCTTACTGGTACCATATTTCGAGACTTTACCAGCGTTCTTCCAATCAGAAGCCCTCCTGACCCATCCCGATTCAGTTGCTTCCATCATGCATACTTGTCCTTCCCGGAGCGTACCATCCGGGCGTCCCATTACTATCATCTCCGCCTTCTCGGGTATTTTCATATCGCAAATCATTCGAACTTGCATCGTCTGGTTACTCGTCCCTTGAAATGGAATCTCATCATCATCTATCCGAAGCACATTTTCTTTCATGTTTACATGAAACCCATATTCTCTCATGAGATCCATTCCCAAGATCACTTCTTCTGTAATTTCAGCCACCAACACTCGATGATTAATTAATTTGTCCCCAATTGTCAACATAACGGCAGTCTCTCCATGAGTACCAATCTTCTCACCACTTGCCGTTCGGAGACACACCGATACAGGTAGCACTTTTCCACGACCAACCAAATCTGGTCTCACAATAGTTCTTGTCGCTCCTGTATCCACAAGTAATCGGACAACCCTACCATTAATTCTACCATCGATATAAATGCTGTCCAGACTTTCCACCGACGATGCAGCACGGATGATAATCTCCGGGGCACTACGCTGTGCTGTCGAAGTTCGCCCTCTTACATGGACCAGCTTTGGCACAACCGGTTGTTTCTTTGGTTGAGTACAACGTCTCTGCATATGGCCAACTTCACCGCAGCTCCAGCATCGTAGACGCCATCTCCGCGGTCGTAGTCTTTTCAGCCTTGCCGCCTTTCGCTTTTCAAACACACGGTTGATTATTTCATCTATGCTGTTCTGAGCTTGACCAGGTTCCTCTAAGGCAGACCGAACTTTGTGACTCACCCTATGTGATGTCTGCTTAGCTGCTTCAAATTCAAGCGCATGGGCCAGTGCATCATCTAACATTTTTGGCCGTGCTAGTCTTAGCGCTTGCTGTATTTCGCCATCCTTAACGCCATCCACAAATGTTTGGACAGCAAGTTGTTCGAGGAAGCTGTCTGGTGCCGTTGGGTATGCCAATCTAACTAACCTGGCAATGTCAGCTTCAAATTCTTGCAGGCTTTCACTTGTCTTTTGCGAGCGGTTCTTAACTTGTGCGTGGTAAACCTGTTGAAGGTGAGCATCTCCATATCTCATCTCAAGCTTTGATGTTAAGAGGCCGTAATCATTCTGCTGGTGATCGGGAATCGTTTGTAAGATGTTAAGAGCCTCCCCCCGTAGGGCCACTATTAAGGAGATAGCCTTCTCTTTGTTGCACCAACCGTTGGCTATTGCAGCAGCTTCAAATTGTTTCAAATATGTGGGCCAAGGTGTTTTACCATCGAATGTAGGTGGTTTTACTTTAAATTTAGACGAAATTGACTCGCTTCTTTCCGTGGTTCTTATTTCTGGAATGTTCTGATTAACAACTTGGCTTGGTAATTCAAGTGGTCGCGTTGTTAGTGAAATCATTTGTTCTTGAAGCCTCATCACATCTTCTTCCATTTTACCAATTTATTATCCAACTTTTGCTCAACTGTTTTTACTTGTTCAGTAAAATCTTCTTTCAATGCAATGGAACTTTCCATTAATCTTTGTTCTAACGTGGCTGTACTTTCATTCAACATTTCTTCCACTTTGGCAGCATTTTCACTTAACCTTTCCATTTTCTCAGCGTTTTCAGTAAACCTTTCATATATTTTGCAGCATTTTCAGTAAACTTTTCATCTATTTTTGCGGCATTTTCAGTAAACTTTTCATTTAGTGTCACTTCCAGTTTAGCCGACCTTTCCTCCATACCGGATTTAAAATCCTTGAGGAAATTCATTAAAGTGTCTGCCTCCATTTTACTTTGATTTCTTGTCACTGGCATATACAAACTACTTAAATGTCTTTAGGCTTGTGTGTTTTCCTTTTAAATTAATCACTATATACCCCACAAATGCCTGACACCAGTGTAACGCGCTACTACTACCGCGTTTCTTTAATTTAAAACAAGTAATAACAAACGTCTTTATTACTTACTGTTCACAAGTCTAATTAACAGTATATGCCTTATTTATAGATGTTTTCAGGACACTTAACAATGAAGCACTATTACACTAATGAATTTACATGCACTAATATCTTCTTAAACTATCTTCTTTACCATAGGTTCATTAACAACACTAACACAACTATTTGTTTATACACTTCTATTTATTTATGTATACTGCAAGCTGCATGCACATTAGACACAGCATATCATTTATGTATATATTCTAAAAACTCAACTACGTTTACTTTACAACGATATAATTTATATTAGACATTCAAGAATAGACTGACTCTTACATTCATAAGCGGCCTTATATATACCCTGCATTAAGATATGACTCATTATCTAGAACTTTGTAGAAGGATTCTCGAATGCTGAAGAATACGCTGTGCCCCGGGCGTTTGTATGTTTGACGGGTTGCCTAATAGTGGATCGCAACAGTATCAATAAATGACTCGTGCGTAGGAATAATAATGTAGTGTCTGAAAATTTTTACGAAAATTAATATAGAATTGGAAATAAATTTTTCACTGTGCTGGCTAAAGAGGACACTAAATTAAAATCTTGTAAAGTAGTCACCTGTTAAAGATTATAAAACCTTCAAATATCATGTCTAGCGACATCTAGTGAATTTGTTTAAACAAAATGTGAACCTTTTATTGTAGATTGTATATCACCATTGAATGTCAAATATCTGATATTGTTATAGCTAATTATTTAAACATAGGCGACGAGATTTATAGTTTTTGGCATTGATTATTTTCAATGTAGTAGATACTACTTATTAAATTACTTAAGTGCAAAAACTTACCAATGATTTTTGTTCAACCTCTCGTTATGGAGGTGATTTTGAATTGCAAATAAACAATGATGTGTAATTGTTACAATCGCTTTAATTAAACTATGGGGGTGAGTAAATAAAATTAGGCTGGTACTCTTTTTAAAGAGTATTATATATACTCTTATCTAAGCACAATATCTTCTTAACTCTTACTTTGTATAAAAATGTTCCTAATATACTCATTCATTGTTCATACAGCGAATTGAATGCTTGTAGCCTGGATATTATAAGAAGTAAAGAAAAAACAGATACAAGGCCAATGTTCAAATCTCAAAGTTTTATTATAGAAAAGAGTTTTAAAGGACATTAGATTTTACGAGGAGCGGTGCCTTATTTTACCTGCACTGGACCTACAATTGTATATGAGATACAATGCATTAATACCATTTTTTGAACTGTAAATAACCTTTTTCTGATAAATTAACGTCAGCTCTATATGTTTGATTATCTGATTCTCAACCTGGGCGATATCGCCCCCTGGGGGGCGATCGAAAACTTACAGTGGGCGATTATTTGACTATATGCTTTTGGGGGGCGATAGTCATTTTGCGTGGGCGAAATCATTTTGAATACCCGCTTTCAATGATGGGCTGCTGCATTTTTATATTGCGTTGCGAAAGAAGCGAATAAAACATTTTGTAAAACAATATTGTTATGCTTTGGTATTTAATTGCTACAATGTATATTCAATGTTTTATATGTCTCCCTAACGGGCAAAATTAATTGGACTGTGAATACAAAGTTGCAGCGTACAGTCCGATATTGCAATCCCTAGTGCGCATGTCTTAGATTCGCTTTGCGTCTGCAACGATTTCAATCAATTAGGACCATATGCACCGTCGAAAAATAAGCCGAGCTTAAGTGTTAAGCTTGCTTAAAGTATTAATTTTATATGCACCGTTCAGAAAACAGGACTAAAGCCTGGTTTTAGTTAAGCCTAGATATTTGACGGCTTAAGTATATAAGCCACGCTGAAATATTTTAATATTGATAAATAATACACGACGGTTCTTTAGCAACAGCCCTCCTATATACAATATACATATCCCATAACATCGCCTGTTTTTAATCCTGACTGTCCAAAAGTTTAGTTATTTAAAAACGTATCATTTATAGTTACATAAAAAATGGAAATAGAAGATGATATTGTGTTTGAAGATGACAACGAAATATTAGATATAATTGAGTTTGGATTTTCAAAGCAGATTTACAATAGGGTTGATTATATACAGGACTTGAGTGATATGGCGTTTTTTCGCAAGTTTAGGTTTACAAAGGAATGTGCTGCATTATCACTTAATGGTTTTTAATGAAATACTTAAACAGAAGTACAATAAAATCAAAATTGATAGTACATTATTTATACCCCACCTGTTAAACCGTAACTGGATCTAGACAGTTGAAAACTGACATCATTTTTAAATTTTGACAGTAAAAAAACCGGAATGGCCAGGTTGCCACATTGCGAAACGACTGCACAATGGCTTAACTAAGATTGATAATTATTGCTGCGGTGCATAAGAAAAATTTCTAAGCCGAGCTTTATTAAATAAGCTCGCTTAACAAAGCTACGCTTAACGTTCAAACGGTGCATATGGCCCTTAGTCAAGCAGTCAGTAATGGGTATTATTAAATTTGAATTTTAATGTGATCTGTTGTGCTCTCGCCATATACGATATTTGCATTATTTTTAAAATAAACGTATTTCATTTTGTTCCGTATATCATAGGTAAGTTAATTATTACTTATAGGAGAGAGTTGCCATATGCATACTGGTCACCTAATGTGTATTAGGTTATTTATTTCTAAACAAAGGCTTTATATTGTAAGTTCTAATTAAATCGATAATATTTTTTAAAATTTGAATTATAGATCAACCTCTAAAAATGTCCCAGAAAAAGAAATGCCGGCAATATTCTGTTGAATATGTAAAGTTTGGTTTATTTCTTCGCCACAAAATAGCCAACTTCAATGTGTTTGTTGTGCAATCAGGTATTTTCTAATGAAGCAATGCAACCATCCCGGATGATTGAACATTTAAAAGAAAACATCCCGACAAGCAGGACAAAGACATTGAATATTTCGAAAATTTAAAACGATGTTTACCAAAAGAAATAAAATAATCGATGTATTCAAAACAGCAACCACAAATATAAATAAGGGATTGGAGGTGTCATATAAGATTTCATGTATAATAGCTCAAAATGCGAAACCTCATAATATTGGAGAGAAATTATTATTACCGGTTATAAAGGAAGTTCTTACCATGACTTCAGCAGATCCAGCCAATATTTTGTCAATGATTCCATTAAGTAATGATACCATATCAAGAAGGATTAATGAAATGGGCAATGATGTTGAAAATCAACTAACTGCGGATCTCCAAACACGAGAGTTCACTATACAGTTGGATGAGAGTAGTGTACGGAATAGTGAAGCAATATTAATGGCTTATGTTAGGTACTTAAAGGATTAAAAAATCATCAAAGAAATGTTATTCTGCAGACATTTAGTCACTGATACGAAAGGCACATCAATATATGAATGTTTTAAAACGTATGATGAAAAACAAATTTTTTTGAAAAATATATTGGCCTGTGCAACGGAAAACTGCCCCTTCGATGGTAGGACGTCATCGTGGTTTTATAACCATGTTGAAGGAAGAAAATCCAAATATTTTTACAATTCATTGTATAATTCATAGGCAACACTTGGTTGCCAAATCCATTGGTGGGAGATTACATGAAACAATGAATTTAGTAAAATCAATAATTAACAAAATAAAAGCACACCTACTTAATGATAGATTATTTCGGCAACTTTGCCATGAAAATGATGAAGAATATGAGTGCCTATTATTGCACACGGAGGTCAGGTGGCTATCTAAAGGAAGTTGCCTCAGAAGAATGTTCAACCTATTTGATACAGTCATTAGTTATTTAGAATCAACAAATTATAATTTTCCAATGGAGATATCTGTTTTAAAGAGTGACATAGCTTATTTGGCAGATATATATGCAAAAATAAATGAATTACTTTTGAAACTGCAAGGAAACAATGTGACCATAATTAATGTGAAAAGTTTAATTATTGGTTTTATAAATAAATTAAGTCTCTATCAAAATAACATGGGTAGAAAAGATTTTTCTTTATTTCCCTATTTAAGTAATATAATTGTACAGGACGAAAATATTGCAGTTTATTATAAGCATTTGGAAAGCCTAATTGTAGATATGAAACTTCGGTTTAAAGATGTTGAAAATATTCATATTCCTGATAGGGTTATTAATCCATTTAGTGCTGATCCTACTAATGCTCCTTTGCACATTCATGAAATATTAATAGATTTGCAGGCAAATGTAGAAGCGAAACATTCATTTGAACATTGTACTTTAGAAGAATTTTGGATAAAAATTAGCAGTACTAACACATTTCAGACTCTATGGATAGAAATAAGACTATTAATCATGGCATTTCCAACGTCATACCTAGTGGAAAAGGGTTTTAGTGCGGTTTCTCAAATGCTGACTAAGCGAAGAAATCGCCTCAACATTTGCCAACAAGGTGACTTACGATTATATCTGTCAAAATTAGAACCCAATATTATTAAACTTTGTCAAGATCACTAACCTCAAGGTTCTCATTAAAATTTCATTTAGTTTATTATTTCTTTGTTATGTTAAAATTAAAACATATTACTTTATGTATCTTACTTTTTTTGTAAATTAAATTAAATTTCTAACTAATGAATGTTATTCTACTATTGTTCCTTTCAAATTTCTTTGGATATATCTTACTAACGCCTAATGTAAGCCAAATCCACCTTATATTAGGGATTATCGTACAATTTTTATCTGTTAAAATTTATAGGGGGGCGAATTAAGAAGCGGGTCTTACAAAGGGGGCGTTTGGTCCAAAAAAGTAGAGAAACACTGATCTAGATAAACCTTTATCTAATTCGAATCGCGCCCTCAAACACATCTCCCCCGCAGTGGCGGTTCCTGCGAGTGCATAGGTGCATAATACAATATCGCTTCTCAGTCCTCCGAAATGTTTGTATAAAAACCGATTGACTTGAAAGTTAGAGAATATGCCAACTAACATTAGTGACAGCGCCGATTGCCACTTTTACCCTGAAGATGGATGTCACCTCTTCTCTGGGGGTAGGAAATATTTTATTCAAAATAAATGCAGAAATCGATAGATTGGCTAATTTAAAGGGGCCTGTTTGGGATAAAATTTTTTTCAAAAAGTCAATACTTCTTGATTTATTGGCGGTTGAAACTTAGAATTTATATGAAAAGAAACACGTTTTCTAGTAGAATGATGCGTGCGTTGTTTCTCCGAGAAGCCTCGAAACGGATTATCCAAACAGCTCGAAATTGATTCTTTTCTCTCATTGTTTTATTGGCTGCGACTCAACATCAGTTTTTCTACAATAAAGAGAAAAAAAATTGTGGAACAGTTAGAAAAACGACAAGATTTAAGAAATATAGCAGAAGTATTTTATATCAGTACATATGATTTGGAAAATATTTTAGAAGCTGGTAGATATTGTAGTAATTTATAATACTGCTAACAGTAATTCTTACCTTATTGGAAAACTTGCCGCCAGTAGAAACACCCAGTTATGCCAATATAACTAAGAATAAATCTGAACCTGTGCTGATTGTTAAGTCAGTATAAGAGCAAGAAAGTAAAAAGACAAAGTCAGATATAAAAAATTCAGTTGATCCTGTTAGTATAGGGATTACTGTTTCTAAAATTAAGCAAGTCTCAAAAGGTGGTGTACTCATTGAAGTCGACAACAAAAGTGAACAAAGACTGTTGAAAGACAATTTTAACTGACAAGCTTGGTGATAAATACAATGTTGTTATCCCCGTTCTTATGAAACCTAGAGTAAGAGTATCATATGTGGAAAATGAAGACATAATAGATAATGAAACTACTATCGCAAAGATTTTAAAGCAAAATAATATAGACAATACATTACAGGATTTTCATTTGAAGGTCATAACAGTGTTAAAAAGTAAATTTGCAAATAGGTCAACTATTATATTAGAAGCCGATCCTCTAACACATAGCATACTAATAAACCTTGGAAAAATAGCAATCGGGTGGTCAAAGGGATACGTGTCTAATCATCTGAATATTGCCCAATGTTTCAAGTGTATGGGATTTTACCATCATGCAAAAAACTGTAAAGAAGCAATTTGTTGCTCTAAGTGCTCGGGGAACCATGATTATGTCGTGTGAAACTATTACTATGACATGTGTTAATTGTGTTAAAGCTAATAAAAACCTACAATTACATCTCAAAACTGACATAGTGCAACAGACCATCAATCCTTTTTATATAAAACTACTAGAGAGACTAAATTCCAAAATTGACTATGGATCTAAATAGTGCGATGAAACTCTAGGTTATATTAATGCGTAGAGTCGTGACTGATACATTGAGTTTGCTTTTTCTTCACGGTAAATTACTGGATTTTAATAACAAACTTTGCGGTAATGGTAGTTTAATAATACTTCACATAGAAACATTACAAGTATGCATAAAATAAACAAATTAAAATTCAATTGAATCTAACCGTCAATTTCTTACTTGCCGCTTTTAAGGTCCGCATACCCAATGTTCCCCACCGCGCACAAAAACCCCACTTCAATTTACGATCGCAGCGGCGCACACACAAAACCAGTGTCGTAACCGACCGCACCACATTTACCCCCCTTATTAAAATTATAGTTAACAAAACTGAGAATTTTAATACAACCAACTAAATAAAATACTACTCTACCCGCTACAAAACTTATAACGACATGCCAGAATCTCCTAGGAGTAACCAACATATATAAGGTGTCATAAGTAATACTAACAATAATAAATTATTACTATATACAGCACATTAAGTATAATGAAAACACAATTCATCCGTGATCCTAAAAACTAAGAAAGTCCCTAACATTACCACCTGTATTTAAATCTCCGTAAGCACATGGAACAATTTAAGGTTTTTTACATTATGTCTTCCTTTGGACTGCCCATCCGCACCTTCAAGATCGTAAGAATTTGCACCTGCAATATTCTGTACAACGTAAGGTCCATCATAAAGCAAAAAAAAACTTGGCTATTGAAGAATCTACCGCTGATGACTGACGAAACGATCGAACCAGAACCTGGTCGCCGACTTTAAATTGCACAGGACTGTTTTTGTTCTCACTTTTTAACTTACGTTTCTGAGCTTTGTTAGCTAATCGTTCGTAGACCAAGTGCAATAATTTCTCATCACGCACCTGCTTGGGGACTTCAGGGAAACTAATCAGGTTATGAATTTTATTAGTAGAGTTTTCCCCGAATTGCAAAAATACTGGGGTAAACCCAGTAACCGAATGAATACTATGATTAATAAGACACTCGACATGAGGTAACAGACAGGCCCATCGAGAATGTTTATCGTAACAGAAAGCCCGCAATAACCTCCCGATCTCCTTGTTAACTCTTTCCGTTATGTTCCCCTCGGGAAAATAAAACGATGTAAATTTGAACTTAATGTTAAATTCGGTAAGTTGGCGAGCCCAGAGTTTGGATCTAAATTGCGTCCCATTATCAGACAACATTGTCTTCGGGATTTGTACTTGGACAAAATAATCTTTAGTAAGCCGATTCAAAATGGCACGGGCATTCGATTTTTTCAATGCATACAGTTTAGTATAACGGGTAAATGCATCGATTACCACAAAAATAAAACTCGCTCCTCCCCTCGAGGTAGGCAAAGGGCCCATCAAATCAACGCAAACCAACTCGCCAGGTCCCTTTGAAATTACCGAATTCATGGTACCAATAGTTCCCTTAGACTGTTTGGACCTTTGACACAACGCACAAGCCTTTACAACTTGTCGGATATTTTTATACATTTTTGGCCAATAAAAGGTTTGCCTCATATAGGCGTACACTTTCTTGTATCCAAAATGACCAGTATCCACATGTTGCTGAATAATCAAATCTTTAACTTGAGGATGAGGTACACATAACCTCCACCCTGGAGAATGCACATCTCCTTTCTTGAATAAAACCCCTTGGTATAGTTGATACCATTCATAAAAGTGTTTTTTGTTTTTTTGATAATTCACCTCCCTTAACAATGTCATAATTCTATCCATCCAGGGTTCAGCTTGCTGATCCCGTTGAATAGTCTGTAGGTTTTCCTTTACCCGCTTAAATTCTTGAGTTAATTTCATTAACGCTATCTCGACCGTAATATTGCTGCAATCTGCAAAATCTTTTGGCGGACAAGGGTAGCGTGATAATATATCGGCTAACACATTGTCCCTAACCGGGCAATACACAATCTCAAACGCAAATTCTTGGGCGAAGAGAGCCCAACGAGCCAACCGCCCAGTGGTTAATTTTAATTTCAATAAAAAGGACAACGCCTTGTGGTCTGTGATTATGATTAGCTTTTGCCCTAAAACCAATGTACGCCATTGTTTTAAAGCAAATATGATTGCTAGTGCTTCTTTTTCGGTAATTTTATACCGAACTTCTGCTCCCCGCAGGGTTCTACTGGCAAACGCCAGGATGCACTTATTGGAACTGGCATCCAGCTGAAACAACACTGCACCGACAGCCCGTTCTGAGCTGTCCGTTTGAATATAAAATTCCTTATTAAAGTTCGGGTGTGACACGGTGGCCGCCTCCAAAAAGGCCTGCTTTATTTGATTAAAGGCTTCCGTGCATACGGAATCCCATTCCCATTTGCCATTCTTTTTTAAAAGTTTTAACAGCGGTAGCGTTAAATTTGAGAATTTATCGCAGAATCTGCGCTCATAATTAATGAAACCTAAAAATCCTCGGAGCTCCTTCACATTCCGTGGCATGGGAAAACGCTGAATGCATTCTACATGTTTAGGATTGATATCAATACCGAGGTTTGAAATAACGTGACCTAAAAACTCAACCTTTAACTTGTCAAAGTGCGATTTTTTTAATTTAATCGTGAGATTACACTCCCGAAACCTTTCCAGTACTCTTTTGATATGCTCAAGATGCTCTGTTGGATTGGGTGAAAAGACTAACAAATCGTCCACATAGGATAGGACAAAACCTTCAAATTCCGGACCTAACACTTCGCTAAGACAACGGATAAAGCTTGCTACCGACGTACAAAGCCCAAACGGCAGCACATTGAAGCAGAAAGTGGAATTATCATAAAGAAAGCCCGTAAATTTGCGATGATCTTCACGTATAGGTATCTGCCAGTAAGAGGAAGACATGTTCAAGGTGGTCAAATTTTGTCCACGTTGGAATTTTACTAATAGTTCTTCTGGATTGGGGGGAATCACATGGTCTTTGACCATTCTTGAATTGAGAAACCGAGCATCTAAACAGATTCGAGGAGTTTTATCTTTTTTTAACACCACTACCAATGGCGATACATATTCCGTTTTGCACGGGATATTATACCTTCTCGAAGCATCTCATTTATTTGCTTCTTAACTTCCTCTCGGTACACAAACGGGATGGCATACGATTTTCTAAAAATGGGGTTTCGTCCCGCATTAGTATTTCATGTTGATAGATTTGGGTCCTACCGGGTGTCTGAAAACACCTTGCTATTATTTTGCAACAACTTATATAATCGAATTTTTGATCTTCATCAAAGGTTTCGCCCCAAACGCAGCTTGTTTGAGCTCTACATCAGAGTATCTATGACAAGATGAACTTCCTTGACGCTCGACTAAATTTATCGATAATACTTCATTTAAATGTTCCTCATTAAAATTTAACTTCAACTGGATTTCCGGAATATGATGATTTTACTGTTAAAATCAACTGTCGCCTAACCGGAGAGCCAGTCACAACCTAAAATCACTTTATGATTTAATTTAGGTATAACAACGCATGGTACTTCAAACATAACATTATTTAATGTAATGGGTAAGTAAACTTGTTCAGTTATTTTATTCAATTTTCTTCCAATCGCTACTGAGACCATCACATTTGATACAGGGAACACAGGAATTTTATTTTGCTCTTGTAACTGTTTAAAATATAACTCAGAAATTGCACAGACCTGGCTGCCAGTATCAATTAATACGTTTATAGTTTCCTGCATTATTTGTGCTGAAATCGTGGGCGAGATTTGACTAGAGCCTGTAGGGCTGTCCTCTCGTCACTCAACAGGTCTTCGGTGTTAACAAAGCATGTCGTTATAGATCTAATTTCCGAGTACTGCTTGTAGGGTGGGTTTCCTACTTTCCTGGTTCGACGCCCGCCAATTCTCCCTATTATTTGTCTGCGGATTCCCTCTTTCTATAGGATTATGAGTGGCCTTAAAATGCGCACCTGTACTACGATTATACCGTTCGCCACGATTTAAATCGCGAGACACACCCCCCTGCTTTTCCATATACGTTAAGTCCATTTTCTGAGAAATTGTTCAAGATCGTTTATATTACTAATCCCTGCAAGAGGATTCCCCTTTGGATCTCGGCCCCGAAATGCTTTGATAACCATTGAACTAAGGTGGCATCATCCACACTTTCGGATAGAAATTCCGCCTGGTTAGCTAATTTTAAGGCGTAGTCAGCCCCGCTACCACCCTTAAATTGACCATATTTGAGCTCATAAAACAATTCCCTTTCGTTTTCAATATTCCAATAGCGTACCTTAAACTGTTCTTCGAAATTATTAAAGTCTGTAAAAGTATTTTCACGGGCCGCGGCCCACTCAGACGCTGATGATTTTAAACACAACAAGGTTAAATTTAATTTCGCATTATCAGGTACCGCCGCGTCGTTAAATAATTTTTAGTTTTCTTAAAATTGCATTGGGTGCATATTGCCATTGGGTCGGAACGCCAACTCGTTACCGCCCATATCCTCAAATTGACACATAATTTCTGTGCTCGGGTTTTACAAATACATCGCTTGGTATTACCTGAACATTAATTGGTGACTTGCTACGCTCAGATTTAACCCTAACAGATTCTGCTAACTCGCTTATACTATCTTGCATTTTTAATACATTTAGTGTTAAATTTATCATTAAATTTTGAAGCGTGGGAATATCCATTACCTCACCTTCGTTTTCACTATTAGGCATATTGAACTATCGTAATATTTATAACCACTATTTAGTCTAATTATAGCATAAGGTCATAAACCTCACAACTTACGTAAACACGATTCAATCCCAGCCAGGTGGTCTAATAGCCTTTTGTTTTTTGAAGGTCAACGTCCCTTTGCTTGTAAATACATCGTATTTCGGATATTACAGTTGTCCTGTGAATTTTTCATCTCGGTGCTAAAATATGCTGCAACAATAAACAACCTACCACTGGTCGACTGTCACTAGCCGGTGCTTAAGGAAAGCGTTTTTCTTTCTTTCTCTATCTTCAATAGAATAAGTTTTATCTGTTCCAGGATGATGTATTGTAATTTGCCCGTAAAAGATATTCGAAACTCGTCCTTGTACCAGCTCCACGTGGGTGCCAAAATGCGATGAAACTCTAGGTTATATTAATGCGTAGAGTCGTGACTGATACATTGAGTTTGCTTTTTCTTCACGGTAAATTACTGGATTTTAATAACAAACTTTGCGGTAATGGTAGTTTAATAATACTTCACATAGAAACATTACAAGTATGCATAAAATAAACAAATTAAAATTCAATTGAATCTAACCGTCAATTTCTTACTTGCCGCTTTTAAGGTCCGCATACCCAATGTTCCCCACCGCGCACAAAAACCCCACTTCAATTTACGATCGCAGCGGCGCACACACAAAACCAGTGTCGTAACCGACCGCACCACAATAGCAACCACAGAAATCTTCCCGTGATATCAAAATCTGCCACTATAATATTAGATCACTCATAACCTGTTTTGATGAATTTAGTACTTTTGTTCAAGATAAAAATTTTGTACTTATTTCACTTTTTGCAACATCGCTTTCAGTAGACTTTCTCTCTACATTAATTACAATTCCTGGTTATACTCTATTCAGAAAATACAGGCCCACTAGAGGAGGAGGTGTTTGCTGCTATGTGCATAATAAAGTAAATTGCAAAATCATCGAAGCTGAGTTTACACAAATGGGAATTGTTGAACAGTTATGGTTAAAACTCACAATTAAGAAAATAACATACGCTGTAGGCATTATTTACAAACCACCCCTTAGTCCCTTATCTTCACTTCAAGACTTAGAACATGCCCTGTCAATATTATACCTAAAGTATGATAATATATTACTGACGGGAGACTTGAATATTAATCTCCTGAAAGAAAACTACAATTCTCAATACTTAAAAACAATATTCTCAACATATAAGCTGACACGACATGTCTATAAACCAACGTGAATCACTGACACTACTGCTTCACTTCTTGACCTTATTTGTGCTAGTGAAACCCTACAATGTGCAAATATTGGCTATTATGACTTGGACCATATATCTTCTGATCATGTATTGGTGCATTGCAGTTTGTGTATTCCTCTTGATAAACAACAACTTGAGTTAAATACAATCCGTAGTTTTAGATACTTCAATCAACAGAAGTTTGCCAATGATGCAATTAACATTGACTGGCTACATTGCTGTACCTATATGACAATTGATGAGAAATTATCTTATTTTAATCATGCTGTTACTTCACTTTGTGACATACATGCCCCTATTCATATATTAAAGAATAAAAGCAAAAAAACCAGGATGGCTAACTGAAACTTTAGCAGAAATGATTAAGTTAAGGAACAAAACTCTCGAAAAGTTTATTAGAACAAAACAAACAAGTTACAACTATTATAAAGAATTACAAAACTACATTACACAAGCTGTTAGGAATGAAAAACAGGCATTCTACAGATATCAAGTTCTAGCAAATATAAAAACCCTAAAAAACTATGGATTTTTTTTGAGTATTATAATATACACACCAAACCTAAAAAATGTTAATTTAGCAAGTAACGGTCCGAATTACATTAATCAATATGTTATAGACAGTGTTCCAATATCCACAGTATCTGAAGAAATAGTAAACTATTTTTCCAATAACAAATATCCTTTGGCAACTGAAGATCTGATGTTTCACACCGTACATTCTAGTGAAGTAATCAGGTCTATTACAAGGCAGAAATCAAACGCTACAGGTATGGATGGGATCAACTTACGTATGATAAAACTTATTCTTCCTTATTGTGCTGACGCTCTGACTCACCTTATTAATGTCATTCTAGAAAGTTCTACTACGCCCAGTATATGGAAAAAGGTCATAATTACACCTTTACCTAAGGTAACCACTGCTACCACCTATAAGGAACTCAGGCCGATAAGTATTTTACCAGAATTATCAAAAGTGTTAGAGTATATTGTGTATTGTCAATTTTACAATATGTTGATGCAAACAATATTTTGCCTAAAATCCAGTCTGGGTTTCATCCAAAACACAGCACTGCAACTACTTTGTGCAAAGTTACAAATGACATTATCAAAAACATGGATGAATCAAAAGTAACTGTAGCTGTATATCTGGACTATAGCAAAGCATTCGATTTAATAAACCATAAATTACTTAAAGCTAAACTAATATACTACGGTTGGAGCCTGCCTACTTTGCAATTGATACTAAACTACTTATCATTACGACTACAGAAAGTGACATTTAATGGCAATACATCCAATGAATTGTATGTAACTCAAGATGTCCTTCAGGGAAGTATACTAGGGCCTCTGCTGTTCGCAATTTTTACTGCAGATCTTCCTTCGATTGTGACACACAGTTGTATGTGTCAGGTAATCCTTATAGTGCTAATTGGATTGTTAATGAGCTTAACATTAATTTAAATGCGGTGCATCAATGGTCATTATCCAATGGACTACTCCTAAATCCTGGGAAAACTGTTTACCAGTGCATAGGATCTTCCTCCAACTGTACAATATTCAAGCAATTTAAAAGTGAAAATGTTGTCCTTGAGAATTGTGTATTAGATTTTAGTCAGAAAACAAAAAATTTAGGTATAATTTATGATACAAATTTAAATTTTGAAAGCCATGTAAAGAAAATTTGCAGTGTAGGATACTTCAAACTCAAGTCGCTATACAGATATAAAATGTCACTCCCGCCACAAACAAAGTGGAAATTATGTCAATGTCTTATACTAAGTCATATTTACTACTGCAACACAGTATACTTTAGTTATCTTTCAGAACACTATAAAAATAAGTTACAAATCTTACAGAGCAGTTGTTTAAGATTTTCATATAATGTGCCACGTAGGGAACATGTGATCCCTATATATAATTTGGGCATTCTTAAGCTAAAATTTCAATGTGAGTTGTTTTTTGCCATTTTTCTGTTCAATATTTATAAGAGTAAACAGCCTAGTTATTTATATAACATTTTAAATGTACAATGCTCTAATCACAACCTTAATCTTTGCAGCAACAGTACATTAACAATTCCAATCCATAAAACAACCAAGTTCAAGTGTTCATTTGAATATCATGCTGCAATAATATTTAATAAATATTTTGATTTATATTTAAGAGCAAGTGCAATTCAAACCTTCAAAAGGCATTGTTAATTAAAATTATTTAAAGGCAGAACCACATATAATTGGTGTACAGAGGTACTGTGTGAAAATCAGCTTTGCTGACATTGTACCCTTTAAATAATTATTATGTTTATAACTTATTATTCAATAAACTTATATATTCTATTCTTCCATTACCTTCAGACTTGGTTTCAATGTTTTGTACTCATTTTGCCGTATTTTCTTGCTGGTTTTCCTCCTCTTTATATAACATTTGTCAGAAGTATTCTGGAATATGCATCAATTATTTGGAGTCCATATTACAAAAGTCATCAATACAATATAGAAAGAATCCAAAATAAGTTTCCAAGATACATTTACTATAAATGAACAGGGCATTATGACTGAACTTGTCAAAAAAGAACTTATTGAAGTTGTTTAACTTACAAACATTGGAATCCAAAAGAAATGTAAACGCTGTATTGTACCTGCATAAACTAGTACATGGAAAGGTAGATAACTCACATGTTTTGCAGTACATTAACATAATGTTCAGACATCCCACTTGGTTACCTAGTACCTTTTATCTATCAGAAACCTCTAGGACAAATCTTTTGATTAAATCACCAGTATACACAATATGTAGGTTGTACAATAATATAGCAAATCATTGTGATATTTTTGGGCTGTCTCATAAGGAGTTAAGTACTGTAGTGTAACAGACCTGAAGGCTGACCTAACGCCCTCTATGAACGGCACACCGGGTTCCATGATCTAACATCTAGTGGCAGTGGCTCGACGACACCTACGTTGTGTTGTTATAATGTAACCCAAACTCACACTGAGAAGATGGCGGGAAGGTTTGAAATAAAACTACAGTATTTTCCTAACTGAATTTTAATCAAAATAATAACCCCTAACACGGCAGAAAAAACCCCAAACTGCCCTCACACTTCCAACTGCATTTTACACATCTCGACAGGGACGGGTAACGTACAAATACCCAGATCACAACATAGAATTTAACGGGATGTCAACTGTTACCCAGGCATAGCTCACGTGACAACTGAAGAAACGTTAGTGTAAACCAGCTAGTCTTTGCTGGTAGGTACTGAGGTCGGATAACCAATACTACCCAGCTAAAGTTGAAACAGGGGAACACCAGGAAGGTAAAATCTGCCTTGACTACCAATGTTCTCCCCCTGCACGGACATAAAATGTTAGTATTATTCAACAAGGCTCGATCACACGCGCCCACATACATACATTAACCGTTTCCAGCCCGTGTTACAAAATATTTCACAAAGGCTAGCCGACTTCCTATTATTTGCAAGAGTACAACTACAAGTACAATGACAAAGATGACATGAATCGCTGAAATGAACTTATGGTATGATTGCGCATAGTTAAAAGGCGCTGGTTATTTAATAGACTATCTCCAACATAGTCATAAATGCAAACGCGTAAGGCACGTGAAGGTCGGTCATACCAGAGGTTCAGTTTAATTACATCACAACAATTATCACACACGTTAAATACTAGTTAATTATTTAGGAACATCGGCTAGAAAAAAGGATATACAAAAACAACAAAATATGTAATTAAGTTTAAACCGAGATATGAGAAATGCAGTGGAATATGTGGTTAATAAGCTGAAATAAAACAATTACACATAAAATAAAAAAGTCAAATGCATCACAAATATCAAACATTATAAAACATGTAGGAAGTAAAACATATCAAAATTTTATAGCACAAAAACAAGCCCAGATTCAGGCGCTAAATCTTTATATAAATGAATGTTAGTTAATATATACATGAAATCTAGTGAGCAAACGTTAAAAATTATTCATTATGATTGCATCGATTAAAACATACCTTTTGAAAAATTAAGCAACCTCGTAACATTGTAAAGTTACAAACAAAAAAATATACACAACATCGTTATGGTTAAATTCAATTACTATTGTAAAGCAAAACAGACTATTAAATACTAAATAAACATTATTTCAAATAAACAAACATTAGTTTTGGTCGTCCAACCAAATACTCATTTATACATAAATAATTTCAAGAAAATCGGAATCGACAGGAAAAGTATAGCTTACACCTGATAAGTAAAGCAAATGGCAAAATTCAGAGACAAAAGCAACAGGCAATCATAAAAATATTCCCTCCAATGGTTAACTAACTAACGGTTTTACAATAAACATCAACAACCATTCAAAATAAGGCGCTGATTACAAAGATGTAATCGGATTACCTTGGATATCCACTACATTATTAGTTTATAAAACATTACCTTTAATAAAACCAGCCAAGGGGAAGCTCTTTCAACCTACCATTTTGGAAAACTGAAGACCAAGTGCTTTTCAAACCTGTCGATTCTAGTTCGATCACCCATACGCATGCGCCCCTTCTACTCTGAATTCTGACATCCCGGAATGCGTTCAGAAACCTGCAAGTGGTTACTGAGCTACTAACAAATACCTTCGAATATCGAAATGTACACAATAATATTTGTAATAATTATCGACCAATGAGAAAAAGATCTAGAAATACTACGGATCACTTCAGTACCATGTTAATTAACTTGTTGTAATATTCTAGTTAGTACTATAGATATGTATTATAAAATATCTGTATGTATCGTTATAATTGGGTTATTCCTGTTGAGTACGTAATAATAAATAAATAAATCATATTCCAAAGCTTCGTCCAGGGAACTGTCCGATATTTGTAGAATATTGTATTTCTTTGTGATGTAAGCTTCATCGTGCCGTTTTTGCATGGCCATTTCCTTCTCAAGACGTGCTAATGCTAGTTCCTTATGCTTACGTGGTGAGTTTGACTAGCGTGTCTTTTTTGAGACTCTTTTTGACTTTTGTGTGACTGAGGACGACTATCCCGACACGGTCCGCTTGAAAAATGTTAGAGCATTTTTCACAAAAATACACCCTCGTTCGGATGAGAGGTAAAATGGAGATCTCGTGTATGAATGTTGTCATGCCACGTTAAAGATCCCTACCTTGCTTGGAACAGCAAGGGTTCAGTAAAATTCCAAATTTTCCAGGTAAAAAAAAACTTGCTTCCTGGCCAATGTAGTACCTTCAAGTGGAGCATTGGAAAATCACATGGAAGATTGAGGACGACTTCCGATTAGCATTTTCTATTTGTAGACAGTTCGTTACGGCATTGGTTTCTAGCTTATCGTTAGGTGTTGCGTCTTTACCCCTATTGGCTTTGTCTGTTTGGTTTTGCCTTTAATTCTCTGCAGGAGTGGCAGCAGTATTTTTTTAAATACTTACAGTTTGTTGATAGCTTTATACAAGTAGTGTGAAAGTTGTTATTACAGGTCTACTTCATTATCTGTTATCGCTTTGGAACAGATAACACAGATTGGTATTGCGGGGCGATTTTGTTTCCCTGATGAAAATGGGACTGACTTATAGTTAAGTTGTGACATTGTCCTTTTGTGGTCAGATAAGTTTGAGCTTTTATTCGGGCACGGAGAGTTTTCAATATATGACTTCCTTGTTTAGAGGACGGTCCTGTAGCTAGAGTTTGTGTTCTCATGTGAGTTTACCTTAGAGGCATTAATTAGCCACCGGTTGGTTAGAGAATTGACGATAGTAAATTCTACTGCGTGTACTTCTAAAAGGTGTGGTATAGAGTGCCTCAGCCCTTTTATTTATGTTTCCACTTGTAGACAAGTGAGTTGTGATTGTGATCTTCTAGTCTTCGATGAAATTGAAATTTAAAAGATGTCCGAGATTGTTTTAGAGGCAATACGGACTGAATACACTATTTCGAATAAGGTTGAACCATCATTATTAATCCCTTTATTTTAAATTTCCTATAAAGTTAAACTCTTACTATTATAGTTGCAAACAGTTAACACTTACAATGTGTGTCTTAAAGCATATTTGTCCAACACAATCCACTTACAGAAAATATAAAGTTTTTATAGATACACTTTGACCAGGTGTCACTATTTTTGTGACAGTCGAACACGTGCATATTAGCTCATAGGTTTCTACAGATTAAAATAGTGCGGTCGAGCTTAAAACTAATGCGACATGTAGGTTAGCTCAGAATAGGAAACAATGGGGGTACACGTCTAAACAATGCCGAGACTTAACCCCTTCATGCCGGTTGGAAGAATGCTAGGTAAACCCGCATGTCCAGATACTGATGTACGAATACGCCTACTGTGTACGGTAAATTAAAACGCTCGAAGAAAATGAATACTACTACATTTATGTATTGAGACAAATATGAAACATTTTATATAAACAGAGAAAAATAAAAAACATAAAAACAATAAAAACATATATACAATTATATTATTTCAAATATTTGCAGTGATGTTGTTCAAAATGTTTTTTGGCACAAAACAGGTTGTCACAAGCAGTACAAAACAAATATGTAAACTTTGTAGTTTTAGTTATATTCTAGCACACCCAACATGTTCTTCTCTTTTGTTGCTCCTTAGAAAGCAGATTAAATTGTGCAGAGTTTTTGATTCTTTCAAGAGCTGGATGAAAGTCGTAATCGAAGTTAGTTTTATAACATTGTTCTTTTATCTTCGAATGGATTAGAAATTACTTTCCAATCACCAAATTGAAGAGGTTCTTCATCCTCCGATTCGTCGGTGTTAGAATAATCTTCATCAGAACTCAAACTACTTTCTGAAACAATAAAACCTTCATCTTCTATATCAATATCGCTACACTCGGATTCCAACGACATAGTGCACGAATTTAAAAGGTCACAAACCTACAACAGACAGAACTCGACTAAATTACTAAGTGCACTTACATAAAGTCCACAACTGTTACTAATGTATCGTCCCCCTCTGTTTTTGTATTGGGAGAAATAAGGATTAGGATTTCCTACTTTAAATAAATATTATTATTATTATAAATATGTAAGCGTCACCCTAAACCTTTCTATTTGAAATATTCAGAACCACCATCGTGCTTAGCATTGATGCATAAGCTTGATACATCATATATACATATAAAACAGAATGATACACCCTTGTGCATCATCCGTACGTAGCGGGCACTTATACTTGATGCACAAGGATGCCTCACCATATTGAAAGGATTAAGACCTAACAATGACTAATAAAGAAAGTAACCCAAGGGAGTACTAGAATATTGCATTAAACGTGAAATATGCATCTACATACGAGTATGATCATATACAACTCACTGACTTTCATTAATTTCAAATTGAAAAATGTATTGAACCATTGCTGTGTAAAACACGGGGCTTACTTTAAAATTCCATTGGAAAAGTGTATAATGTCAACGATTCTTATGTTTCAGAAGTGCCCGAAAAAAAAGGTCTTACAGGCACAGGCATATTTATTATTTTCTGACCGAATTATTATATTTATTTATGTAAAATTTTGTTATGATAATACTACAATTTGGTCAATGAAAAGTATACAACAAAATATTAAAATACTCTGCACAACACAATGAAATTATTTATTTACACTTTCATAAAATCTAAATTTATTAACAAATTCGAAAAATATAATTATTAACACAATAAACTAAATTATGTCTTATACAAAAAATACAAAGTATACAAATTCTGGTAATATAATTTTAATAGAACAAACTAAATCTTAAGCGGTATATGCTTACAGAAAAAAAACCTATGAAATTAAAATGCAATTAATACTAGCTATAAGGTGTTGGGACTACATTGGAATTCAAACATAAGATACAAATAGTTGCTTGTTGTATATTACTGTGTATTGCAGAACACTTAACTAATTAATTTCTATTTTAGAGTAGGCATAAGCAATCAAGACTCAGAGATTAAACCATTTATGAATCATTCAATAATGCCAATCATATTGAAACAAGAATATCATAAACATTGGCACTACCAGTATATTTTTTTGCTATATATGCCAAATAGAATTACAACAAATTATGGTAGGTAAGCAATAAAACACCAACAGCATAATTATTGTTTGCTAATTAACCATGCTTAAAATATGTATATTCATTTCTTAAAAATACAATATTTTTTAGTAAAAATAACCCTGTTTTGACATAAGCAATGAAAGATGACTTTTGTTTTTTGTTTGGGTATTGTTAGATTTTGTTGAACATAGACGTTTGCATACATTTTTCGTGATTATATCATTCTATAATTAATAACGGATGATAATTTTAGAATTTTTTAAACTAATCACACCAACCTTGTTAATAATAAAGCGAACAGAAGAATTTGTTTTGAGAAGTATATAGTAGCAGTTTCTATTTCGAACTATAACATAGTAAAATTGCTGCAATTTTAACGCTTTAACTGCTACGTCCGTAAATATACGTTTTTAAAATGCATACTTAAAGTGCTACTTCCGTAAATATACATTTTATAATTTCAAAAATTTGTGCGGTGTCAGTAAATACACGTATGAGAAGCTCGCCTACTCTATTTTATAGTTGCATATATGTACTTCGTAAATCACAAGTATTTGCGGTTTTATTAGATTTAGTCGTGTTCAGATTTTCAATCGTGTCGCAGGTGCTTTTGCTGCTAAATAGTGCATAGGTATAAATTCTTGTAATGGCAGGATATGTCGGTTTGACTGATAAGGAAGCTGAGCAATTACCGAAAAAGAAGAAAGGACAATGGATATTTTTGTACAGACTGTGATGGCGGACTTTGCGTGGTACCCTGTTTTGAAGTATTTCACACATTGAAAAGTTTTAAAATATTTAGCACAACTGATTTTTATTTACATAATAAAAGTGTAGTATTTATTTGCATTTTTTCAATATCTAAGTTTGACAGGTATGCTATGAACGTATGAACGCACCACAAATTATATAATATATATGTTATGTCAGTAATTATACGTTCTATTTAATTCGGAATGCTACATCGGTATATATACGTTTTTAGATTTTCTTAATTCAGCTTAATTCAGCACACAAGTGGTGCAGTTTCATCCTTAATTCAGCAGGAAAGTCACTTTCTGAATAGTTTTCCGTAATCATTCATATTGGCAGCAGTTGACTGTATCAGATTTTTTTTAACTTCAATGTCAGTGTTATCTGCAGAATTTGAAAGTTAGCAACACACATTTTATTTACTTAAATGAATTCAATTTCTAATTTCTGGAGAGCATAATCAATATTAGAACTATCAGTATTATCTATCTAATTTAATATTCAAAATAATAAATTACGAGGCATGTTTTTTAAGTAAGGGCCGTTTTGTTGTATACACTAGTAGGGCATGCATGCGTCGCAACGAGTGCTTGTGTCGTGTCCTGGCATTCCTTGTGAACAACTGTGCTACGTAGGTAACCTGTACAGTCTGTTCTGTGTCTTTAAAATGTTCAAGATTATCGATACGTTTTCTGACCGCAAGAAACCTGTCTGCTGCAGACATTCACTGGCAAATTTGCGAAGTTTATGAAACTACTGCCATGTGTGAAGGCAAAGTGCATAAGTGGGTCAGAGACTTCAAAGATGGCTGTGCCAACATCCATGATGAGCCCTGCTCCGGTCGCCCATCTGTCATCAGATGTGATATGGTGGTTTCAGTTGAAGCTAAAATTCTTGAGTTCAGACGCTTCATCATAGCACTCTTTCAAAGGACTTTCCTGAAGTGTCGATGTCAGTGCTGTACAAGATTGTTTCTGAAAAGTTAAACTTCAAGAAACTGTGCTCCCTAAACTCCTAATGGAGGACCACTGCAGGTGGCAATTTTCTATGTAGAGGGTATTCCACATTTAGTTGTAAGGTACGATAAGGTACAAACTTGGCAGCTATGTTGAAAAATAAAGAAATGTATGTTGAATCTGAAAATTTGGTTTTGAAAATTTTCTTTCATTAGGTTTTTATTTTCAAATGGCCCTTACTTAAAAAACACGCCTCGTATTAACTAAAATAGCGTTCTAGAGAAATTAATTAATAATTTGACATTTCTCATAAAATTTGAATATTAAATCAGTTGCTTTGTAACAGACAACCTAATTTTTTATAAGTTTTCTACATATGCATGTGACGAATGCCATGCCATGCTCTTCCATAACTTTCTGACACCTTTGTGTCAGTTATTAATTATTGTAAGAAATTATCTGGTATGTGTACAGTAAACAATGCACAAAAATGTTTTGGGATGTGGTTGAAGCAAAAAGTATTTATGAATGCATGAGTTTTTTTGATGCAAAAATTTTTTATAATATTAAATACTCTAAAATAAAATGATTGAATATATTTTAATGTCTACTACCTTTACATGTGCAATAACTACCATAGTTACAAATCTGGGGCGTTACGTACTGTGTAAATGTCCCTTACTACCAAAGTTATTACACCCAGATTACTAACTACAGCACTCTTGGTCCACGGCATTGACATAACTCCTGATTTAAAAACCCTTGTGTATAAGCGATTTTTTGCGACATACTTGAATTGTTCGAGTATGATATGTTGAAGTATACCCCACTATTTAAGTAACATTTACTTGTGCGGCACCGCAAAAACGTATTGTGGTTTCCTAACCTTGCTTTGAATAATTACCAGGTAAAAGTCAAGTGTTTAACATACACAAGCATAACCTGGGACAGAACAGGATACGTTCGTTTATCTGATAGAATGGTGCCGTACAATTTCCCCTCCAGTAAATTTTATAGCTAAAACGCAAATTTATAACATACACATATAATTCAGTATGTTAGTTTATGTCGCAAAAAATTGCCTTATGTCTTTTAGTGACAAATAACATGGTCATCAACGCCACTTGTCTTAAAAACTTTCCAAAATGACTTTAATGTAACCTAATATATTACACTTTTTCTAACTATTTTTTGGTATAACGTTTTACAATTTAAATATGTTGCAAACACAAACGCAAATTTCTTGGGTCGTTAAGAAAACACGTTTCTTTTTACAAAAAGGCATAGCTCCTTGTTCAAACCGATTGACAAAAACTGAACAAGAAATAATAACTGTGAAAATAAACATTTGTTTCGGGTATTTTTAAAATCTTGGCTTTCAGTTGACTACGAGTAAATTTCAGTCTGAAGTTAATAATCTGGCTTTATTGGGATGGAATTTACTACTACTATGGTGTAAACGTTACTGATAGTTATTTATCCTGCAGTTATAACTACGGCAGTTCTGACCTTGTAAACATAGTCAATGTTATGTAACTACTGCATCTAACTGATAAATAAAAAATGTCATTGGCAAATAAATGAATATAACAGTAGAAAAAATTGAAATGAAATTACTTTTGACTTTTCAACTGATAGAATAGAACGTACACTTATCCCCTGACTAGTGCTTTGGCAAATATACTGCACACCCTGGAATCGTATTCATGCCGAATAAATGCATACGGATGTCGGCAGTATGTACAATAAAGGCCACTGTACGTAGTCGCACTGTGATTCGATATTGCATTTAAGTTATAACAACTTTCTCAGCATTGCTTTTTGGCAACATAATCATGCATATTCAAACCATCTATTGGAAAATCTATAGCTGTAGACAGTTTCCTCAAAATCTTTCTGTAGGTGATAGGCATGTTTAAATTATTACTAATGTTATCGAAAACTTCTGTATGGTGTACGATTTTGTGCATTTCCTTATTTCCTTATATTTTGAACAAATTGGTTTCTCATCACTATCCAATATTTATTCTCTGATAAAATAATCTAAACATGCTGCAATCTTAACTGACCAATATGCTAAGGTACAAGAAGCGATAAATCCCAAAATAGAGTAAATGTTACAGAACAATGTCCACAATGTGTACAATCTAATATAGATATCGTCCGTCTTAGGAAAATATCCACGACTTTTCAATTTGCCAATCTTAAATATCGTCGCCAAGATTTAGATACTTTATCAATCATTTGATTTTTCATCTATTTCTGTAGAAATTGGTGTAGGTTTAGTAACAACGCGATTGACATCTTCATGAAGTCCTTCTAACAAATACCGTAAAAACTCTTGCACATTAGATTGGGTTTATCAGAGAACCCAACCTGTTGCAGTTGTCAATGGAATGAGGAGACGGCAGAGCACATCATGTGCACCTGCCCGGCACTCGCTAATCTCCGAGGATCTATGTTATGTGACTTCTGGCCAGGCATCGCCAGAATTAGTAACACGCCCTGGTCCGATCCTCAGGTTCGTCTGTAAGCTCGGATGGCTCAGTGATTGAGGACCAGGTATAAGAAGGTAGCACAATGGGTCCATATTGAGGCCTAAGTGCGCGTGGCTTTGCTACCCTTCTAATGAAATCATCATCATCAACTCGTGCAGATTATTGAGAATAATCCATACTCTGAATTTGCATTTTTAAGCCAACAATATTAACTGCCATATCATATAAAACTTCGGATCATAGTTCTTTATCACTTGGACAACAGGTTTTAATGAGAACTCCTTTTGTACTTGAAATATCTTTTGTAAACATATCCTTTTGATGTATTCCAATAGTAGTTTCATATTTGAGAGGCACTGAATTACTGAGTTCATAAAACAAGTATTATTGATATTATTTAATCCATTCAGGCCTACATTTTGAATAGGAGTTGAAGCACCAGGTGAAATCTCATAAAATATTTAGGATTCTAATAAGTTTTTAGCATATTGAAAATTGTTAGATGCATTTGTAGAAGTGTAAGGAATGTGATTCATTGTTCGTGCCGTTGTTATAATATGTCTACAAATGCTGATGTTCTCCAAAGAAAATTCTTTCATATTCTTTTCTTCATACGTATCTGGTTTCCCTTCAAAGTTCAACCTATCAAACGCATTTGTTGCATCTGGCCTTCAGGTCCTCTATGGATCATTATCGAAATCACTAGAATTGGTGTTAAATACAAAACTAACTGCATTTACTTTCGTAAAAATGAGGTTATTTTTCATTACAAATTGCATGTTAACGTGTTAACTTTATAAATACCTATAACCTCTTATTGTATCAAAAGGTCTAATTTTGGTTTCTTTTCAGATCTAACAGTTAGAAGTTCTGGAAATCTGAAGGTTGTACGAACAGTTGAAGAGAAACAATAACCCTCTTACTATGATATCTTTTAACGGCGTTTCTCTAAACAACATGTTTACATGTGTTGCATGACAATGGGCTTATACTAGACAATCGGATTGAACATCTTAATAGAGTTATTTTTTTAATATTTTCTTTAAAAAATTTCTCGTGTTCTCATCTTTTGTGCCTACTACTGCTTTATCAAATACATCAGTTGTAACTGTTATGCCTAAAATTGTTCTGTTCATGTACTCGCATTTTTGGGGTTATCAATGCCAACAAAATTGTGAATGAGGTAACAAGAGCAGTAATCTCTAAATATCCTTTTTAGAATTTATTCGAGTTTCAATATAAGTACTTTCTAGAACATCTTTATCTGGCGTAATTATACTCCTTGAAGAATTCTTAGTGTTTTTAGATAATTGATGGAATGTTTTGAAGGTATTAGCTATTTTATCAACTGTAATTTTTCCCTAATAAATACTCACTGTATGTTTCTTATGGTTGGTTTTGTATTTTTTTTAATCTTCTTTGGGAATTAACCCACTCATTGATGTTAAACATCATCTTTATTTAAGTTTCGATCCATGACCTAGTATAGTTATCAAAAAAAATTGATAATAGCCATTATCTGTACTAATATACTAATTAATTAAAGCAAAATAATTTTTTTCTTCAAACCTATAATAATTTCATTACTTTACACTGTTAAAATTGTTGAATTTTATACTCCTGTTAAACAATAACAATACATTGAAGTTGCATAGGAGGGGGTATTTCTGGCCATCGCATCTAACTCAAAACCAATATGGTTAACTGTCAAATTACCTCGATTATGTCAAATGTGTGTAAAATGTCAATCATAAAATATCGCAGCATTAACTAATAATTGTTTATTGAAATAAGACGCTTGAAAAAAATAGTATATACGGAATTAGGTAAAAAGTATATCAAATACCTTGCTCAGTTCTGCAGCCTTGACCGCACACTTTGAGCTCAGCTACAATATAAGCTTTCTATGCATGGTGTATAATATACTATTCCTTCATATAATACAAGCTTATGTGTATAAAATGCTTCAACGGTAATGGGTGTATTTCATAAATTTCGTTTCCCTTCATTTAGAATGATCTTCAGAAAGCGTTTCGTTTCCATAATAAATTAATTGATTCAGTGATAATATATTATTTTACAATAGTACAACTTTAAAGAGATATTTTAAGATTGTTGAATATAAAAATTCTTGTTACCATCGTGAAGTTATGTTTAATGAGTTTTTTCGGTGAACGAAATATATAACCTTTACACGATGCAAGTTTAAATTAATTCGTGAAATCCCATAAAGATCTGGGTTCATAAACAGTCAATTATCAAGCACTAGTGGTACAAATATCACTGATCTATTCACATTTATGTGATAGTTTTTTAATTGTGTAGTATTATTATGGCTACAGGCAATAAATAGTGTTATATATATATATATATATATATATATATATATATATATATATAAACACAGTCGTGAGACTGTAAATTATTTATAAAATTTCTATAGACTACGTTATGCAAATAAATTATTTCCTCTCGATAATTGTCAATGTTCAACATTAAACAGAAGAAATTATTTATTAATAGTGCATATACCAGGTAACGTCCAAAAAAGTAAAACGATAGAATTTAAAAATCGCTGAAATTGTTATCAACTTTTACCTCCATGGCTTCAAAACTAGTAGCCTATAGACTTTCAAAGCAATTATATATGGGCTATATGTTGCAACTATATATTTGTTGCAAATGTAGTATTTATAGTTTTAGAGATATGAGTTGACTTGTTATGCAACTTTTTTTAAATTCGGTTTCCATACAATTTCAGTTTGAAATCACTGCTCCACTATACATTGTAATTTTTAATATTTACTTTAAAAATATGTCAATTTTTACCACAGATAAGAAATAAATTACTAAGTCATTCTTAGTAACAATTACGATTTTAATAAACCATAAAAAAGTGAGTGTAACTGCTTATGCCTACTGATAAATTTTCTCTAAAATTGTTATATATTTTTAAAGTCATCATAAAATGTCTTCTGAACTTGCTTGAATTAATAGGAATCTCATGAAAAGAACATAAAATTAAATTCAGATAATTTTGGAATTTCACTTTTAGTTATAGCACATATACTAAAATGAATTATGATTTTTCGATTCCTGTACTTACGACCATTAACCATGTAATTTTTGAAGTATTTCTAAGTTTAAAGTTCAATAACAAAATATTCAAAAATTGTTTCATTCGTGTCCAAAATGCTTGATGTGTTTATTATACAACTGCTTTAATTTTCATGTAGGTTAGTTAAAATGTTTGCTTGAAAGAGTTGACCTGCCATTTGTTCGAATGATTTGTAGGGTCGTTAATAGGCACAAGTTTAGTTTGATAAAGCTATTATCTTGCTATAAGAAGTTGCAATTACGACAGACTATATATTCACTTAATAGTGTGAAAAGTTGCAAGTGCATGTAATATATTAAATTCTCCCCGAAGATTCCCTAGCAAATTGTGTTGATGGTGAGCTTAAATAGGAAGTTCAGTTTTAAATTATTGCAATGGAAATTTGTGGGAATACAAAAACACGTTATAATTACATGTTACAAATGTAGAAATTACCATGGAACTCAAATTGTGCTGGTTAATAATTAATTGGTACAGATATAGAAAATTTATGCTACAAAGGGTGGGTTATTTTCCACTTTTAATTCAAGATTGTTAGTGATACTAGAACTATATTAAATCTGCATAATAGATTTTGATTGAAGTTGATTTGGTTTTTCTATAACAATTTGTGGATTTTAACATATTGTTGATTTGAGAATTACAGCCTAATTGTGTTGAAAAATTTACAAAAATGTTGACAAGTACAAGATTTTAATTATTCTAGTTATATATAAGTACAGTTTTAATTAATTTGTGATTATAAATAATCTTTTGTTTTATTCATTTTTTATTTCACATTAAATTAGCTTATATTAGTGATTATTTTGCCAACTGTATATTATATAATCTGTATGGGGGTGTAACAAAAATGCCAACCCACTAAGAATTGATAGAAAATGTCACAAAGAAAAACAAAGTTAAAGTTCTAAAAAAATACATTAATATTAATAGCTTAGAAATAGTTTTTAACATGTTGTTGGACACTTGCGTCTATAGCTGTCAAATCAAGTTCATAATGTAACATGACGGCAATAACCATCCAAAATGAAATGGTCATTTTCACGCACCACTGATATAGCAGTAGATATATGCATTTACTGGCGTATTGTAACAAACTTAGTGTCACATTTGCAAAAGTTGAATTTATTTTCCCACTTATTACATACTATAGCTCCAACATGCAAGTGGTTGTGAAGGGAGTAGCATGTGCGTGAATTCTATTATATTTAAATTTGTTATTGATATATTGTTACATTCAATTTTAAACTTTTAAATATTTTCATTCGATTTAAGACCTTTTCAAATATTCCCACACTTCCACTTTGACATTTTGTATAACTACATGTTATAGAAGATGCCCCTGATCGCATTATATAATTTAAAAACTTGATTTGTTCCGATAAAACTCATTCTAATACAATCCCTGCATGTATTGTTCTGTTTAACATTCTTTCTGGCAATTCTTAACGCTTTGACATTTTACTGTTGTGCTTTTATAGGACTAGCCATTCTTAATTCACTATCATTCTACAATTGTTTGAGTGCAATTGTTTATATATTTAATTCATTCCGACCTACTTTGTATTTAAAATCGCTTTTCTAATATTGTTAAATTCTCTAAATTTACAGGGTTCGATTATGCAATCCATCTTACACATTCACATATATAATTCGAGCACTGGTTAATTTAATCAGGCAGAGATGCTATGCATTTCAAATATTCTAGAAGTGTTCTTTTCACATGTGGTACCCATCAATTATCATATAGTCCTAAACTGGGTTCAATTTTTTTTCTGCATTTTGCCCTGACATGTATTTTCTGCATTACTGATTCTATTATTTCAAGAGCGATGAACGCCTTCTTTGAGACATTTTCATTTTCTGTGTATTGGTAGGTTTTACAATTAACGACTAAAAGAAATTTAGTTTTAGCTCTTTTGTGTAGGCCTACTGGTTCAGCTATGTTTGCAACATTAACGACCCTGCTACTTTAGTGATGATTCATTATTGAGCAAGATCAAGAGTGTTTAGATGTTTCACATCATCTGAGTCAGGTGAAAGATAAGTATTTTGACACATGGAGATATGTTAAAATTTTTTTGCATAGTAAGAGCATATTGTTTATTCAACATTTGATGTTTGTGCATAACACATAAACCACAAATAAACTCAAGCCACATTACTCCAATGGACGCAGCAAGTTTACAAAGCCCATTTAGGAATTACCTTATCTAGTTTTTCTTTTAAATTCTTACTAGAAATTGTTATAAATTTAATACTTTTAACTTAAGGAAGTATAAAGACATTAAACTATTGCCCTTTATTAGTTATGATATTCCAACAATCTGAACTGCATACTTTAACAACATGATCCAATTATATGCAATTATGTAACAACTAATATTTAACTAGAACAATATGCAAACATATCTGCACGATATGATGTTAAAGTCTAAGTTCAGTAATAGTATATTGTGTATCTAGTAGTAAAAGCAATACATTCCCGGAAGACAATGCAAATTGTTGGCAGAGGTCAACAAGCATTGAGAGTTCGATAAATGTGCTTTTGCTACGAGATGCACATACTATTTTTTCTAAAATCACATTAAATATTTTTGAAAACCTAACATACCGTTTTGTGATGTATACTGGAATATTGTACTTTGACACTTGATTTTGAGCTGACAAAGTAAACAATTCTTGATCGACTTCACAAAAAACATTTTTTATATTGTACCCTTCATTAACCAAACTTTGTCACTTTAAACAGTCCCAAAATAATTACGTTGGAAAAACTTCATTCTACTGGTAGTTAAAAATTGCTATTTTGCCACAAATATTGATCCAAAAATACCAATTTTCTGGACAATTGCACAAAAATTATTATATTGCAATGCTATTTGAACTAATTGTTCTTTTGTATGATGTAATAACAGTAAAACTATTATGAGTTATATAAAAAGTTACTCTAAGGAGCTTAAAGCATAACAAAAACAAAACTATTCTATACTATAATAATGTTAATAACATAAATGTGTGGTAAATCATGCTGCAAAATAAAAAACAACCATTATAAACTCAACCATTTTGATAAATGGGTAATTTTCGAGCTAGATTATCACAGAATAATAAAACACATCCAGTTCGTAAATAATTAATTATACTAAAATTTAATAAATAATAATAAATGCATTTGTGTGTGTAGTATATATATATATATATATATATATATATATATATATATATATATATATATATATAAAATGAATAACTATTACTTAATGCAGAATGTTTACATCAAACTGTAACCTACATTTAACCTACATATATTAGAAAAATGGATGGAGTGGTTTACAGCAATATTCGAATGTTGGATATGAATTTTTGCAGATTTATTTTCAAAATATTCGTATTGCATTAAATCACGAAACTATGATATGTCGTAAGTGCTTATGAATTGTAATGTGTGTATTTTCTGTTTCATCACATGTGAATTGTTGCAGCTGTATACCTTGCTTCTCCTCGTTTCCACCGCCACTGACTAGGACGATACTAAAACATAGGTGAAACCTTTATTGTTGAAGCATTTGTGCAAGTAATGTTCGTATTTTATAAAATTAAAAATAATAGCAATTCTTTGGGGTTGAATCAATGTCTTCAACTCAAAATACATTTTAAAAAAGAATGTTTTAAAAAATTAGTCTAAAATTAAAAGTAATCCATTGATTAAACATTTGAGAAAATTCACAAAGAAAAAATGAAGAGAATTAGCACTAATAATATCACTATGTAAGTTACAGTAATAACATGCAACAAAAGCATTCAGAATCTACTTCATGCATAAAAGATATATGTATTCCACATAAAACATTGTTTTGGAGAAATAAAAATTTTAACAAATTAATAATCAATTAATTTGTTTCAGGTCTTCAACAATTATTATAATTATCGATAGGTGTGGAATCAAACAGGGATATCGATTCTTAGTTCACTTAAAATTATTGAACTTAGCATTCGTAAAATCAACACCAATTCCAGAAAAAGACTAATTTTTGTTGGTGACAAAAGTGGAAATATTTTTTAGTATTACCCAAACGACTTGTCTTAGATGAAAATATTGTTTAAATGAAAAGCATTTACATGCACTAAAGAATAAATACAATTACTAAGATTTATGTGCTTTACAATATATGTTCAGATGTAAAGGCATTCCTGCCCCTGCTATACGGAGAGGGAGCAGATACTCTTGGGAACATTCAAATAACAAAGTCAAAAGAGGGGATGATCTGAAGGAAAGGGTGATTTCTGTTAGTTTTGATTCAACTCTTAAGATTTTTGGGATATCAAGACAACATTTTCCTACAAGATCACCCTGAATGCCCATAACTCGGATTTTGTTGTTTTTTCGAAGAAATCAAATTTCACTAAATTTGTACAAGTAAACTACTGGTGACACCAACTTCCGTACAAACGACTATTTTTAAAACCCAATATCTGTTAGAACTGCTTAGTAAACAACTCTGTACACACAAAGGAGTATACTGCCACCCATGTTAATGTAGTTGCAAAACAATTCTGCACGTGCAAAATAATATAGTGCCATCCACTTTGGTGTAGTTATTAAGTGACACTAAGCAGCATGAGATGGTTGTAAGAAATCTAATTGTCTATTAAATCTTGTAAAGTGTATATTGGAGTTTCAAACATTGCAGTTTTCAAATGGGAATAAAAAAGTTAAACCAAAAAATCATAGAGATAAAAGATGTGTTTTTCAAAAATTCAAACAATAATGGTGCAAGACCGGACAGAATCTTGTTGGAGAAATCCATTTTGAAGGCAGTTGTTGTGTAGTCCGTTGATAAAATTGTTCTTGAATATATTGTCAATAGATTTATAGATAAATATTTCCCTCATAAGTTATTGAACGAATCATTCTTCTTCAGGATTAGCAGGATGCAGGCTAGCTTCTGTAAAATAACGTTTGTATGTATACCACATTCGCACACACTATGAATTTATGTAACCATTTACACGACACATTTCTCATCTGTAAAGAAAGTATGATCTAATAGTAATTTTTGTGGAGTTTTGATGGTCCAATTGACAGAATTTACTCTTCATGTATAATTATGTAGTATAAAGTTTCTAGTACTATATTATATATATTTATATATATATATATATATATATATATATATATATATATCTATATATATATATATATATTGTTGTGGAATTAGAGGTTAAATAGGTCCTGACAGTAAAATTTTAGCAACCGTGTATATAGAAATAAGAGCAAATTATTTACGCGCCAAATTAATTAATTCATATAGTGAAAACGGACGATTATTAAGGTATTTTTCTATATTTAAATTGAAATGTTAAAATTACTTAAGAGAAAGCTTTAGAGTATATAAAAAACTCAAGGATACGCATAAGAAAGTATAATAATTTTAATCAAACGCATGGAAGCAAAAAGGGAGTTTGCATGCATAGAAAATCAATAATTTTAAACGCAAATGTTTTCATTTTAAAAGCCAATGTTCGTTATACAAATACTCAGAAGGGAAGAAACCAAGAATTGCTATTATATAAACGGTCAGTTGTTTAAAGAAACACCTGCGTATTAAATGTCAGGTTCAGGGAATTTTAAATGTACGTTAGCACAAAATTCCATAGAAATTGTTTGCGACGGTCGATGTGTATAAGCTGCTACATAATAAGTATCTTAAGGACGGAGTGGAATAAACGATCGATAATGTAAGACAGATAGTGAAGCAGATAAAGCAAGCGTTGGGTACATGTCACATACGAAAAGGCGAAGGCCAAATACAATATCGATTTTCTGTAACTTAAGAGGGGTTCTAAAGGAGACAACAGATATGCGTGGAACAGAGATAGATAGCTGAGAGGTGGCGCGTCTGAAAGGGGGAAAATTCTACCATTGGTCGATGGCCAGCAGTTTTCAAGAAGTGCGCGTACGTTAAGGTAGGAAACAAAATTCTATGTAAACAGCACGACGGACGGGGGAAATTTTTCAGAAATTATAGTCGGTTACGTTCAAAATTTTAAGAAGCCGCTTCGAAAATAAGCTTTTCACGTGAAACCGGTTCCACTACGAGGGTTTAAAATGATATAAATAAACGAACGAAGATATTAAAGCTCTCTTTCTTTCCATTTAGATCTGAATACGGGTTTAGATCTACAACATAATAGTAGTAAATGTTACCGTTATCAATTATTGTGTGTTCAGTAAAGTTGCATTAAACATCCTGTTTAAAAATGATGAAAGCTGTAGTAGCGTACCGCGTGTTATAAAAGTGATATTGCACGAATTGGTGCTTGTTTAGATAAAAGGTGCCGTTACCACAACGAAGCGGTTAAACAAAGAGATGATATTTTGGGTAAGCGAAGCCTAAACTTGTATGCTTGAAGTATATTTGAGATGGAATGTTACGTTTGAGACAAAGCTAATAGTGGTGGTAGCGGAGATTTGAATGGTGGGGATCTGTGAAGCCAGGCATCATCGTAGTAGATGGAGACAACGACGAGGGTTTCTGGAAATCATCTTCACTGGTGACGAAGAATGAAGGCGACTCCAGGTAACGAAATTTAAATTCCTGTTTTGTATAAACATTTCCGATGATATTTTTTGTTGTGTTTATGTGTTTTGACTTATTGGTGGCATATTTATTACCATAAAACTTGTAGGAGGTATATGTGCTGGACAATTAATTCTGATTATTAAAAAAAGGGTGTATTGATGATATAAAAATTTATTCTCGCTATAAATTGTTGTTGTAAGGATAAACGGGTCTTTTAAATTTGTTTTCAATAAAATGCAAGGTTTAAAAAGCATTTACAGAAACTGGGTTATAATGAGCTCAAAATAGACCAGAATAAAGTCAAACTAGGGTAGCATGTGGGGCCCATCTACTCGTATTATATATAATTTGATAAGATATATTAAAACCAAGGACTTCAAAGTATTTAATGATTGAACTGGTAACAGTTGGAACAAACTGTTTGTACCAGGGTGTAAATATTGTATTTATAATGGAAACTTGTTAAGATGTGTAAATAAAGGGCTGTATGGTTGTTGTATTATTTTGGTAATTTCATTTGACTGTGTGTGTGTGAGAGAGAGAGGTATGTATTTAAAATCGTAGGTATTCTAGAAGAAGCCGATTTTTGAGCTAGCCAGGGTGAGCAGAGAAATAAGGCGGTGTTCCAGAAGAAGTGTAAGAAATTTTTTTATATTTTTTATTTTTTTGAAAATTTTATCTAGGCCCAACGCGTGGACACGAATTTTTGCAAGGTACCACAACAATTTTATGATGCCCAATTCGTGGGGCTCGATGTTAAAAGCTTGTTCCTGAGGTTCCACAGCAATATATATATATATATATATATATATATATATATACACACACACACTATTGGATCACATATGTCTATTGACTCTAATAGTATAGCATAAGCAGTATATAAATTATGAGTGTCATGTTTGTTATTAACATAGTTGAACTAACGTTCAATATGGTAAGACTCTAGAAAACGTCTCCGTTTGTAACAATCTTCTCGTTCTAAAATTTCAATGTCATCGTAGTTAGGAGAGTGGTGGGTTAGGTAGGCTCTCCTAATTACGATGACGTTGAAATTTTAGAATAAGAAGATTGTTACAATCAGAGATTTTTTCTAGAGTCTTACCCTATTGAACGTCAAGTCAACTGTATTAATAACAAACATGACATTCATAATCTATTTACTACTTATGCTTTACTATATAGTTTCAATAGACATGGACCGTTTATTTGGAAAGTGGCATAAGTACATTTTTGAAAAATGAGATATCACGTAATTCATGCTTAATTTAATGTAAATTTTTTATGTATAACTAGTCATTTAATTTCTTTAAAAATTCCCATGTTTTGTACAGTTTAAAATTAGTTGGTAAATGAAACTGCATAATCATCGATTATGAAAGTGGTGTAAGTCCAATTGACAAATCTAGGTGGCTTAGCAGATGGTTACCGATCAGTAGCCTGTTATTTTACCTTAAATGTAAATTTTGTTTTATATTATGTGTCATATTACGTGTCAAGGATTACTAGTTAGGTTACTTATTTTATTTTTTTCCCAAAATGGATAACTTCATATTAATATCAAATAGTAATATTAAGAACAAATAGTAAATCAATATTATTTTATGACAATTGAAAATATTTATTTTATTTAATTTTAAATAAATTCACACAGAAAGGGAGTCCTTGAATATAAACAGAAAAATAATCTTAGATTCAGAGGTCGAAGATAATTCTGCTATGAAGAACAAATTAACGAATCGTAAAAGAGAAGAATAATAGAGGTAGAATCTCCATCAGATCAGGATATTGTTACTGAGAACTTAGATTCTGCAGAACAAAACAAAGAAAAACATATGCAACAAATAAACAAAATTAAGCAAAATACTGGATAAAAGTACCATACAAAAAGAGGAAAACTTATTTCAGCAAAAAAATTTGAATCCAAAAATTGTAATTGCTGGAGGAAATGTATAGAACGTATTAATGAAACGTAACGTATAAAATTTTTCGATATGTTCTGGAATATAGGTGATTTTAATAAGCAAAATGTATTTCTCTATTGTAATGTTCAACGTGAAACTGTTAATAGAATCAGGCCTAGAAATAATTCGGACACTATAAGGGTTTATGCTTATAAATTGTACCTGGTCATTTCTGGTGGAAACATTTTAGTATGTAAGAAGTTTTTCATTGATACTTTCCAAATATCTACTGGACGAATTGATCGTATCCTAAAAACGTGTAATTATTTATAAACAAAATTGGATTAATATGAAATATATTTTAAATGACATTTGATTTTTCAAAATTGAAATTAAAACGATTTTAACAATTGTCTAATTTTGAAAGTCGTATTAGTCCATTTGCAGCCCGTAAGTATGCATCAGTTTAGTAAAATACGCCTAAAACAAATTTATATAACCAAATTACATATTAATACAACAGTAGAACGCATTCTAAAAATCATCTTCAATGATATTGATTTTAAGTAAATATATAATTTAACAAAACAGATATGGTTGTAATATGCATTGAACTATAGATATTCAAAGAGGTCATGACATCGAGTTTATAAAGAAAACAGTCAAATAGTTGCATGGAGA
Source organism: Platerodrilus igneus (assembly GCA_036346225.1). Classification (NCBI taxonomy): domain Eukaryota; kingdom Metazoa; phylum Arthropoda; class Insecta; order Coleoptera; family Lycidae; genus Platerodrilus; species Platerodrilus igneus. The sequence goes on along the minus strand of JARFIW010001680.1, from coordinate 7,927,215 downwards.
CAATAATATTTATAACTAAGGAAATACAAGGATGAAGGAAGAAATATATATTGGTTGGATGACACATTGGCGACTGCAGGCCATACCATAAGCAAGATTTGGAAAGCTACCACCATTCTGCATCCCAAGACAGGCTTTTATTAATGGGTTAACGACGGGGTTAAAAGATCGGTCAGGAAAAGAAAATGTCTAGTAGTTCACCATATCGGCTCGGATGCAGTTTTGTTGCTAGAAGTTAAAGTTTTTGAAGTGAAAAAACTGACGATTACAATGATGAGGTGACCGCTCATGTTTTTGAGGAATGGCTCGAAGAAATTGTTAATAATGTTGGAAAATGCTGTTATATTGTAAGGATACCATATCACGAAAACATTGCACAACCGTTTTCACACCATGTGAAAACATACTGCTGTTAGCGATGATATACTGAAATATTTGCCACGAATCTCGATCCATTTATTGAATACTCATAAGCTTCATTTACCAAATGATGGTCAATGTAAAAATGTGCTTCAAATAAATTAAAGCAATAGTTATGTAACAATCCTGGTCGCTTAGTACTTTGGTGCACTACATATATAATACTTAATTTATTTATGTTTGTTATGAGGGCAGGGAGAGGCAGGAGGGACACTTCCAGTGCATGGCTTTCCGACACGTATGTTTTGAATAGATGTGTATTTTTGTTACCTAATGAATAAAGGTTTAAGTTCAGCATTTAGTGTTTTTTTGTAGTTTTTGCACATCTATCCTCCACAATTTGAGAAGTGGGATTGAAAACCAAAACTAACTATTTTAGTAGATATGTTATTTAGTCTAACCTATTTTAAGGTTAGAATGACATTTTCATATTATGCAAAATTTAGTAGTTTTTCGGTTTTACACATTATTCTCGGTATTACGCATTAGAATGGTTGAGTAACTAAATAAAAGTAACAATAGAAATGTTGAACTCTTTGTGCAGGAGCAAGCAAATAGGGGGTAAAGTTCCGAAGAAATTCTCTCTTCAAGATCAGCAACATGTTTGTTATGGAACAATTTATGAGTACAGTAACAACTTAGCTTCAACAGAACATGCTTGTAATCTAATAAGAAAAAAAAACTAGACAGGAGGTCAAAAATTTCGGTGTTTGCTAAATTTGTTGTCAAGTATAGACAGGTTTGATGGAGAGCAAAGTGCAGCAGCAGCTAGAATTTGGTTAAAACAACTGCAAACTACTGCAGAATTGGGCAAGTGAATTTATGTTTTAAGCTGCTGTTAGTAATATGATTGGTGCAGCAAAATTTCGGATATAGATGCATTTCAGAAGTAAATAATTGGGAAAAATTTAAAGGTACCTTTATGTTGAAAGAAAATTTTGATATTTCGAAGGAAGTGTTTAAACTTTTGGTGCAAAATAAACGTACGTAAGATTAGACAAATGTCGATTTTTGTATACTAAATTGCCTATTTGGGTTATGTTATTGACAACTCTCAAATTAGTCCTAGTTGTGAACATACAAAAGCTATAGATAATTTCTCTGTTCCCGGAAATTCCAAACAGTTACATAGCTTTTTTTGGCTTTTCACAAATTTGTAAGAAACTTTTCAATAATAACGCACCCCTTATATAATTTATTACTGGGAAATAATGCAATCTTTGAGTTTAATCAAAGTCATAGTGACAGTTTTAATGAAATAAAGAAAATTTTAACTTCAAAGCCCTTATTGGCTATATATTCGCCTTTAGCAGAAACACAGCTGCTGGTAAAATAGTAGACAAATGTAAGGCTTTAATAATGCAAATTCATTGCTTGTGAACAAATGACATGGGAGATATGCATTGATTATTGAAATAATCCATACATCACATTACTAAAAACAACACATTACTTGCATATCCTACATCACTATTGACATGTAGTTGTTAATATGTCACAAATTTATTCCAAAGCTGAGTAAATTTTAAGTTGGTTTTTAAATGGATCGTTAGTTATGTTACAATATACTACTTATTCTATTATACACTATAATCATGTAAATCAGTTTAAGAATATTCACACTACACTAACTATAAATCATTCATAAACTTACCAATGTAAGACCGTGACGTCCTAGTAAGCTGCATGTACATGAATGTATGATACAAAATTCAAACAAGTTTACAAAGGAACTTACCCTAATTAGAATTTGCCCACTTGTTGTATGAGGATTACGATATGCATATAACACCCAAATTCCTAATCCTCCAACAAAAGCTATTAAAAATATCAATGTTAAGATGCCAGTAGCACCCATCGATACTGATTGATTAACAGGACTTCTTGTATCAATTGCTACTCTTGGTGCTTGAACTGAATTGCTCAATGTATCTTGTTTAGTAAGCACAGTTTTATTCGGGAGTTTATTTTCTATTGTAGTATTGATTTTGGGAGATAGATTTGGATGCTCCGGAGTCTCATTTGCTCCATAATAAAATTCATGTCCATCACTTTCATGATCATTAGTAGGAGGAAGATGGCAGAAGCTTCCATTTATAACGGATCTTCTGTCACAACCTTTCATTAACCAATCTTGTCTGTGTCGATCAAAACCGTTTGAACATCTATTAATTTGCCAACACCATGTACACTAAAAGAAATTTAATTAGACATTACAGCAATAAGTGGTTATCATAAAAAAGTACGGTAAATTTGTTAATGCTGATACAATTTATTATAGGATACTTCTTTATGGAAACCTTCATGTTTGAAAGGATAGCTCTTTATTGATATTACAAATCATTTGTTTCATCGAAATTAAATAAGTGTGATATCTTGTTTAACCAAATAGAAGTAAATGAATATACTAGAAAATGTAAATTAATACCAAAGCAAAACATAGTACTTCATACTCATTGTATTACATGATACTATATTTTTCAACAATTTTTTCACCTTGATTTATGAATTCCCATTCTATGCATGCGTAATGTAAATTTCATAAAAGAAAAATTCCTATTAAGATGTTCCTTTTTAATAATTCAGTTCTATGAAAAATCTCCATAAAGAATTTTTATTATATCAGACTTAACAAATTAATCAAATTACACCCACCTTAAAATTATCTATTTCCTTATTTAAACAACTATCACAGTCTTTATGGTCGAGGCAAACCCGTAATGCCTTTAAATATATAACAGTAGAATTCTTAATATCTTCCTTTTTAAACTGAACCTGATGATACTCATAAATTGTTTTACGCCTAACATCTAAAATAAGATGTTCTAACTATATAATTTAATAAACTTTAAAATACATACAAAATATTGTGCGATCAATTATATAAGCATCAGACAAGCCAACTTTAACAGGGTGATTGTCATCTCGGATATTTTCGATTATTAATGGAACATTTTTATAAACAAATACAATATCTCCATTACTAAATAGAGTAGTTTGAAATGTAAACTGGCCATCATTTGGTCTATCTTGTAAAGTAACACTGCCCCATTCGACAGTAAATGCAGTTCCTAAAAGCAATTACTATAACATTAATTATTCAAACAAAACTAACCATTATCAACATATTTGATGAAGCTTTTATTTGATAAACTAGTATCAAAGTTAGCCATAAGTGGTGCAATATATTGGGTAGCCGCAAGCCATGAATGTACGTATTCTCCTGTGTATAAGAATCCACCAGTTGCTATAGTGATACTTTGAATTAAATGGCCATAAAATGGAAAGCTGAACGATAATTTAACGGTCTAAAACAAAGATACATTTATTATATTATATAAAAATTTATAATTCTAAATGCACTGTTAATTACAAGAACCTGTTATTAACTGAATAAATATTTTGTATTTTCTTTAAAACACATTATCAATTTAACTCAACTCGAAGATGGCGACCGCCCGTGTCACTCCTGATAATCCACTTGACAAATATTTTATTTGTTGGGCAAATAAAAAATCTACAGTAATTGTTTGTGTTGAGTGTTGTGCTGTACATAACCACACCCACGTTAACAATCTTCAGGCAGAAATGTAAGTAGGAATTTTCGATATAGAACAAATTCAAGTAAGAATAAAAGTTGTTTCCGATGTGGTAAACAAGGACACATGTCCGATGAATGTAAATGTAAAAATTGGATGTTTTAAGTGTAATAAAAAAGGTCACATATCGAAAATGTGTAAAACTGAAATTAACTTGCTAAAACTGCAGGAAATAAATGTTGTCAACAACGGTAATTATAATGAACCATAGTGGTTCAACGTCATTTTGAACAATCATAAAATTAAATTTATGGTTGACACAGGGTCAGCAGTATCAGTGATACCGCGTTTAGTTTATAAAAAATATTTTTATAGAGTACCGATTGTGAAAACAGATATTCGATTAGTTACAGCCAGTGGCGGACCATTAAATTTAACTGGAAAAATTTCGGTAAAGTTAAAAACATGTGTTGATGTTCAAAGTTGCAATGTAGAAATACTAGTAGCTGGTCCGGGTCTAAAAAAGCCGCTATTAGGAAGGGATTTGCTAATTGTCATTAATCCTGAGTGGAAGGACAGTTTGTGCTTACAAAAATTTGTAAATTCAATAAATGATATTGAAACAATCGCCTTCCATAATTCAAGAAATTAGTAGACAGTTTCCAAAAATTATTTTTAAATCTAGTGTGGAAGAAACAATTAAAGGTTTTAAGGTGAATGTTGTGCTGAAGCCTAATGCTGTTCTTGTTTTGCATCGCGCATATAATGTACCATATGCATTAAAAGCCACTGTAGCACAAGAATTGGATCGTTTGGAACAAGAGGGAGTTATTATGCCTGTTAAGATTAGTCAGTGGGCTTCTCCGATATTGTGTGTTCCAAGAAAAGGTAGTGATCGCATTCGTTTATGTTGTGATTTAAGGTCAATAAATAAAAATGTAGAATTTGAACATTATCCGTTACTGGTAATTGAAGATTTGTTTACTCAGTTATCAGGTGGTAAGTTTTTGTGAATTAGATTTAACAAATGTGTACTTACAATTAGCCATTGCTGAGGCTAGTAAGGATGTTCTAACCGTCAACACTCATAAGGTTTATATTCTTTTAATAGATTACCATTTGGTTTGGCTTCAGGACCAACTATTTTTCAGTCTGTAATGGATACCATTTTAAAAGAGGTGACGGGAGTAGTTTGTTATTTAGATAATATCATAATTACAGCCCCAGATAGGGAGCAATAGAAACAAAATTTGTGGCAAGTTCTGCAGCGTTTAAATGAATATAATGTAAAGTTGAATTTACAAAAATGTAAGTTTTTTGTTCCAAAAAATTAATTTATTGGGATATAGTTTAGATGAACATGACTTGCGTCCATGCCATGATAAGGTTAGGGCTATTAGAGAAGCGCCTAGACCTGAAAATGTAAAACAGCTTAAGAGCTTTTTGGGTTGCTTAAATTTTTATTGTAAATTTTTTAAAATGCCTTGTGATGTGCTGGCTCCATTACATTATTTATTAAGAACGGATGTTGAATGGCTATGGTCTAGTGAATGTGAGGAAGCATTCATTAAAAGTAAAGATCTATTATCAAATAGATCACTGTTAGTATTGTTTAACCCGAAATACTTAATAGTAGTTACTTGCGATAGTAGCGCATATGGTGTTGGTGCAACATTAGCGCATTTGATAAATGGAATTGAACATCCCGTTACATTCGTGTCAAGCACGTTATCAACAGCTGAACGCAATCATTCACAATTGGAAAGAGAAGGGCTTGCAATAATTTATGCGGTTAAAAGATTTAATAAGTATTTAATGGGAAACTTTTATCAGTTGGTTACGGATCATAATCCTCTGGAAACAATTTTTAACCCAAATAAACAAATACCGCCTATTGCAGCAGCGAGACTGCAGAGGTGAGCTCTAATATTAGAGGCATATAATTACAGTATAAAATATAAAAAGGCAAGGATATTAGTAACGCCGATGTTTTATCACGCCTGCCTTTAACAGGTACCACAGATGTGGCACATGTTGAATATTTTCCCTTAGACAGTAAATTAGAAAATGTGTTTCTAACATACAAAGAAATTTCCGAAGAAACCAGTTCTGATTGTGTTTTATGCGAGGTGAAAAATAAATTAAAACAATCGTGGTTATTTGAGTCAAATAATAATTTAAAACCATACTTTAAAATAAGGAATAATTTATCGATTGAAAAAGATTGTTTGTTGTTTGGACAACGCGTCGTTGTGCCCAAAACATTGCAATTTATAATATTAGACATGTTACACGGAAATTATTTAGGGTTGCTAAAAAAGAAAATGTTAGCACGTTCGTATGTTTTTTGGCCTGGTATGGAAGCTGACATGGTTAAGCATATTCATACTTGTGTACCATGTCACCTTACTCAAAAACATAGTAATCGCAAAGTTTTTTTTAGAAAAAGAAGGTACTCCGTGAACTAGAATACACGCAGATTTTCTAGAAGTTCAAAATTGTAAAATTTAACTTTTAATTGATGAACACTCAAAATAGTTGAGTTGTTGGGAAATGAATAAAACAGATGCAAGTAGCGTAATTAGTAAGTTAAAATCGTAATTTGCAATTTTTGGATTACCAAAAATAATAATGAGCGACAATGGTCCTCCTTTTAACTCTCAGCAGTTTAAGAGTTTTATGGAAAAATTAAATATGAAACATTTTGCTTCGCCAGTGTATCACCCACCGTCGAATGGTGAAGCTGAACGTTTTGTACAAGAAATAAAAAAATTCATGATACGTTCTGTTATATAAAGTAAATTAAAAGGTATGTCTATGAAAGATCGTTTAGATGCTATTTTATTTAGTTACCGCTGTACACCTAGTACTGTAACAAAAGTATCGCCGGCAGAATTAATGTTGAAATTTCCCTTTCGTAATGAATTATCGATGTTAAACCACAGGGATAAGGAAGAAGTTAAAAAATCTAAGGGCATACTTAAGTATCAAGTAAATGATCGTGTTTTATTTTTAAATCCTGTAAAATCTATCTATCGATGGATTCCTGTAACTATTATGTATCCTGTTAGTCCCTTAGTGTACATCCCATCCTCATCGCTGCTGTTTTTTCTTTATTGGGTTCATTAACATTATTATCGGCAAACTGGTATACTCAAACACTTACGTATAAATAAATCTTAACAACTCTTTAATACCATTTAATTAGATCAGCACCGAAACAATAACTGACTATCCCTAATCTCCCGGCTCCCATCCTAATTATCTCTTTCCCTACTCTTGTGCCACAAGCACACGTGCCTATTATTCAATTTAGGAGGGGCACCCTTACATTAATAAGATATTACACTTGCTATATTATTTTATACAACACTACCCTGTCATTGGGTTATTCCTGTTGAATAAATAAGTAAATAAATATTTTAAAAATTCTCAAACCTAGAAAAAAATTAAACGGAAGCAAACCTGTAGCACTGCAATTTAAAATAAATTCATATTTAAACACAACCCTTTATTATAGCAAAAAGCCATACCCAATTCTTCTCCCTAAGTTTTACTTTAACTGACAGAACAAAATGTCATCAACATCATTCCATATTTTGTAATAATTTCTTTTTACGCTTAAAAATGCATATATTCTTTAGTTGTTTTATACACTGCAATGCTTATTCAGGTAGATAATTAATTCTCTAATATCAATAATTATTCAGATATGTACCGTATTGTCCAATCACAAGTCGTACACTATTTAATGATAATAATATAGGCTCATTCTTTAAGTGACAATTATTTGAATTGTACTTCGGATGAGGAACGATATTTGTTCGTCGCGCAATTTGACGACGGGAGTGCATTCGCTCTCGGCTTTCTGCTGCGATAACAAGCAACATGGGTTTTCAAAGAAACTGAGCCAGCGATATTCGTATTGCAAAACGTGGTTGTGCCTTCGAGTGCTAAAGACCCTTAAGTCTTTTTATTCCTGTTAACGGTAATCCGGTAAAAATAGTTATTAATTAAAACTAAATAATTTAATTGTAGCGCTCTATTAATTCACTCTATTGAATCTCTTTGTAAAATGGCTCTTTTAATGTAATGGTCATGTAAACCTCAAGTATGTCCATCAGGAACTTATCTGTAATTTATATAAAGCCGACTTTAAATTTGGAAGATTTTGTGTAGTATCATTTGGTTGGAAGTGGGGGTGTGGCGTCCTTGAAAAGATGTTTTTATTTGAATGACAGAATTAAGTGTAAGGTTATCTACACTTTTATAAGTAGCAGATCCGGAAAGTCCAGAAAACGAATGTTATTTGTCTATAAATTGTTAGCTGAAACATATGGCCATGTCAAGGTATTTTTTTATGCATGACGTTTCGTGATACGAACAAATAACAAGGTAAGGGATTAACTTAAGGACATGATCTGGGAACAGCTGTTTTCGAATAACTTGTTAATGAAACAAATTTCAAATTTAGATGGTTGCGTTGGACTTAATATTTGTTTTGCGGGAAGATTGTAAGAAACTTATCGTTCAGAAAGAATCATATTATCTAATTACTGTTTATGTCAAATACCGTTTATGTTATTATTTAGGTTTATCAATTTCATTAAACGAACTTAAGAATGCAGGTTTACTCAATTCAACTTAGTACTGAAAATTTAATATGAAAATCATCTTTTATTTCGGATAGGAATTTTAATTAGTAACTGTAAACCAAGATAAACAGATCTGGATATTTTGGGCAAGATTTGAGGTTATGTTTAAATAATTATCGTATTCTTATTAAAAAATCATATATTTAATTATTGATGTCTAAAAGATTAGACCACCTCCATTATAATACATTTTGTAAATGAATTTTGGAACAAAAGAGAATAGTTTAATTAAAGGACAATCATTTGGGTTGAAAATTAATTGTTTTATTTTGGACAAGTGCGTCCAAATATAGGAAAACTAAATTAAGATTTACAAATCTATTTTATCACAAAGAGTATGGTTATTAGCCGTGATTCAATAATGAATTACTTGAACAGCGCTTCCAAGAAGCTTGACATTTAAAATCCACTTTTTAATGCTTATATTTACATCTTAGATATTTATAATAACCTTTTTCTTTACGATATAAGGAAACAAGAGTGCATCTCCTGTATCCTTAGTTTGTTCTAACTATATTATTTTCTTTCAGATTCTGCGTTCTTGCAGCTAAAACGATATTTCCCCCAAATAGCAGTTTTGCGAATGTACAACAAAATTGATAAAATTCCTTAGTATTTTTGATGTAGTGGTTAAATCCATCAAATCCAAGCTTTTATGATTTCCCATACAACACCAGAGAAAACATTTTAGGGGATGGTTCATCTATTGATTGCAAATGAATTATTAAAATTTGAAGTGACTTCATTTGCTACCCATTTTCACATTGTTTACTTTTATTGGAGAGATATCATTTCCTAAATATCTGGGATTCAGCACATAACAAACTCTACCTTCAATTCTATTTTTTATTTTATATATAACATTCTTAATCCTTCATACATTCGTACCAAAACTAAATGTAGAAATGTAAAAAAATTATTTTTTAAATACCAATGGTTAAATAATAAGACAATTTTAAAATACAAAAAAATTGGCATCTTTTATCCAACAAATAGTATACAAAAATAATATTTGAAATAAAATACTTACAGAAGCTCTCCTGTGTGATTTTGATAAAAGATCATTCACTATCACATCACTTCGATTTTCCATATTAACCCAATATTGATTTTCAACCGAGGGATCGATTGTAAATGTACTATTATAATATGCATGACCATCCTATAGAAACAAATAAGATCATAATTAGTATAACAATAAATTTAATATCAAAACACTTACAGTTCTGGTTTCATTAATATTATTTTGCTCCAAAGTTTTATTGAAGATTGCAGTGCCTTCTTCATTAGCAAATTTTGATATTGATATTTCATCATCATCACCATCGGTCTGATTATTTTTAGCAACGATAATGTCATCTTTTGGTTTTACTTGAGGTTTTGCTGTAGACGGCGCAGGAGTTGTTGCATTGTATTTTCGGATACCAGCTCCATTTTCTCCTAAATTGTGATTTAATACATTGGACGATGCATTTTTTGATTCTGTGAGTGTCTGTGTTTTATTTGTAGTAACTAATATCTAAAAAATATATAATAAAGTTCAAGCTACCTAACAAATAATATTACTGTGGTGGCAGTAGTAGTCAGAAGTGGATCAGGAATTTTTTGATTAGTTTGATTAACAGCTACAGTAGTTTGATTTACTTCTCGTTTGTGTAAATTTGACGATTTCGAGTTAAATAATTCAATGGATAAATGTGTATCATCAGTTCCAGTTCCGGTATCATAAAAATATATATCTGGAACAAAAACATATTTAAGTAAAAATTATACAGAAATTGTGATATATCGATTTTTAGCATAAAATAGTTGTAATAAAAATAATCTGTTAAATTCCTATATAAATAAATTGCTGTTTAGTCAATACATTCTATGCAGAAAAGATTACAATTGGATGCATGTATTTAGTGCATAATATGTCTACAACTGGTTTCTCACATCGTTGCAACACTACAAAAAAGAAGAATTCCAATACTCCCTGTATGTTTGTTGTGGTTTGTTAACTATTCTTTTTTATCTTTATTGGGAATAAAACAACTTATATTTGTTAAAATGATCTGTATTTACGTTTCGATCCATGACCTAGGATCGTTTTCAAAATAATAAAAAAATTTAAGTTTGACATTTACGACACAAATTGAAGGTGACTTTGATTTATTAATTTTTGATTTGAATACTTTAGGTGAAAATTTTAAAGTTTAGAAGAATGAGTACTTTCAATTTGTGTTGCGTCCTGGGAACGGCTTTTTAAGGTAGCCAATACGTTTATTGTGAAATCAGCTGATTAATTTTTATGTAGTCAAATTTCATATAAGTTCAATACCTTGATGATTGGAACATTTTTTAACATGTTTCTATTTATACGGTTGAGGGGTGATTATTAAAGAAGTGTGTGATTACGTTACCGTAAGGCTTAAGCAGCCAGGGCTGCTAATATGCCTATTATTGTGTAATTAGTTGTTGTATGTATAAATAGAAACCATGTAAGTAGGCTGTATTTCATGTTAATATTGCAAGGAAAACCCAGGAAAAACTTGCAATGCTACCTAGATATTGGGGGCATTTGATTTTCATTTGTAATTTTTTTTGTTATTTCTTTTAGTAATGGAATCCATTGTTTACTAAAAGTTACAGATTTGTTTGCTATGCAGTTTTTTTATGTACGGTTATTTAAGCAGCTTCTTTGATTTTATGTTTTTGGTGGTTTTCTTCTTTGTCAATAATTTTTGCGCCTTCCCATTTTATTTTATGATTGAAGTCCAATGCATGTTGGCAAATCATGAATTTTTCAAATTTTCTATTTATTATATATGATTTATATTCTTTTAATCTAACTTCAAATGGTCTGGAACTTTCCCTATGTAAAACTTGTTACATTCGGACGGTATGTTGTAGATGCAGTTTTTTGAACTTTGTATTGTGTTTTAGGGTTTTGTTTTTGTTGGTTGTGTTCTTAGTGTATTGTTGGTTATAAATACTGTTTTGATTTTAAATTTGTTTCCTATTCTTTGTATTTTTTCGGAGAATCCTTTTATGTATGATATTGAGAGCATTTTTTGATGCGTATCGTTGTTTCTGTTTTCTTCTTTTTTATTTTTTGGGACTTTATTCATTTCTTTTCCTATTATTCTTTTAGGATACTTGTTTTTTATTAGTGTACATTTGATTAGGCCTTTCTCTTTCTTTAAAATTTCTTCGTTTGATGATATTAATTTTGCTCTATCATACATGGTTTTGATAATTCCTCGTTTGACACAGTGTGGGTGGTTTGAATCGAAGTTTAAGTATCTGTTTGTGTGTGTTGGTTTTCTGTATACCGATGTATTAATTGTTGCACCGTTTTTGCTAACTAGAATATCTAAAAATGGAAGTTTTCCTTGTTGCTCTAATTCATAAGTGAATTTAATAGTTGGTTCTATTTTGTTAATTGAATCTACAAAGTTTTTAATCAGTTCTGTATTATGAGGCCAAATAGCATAGACATATCTCCATCAGATTAGTGGTTTCAATTCTTGTGTGAATATTACACCTTTTTCGAATTCCTCCATGAATATATTACAAAAAAATTGGCGATAGTGGACTTCCCATTGCCATTCCGAAGCTCTGTTTGTAGAATTGGTCATTTATTTGAAAATATGTGGTATTGACGCATAAACCAAGTGATTCCATAACTGATGATATAATTAGTTTTGTTCTTTCTTTAAGGTTGTCATCTTTTTCTAGTTTGTTTCTTATAATATTAAGCGTGTTGTTTACAGGGACATTTGTGAAGAGATTTACTACATCAAAACTTACTATTGTGTGTGTATTTTCAATTTTTATGTTTGATAATATTTCTAAAAAGTATTGGTTGTTTTTTATGAAAGACTCCGTTTTGCCTGCTAATGGATTTTGTATATTTTATTTTCAATTGATTTTGTTGGGTCCGTTTCTAAACTAGCGTAATTCTCAGTGTTCAACATTTCGTTGACTTTTGTGCTGTAATCGTTTTTATTCATTATTATTGTTGCATTGCCTTTGTCAGCAGATAGAATTATAATTGAATTATAGTTTTTTAGATTGCAAATTGCTTTTATTTCGTTACTGCTTACATTTGGTTTTATTGTGTGATTCTTTTCTATTCAATTTTGCATCGTACTCTAAATTCGTTTGCTTGATCTTCTTCGAGTTGGTTTGCTGTTTTTTCAACACAGCTGATTATTTCAAATATAAAATATAATATATGTTCGGTCTTTTTTATTATTTTATTAAGTTTAATTTGAAGACGACTCGCTCCTGTATCCTATTAATGTAGACATTGGAAATATGCATCCTGAATACCTCACCCCTTTTATCACGAAGGTTACGCGTGATCAGTTTCGAACAGGTAAAAACTTGTTTTGACCTGCCTGCACCCCTAAATAGAGTGTAAGAAGAGGAGTCGTAGTTAATCGTTCGAAACGTGAAGACGTTATTAACGCAACATACAATTCGGTATGTTTTCGAAGCTCGTTTCATGGTTCGTTATGTAAAACATTAATTATCGTGTAGTGTTCGGAATGAAGGGTGTAATTACACAAGTGCTATTTATGGCCATAATAGTGCAAACTTTGTAAGTGATAATAAACTGGTCGTTTAATGGATATTTCGTCTCGGCTTGCAGAGGAAGCATTACTACATCATAAAAATACAGTCCACAGAATTCGTTGGTTATTAATCGTTGGACCAGCAAACTTCGTCCTTCGATAGTATCTCCAGGTATGTACCTTGATATATTCTAGCTACAACCTCATAGGTACGTACATTTGGTCGCTTCGTCGCCGTATCTCGTTAACGGTGTAGTTAATGAACTTTGTACCCTTAGGGTATGGTGCAGCTGTCGTTGGTGTCGGTTTTATTCGTAATCACGTGATCGGTGCGTGAATAATTCGTCGTTTGGTGCAGGTTGTAAACACTTGTGTTTGTTTACTTCTATAAAATCTCGTTATTCCTTACCTACAAACTTGGAGTCGCTTTCAAATATTAATATAATTGAAATTTCGTCGTTTTTATAACATAGATAATTTATATTTGTTATTTAATATTCAAAATGAGTAATAAATTGGAAACGATTATTTTAGAAGCTAAAACAGCGTGGAGTAGATTAAATAGTATTCTTGATAATATGAGAGAAATTGGTAGAGCGGAAAATAATTGTTGTGTGATAGACGTTTGGCTGGATTCTGCGAAAGAAGTCGAATCAGATTTTAAACTTTTGTGTCAGACGGTCGTGTTGGAAGAGTCGGTGGAATTAGAGGAGTATCGTGCTTTGAGGATAGAGATAGGTAATCTAGTTACGGAAATTAAAATTTTCGCTGCTAAATTTAAAGTGGAATTCGCGAAAGATGTTAAACCGGTCATGGGTATGTCAGCTACAGGACCGCATGATGTTGTTCCCGTTAGTGGTAACCTCACCCTCCCTTTGATAAAAATAATTCGCTATTCCGGTAAGATTGTCGATTGGGAAAGTTTTCGATCAGTTTTTGAAAAATTGGTTCATGAGAATGATAGATTGTTGCCAATTCAGAAGTTCATGTATTTGTTAGATAACATTGATTCGAGTACACAGGCTTTGATTAAACATATTCCAATTGGGAATGATTCGTATCAAAAGGCGTATGACATTTTAGTAAATCGTTTTCAATCCAAAAGGTTATTAGCATCCACTTATTGGAACTCGCTTGAGAGATGTTCGAAAATTAGTACGGTAAATTCGCATAAACAATTAAGAAGTTTGATTAATTGCATCGATGAAAATTTGTTTGCATTGGAAAAATTAGAAATCGACTTGTGGGATTTCGCACTTTTTAATTTGTTATCCAAAAAATTAGACAGTGAAACTCTAAAAAGGTTTGAGTTGGAGAATGTGGTAGATGTTCCTACATTTAAGGATTTAAGAGCATTTGTAGAAAGGCAATGTAAGGTGTTGGAAGTTAGTGAGATTGTTTCATTAGATACTTCTTCGAAAACTCGGAAAGCATAAAATTCGGTGCTTCAGATACTAGAAAATTCGCTAGCGCATCGTCGGCGCCTAGAAATTCGTTTGTCGCTACTTCTACTGATAGAAAGTGCATTTTGTGTCAAGCTTCGCACCCGTTGTATAAATGCAAGAAATTTTTGGATAAATCCCCTCAAGAACGCTATGAGGTGGTAAAAAGGCACAAGTTGTGTATTCGTTGTTTAGGTGATGCACATTCGGTGAAAGATTGTCGTTGCCAGTGGAATTGTAGAGAATGTGCCAAAATCATAATACCTTATTACATTTTGAAATCGTCGGGCACCAGTTTCTCCGCAGAGAACCACATCAATTAATAGTTCGTCATCTTCAACTGAAGAAAGTTCGGTGGTTAACCAACAGGTTATTCAACAACAAACCACTACTAATTCGTTAATATCAACGTCGTTAGACCATACCACCACGTTGTTAGCTACAGCGGTGGTTTCGGTACAAGATTATTCGGGTCAATTACATTCTGTTCGAACTTTAATCGATAATGGAAGTATGGAAAGCTTTATTACAGAAAAATGTCGGCAGAAGTTAGGGTTAAGGAAAGCCAAAAGCTGAAGTCACGGTTCAGGGATTAGGTTTGAAGTCATCTTCAGTGTCTGGCAAGGCATTGTGTTTTGTTAGTCCACTTGGCTTATCGTCACCTCTATATAAGACTGAATGTTTTATCTTGCCTACGATTTGTGATCGCTTGCCGTCTACTAACCTACCAATAAATAATTGGCCACATATTCAAGATTTACAGTTGGCTGATGCAAAATTTGATGTTCCGCAGCCAATCGAAATGCTTTTGGGAGCAGACGTATTTGCTCAAATAATATTAAATGAATCACGTTGGGGCAATGCATTTGAACCCGTTGCCATTCATACTACTTTGGGGTGGGTACTAACAGGTAAAGTGGTATCTCCTACTGTTCGCTACTTCATTCTGTGCAGTGGTAGAACCACTTGATGTGAACATTCGTAAATTTTGGGAATTGGAGAATATTCCTTCAACAGTGCATCGTTCGCCTGAGGAAGAGAAAAGTGAACAAGATTTTGTGAAAATTATTCGAGGATGAAACTGGAAGATTTGTGGTTTCATTGCCATTGAAAAATTCGGAACCTTTGTTTTGTAATTCTAGAGAAATTGCAGTTCGTAGATTTTTGAGTTTGGAACGTCGTTTATTAAAGGATTTGGATTTGTATTCGAGCTACAAAGAATTTATGAGAGACTATCTTGACAGTGGTCATATGACTAAGGTTAAGGTCCCTTCAGTAGATTCTCTAAAATGTAGTAATTTGTATTATATACCGCATCATGCAGTACATAAAGTAGACAGTACTATCACTAAATTGAGAGTAGTATTCGACGCCTCGTGCAAGGATGCTGCAGGTAATTCTTTGAATGATAATTTGTTAGTTGGTCCTGCGTTGCAAAAGGATATAATTGTATTATTGTTGAATTTTCGTGTACATCGTGTAGTCATATCTGCAGATATAAAGCAGATGTATAGACAAATTCTCGTGAAAGAAAGTCAGCGTAACTATCAACGCATTGTTTGGAGAGATACGCCCTCGGAATCTATTTGTGACTTTCAGTTAAATACTGTCACATATGGGTTGGCATCATCGCCATTTTAGCATTACGTACCATCCAAGAACTAGCAAAGCTACAAGCATGTAATTTCCCTCTTGCTGCAAAGGCCATGGTCGATTTATACTTATGTAGATGACGTAGTAACAGGTTGTGATTCGATTGCAACAGCAAAACAACTTGTCATTGAATTGAATGCCCTTTGTAAATCTGGAGGATTCGAACTGCGCAAGTGGTGCAGTAATTCGGTAGAAGTTCTTGCAAGCTTCTCAAATTTAGGTCAAATGGAAACATTGTCATTTCAAGATAATGTAAACAGTTCTTTGAAAATTTTAGGTCTTCAGTGGCGACCTTCGTCAGATGTTTTTGCATACACTATTCATGTGCAACAAAGACAATGCACTAAACGTAATATTTTGTCGGAAATAGCTAGAATTTTCGATCCGCTTGGTCTTTTAGCGCCAGTGGTGTTCTTCGCTAAACGGTTTATCCAAGAATTATGGTTATTGGGGTTAGATTGGGATCAAGAACCTCATAATAAGTTCGTTCAAAAATGGAGAAAGTTTATATCAGATTTACAGGAAGTTTCGAATATAGAAATTCCTCGTAGATTCGTTGGAGATAACTTACAAAAAATAGAGTTACATGGTTTTTGTGATGCCTCTGAGGCAGGATATGCTGCAGTAATTTATTTTGGTTGTGTGAATATGGATCATAAAATTGTCGTTTCTTTGGTATGTGCTAAGTCAAAGGTAGCACCACTCAGCAAGATAACATTGCCAAGATTGGAACTCTGTGCTGCAGTATTACTATCGAATTAATTCATTTTGTCATGGTGACATTTAAAGATATTTTGGAGTTCGCAGATATTTTTGCTTGGTCGGATTCAAAGGTGGTATTAGCGTGGATTCAATCAACGCCGAACAAATGGAAAACCTTTGTTGCAAATCGGATAGCTCGTATCCAGTCATACGTAGCTCCTTCAAATTGGTATCATGTGGAATCAAGTACAATCCCGCAGATTGTGCTTCTCGTGGTTTATTCGCTCGAGCTGGTCAACCATCCCTTATGGTGGGCGGGTCCTCCTTGGTTATTGGTTGCAAAAGGAATTGGCCTTCCAGTAAGGTATTAGAAATAGAGGATACGTTGCCTCACGGAAGAGAGAGTTACGAAAACATTTTTGGTAATTTCTAAGGAAAATTTCTTTGATTGTTTGTTGTACAAATTCTCAACATTACAGAGACTATTAAGAGTACTTTCGTTTTGTAGACGTTTCGCATGTAACTTGAGAGTTGCTCGTTCAGAACGATTGGTGGGAAGCATTTTAAGTCAGGAATTGCAATCGTCATTGCATATTCTGGTGAAAATGTACAGTCGGAAGTATTTCAAAAGGAACTGGACAATTGTATTCATAAAAACCTATATCAAAGCAGTTTCGCCCTTTGAGCCCATTTATTGATGATCGGGTTTGCTTAGGGTGGGCGGCAGATTGAAAAATTCGCAGTTAGGATTTGATGCAAAATATCCGTTACTTTTACCAAAGTCGCATAAATTGACGGAACTTATTATTATGGATTGTCATGTCAAATATTTACATTCGGGTGTGTGCACTACATTATTTTTGCTCGCTCAAAATTTTTGGATTATTTCAGCAAAGGGAGCAGTAAAAGCTTGCTTGAAAACTCGTGTTCGTTGTTTTAGGACTAATCCTCCCTTCTTATCGCCTTCGATGGGAAATTTACCCTCTGCCCGAGTCACTCCAGAAAAGGCTTTTCTCAATTCCGGAGTTGATTATGGTGGACCTTTTAATATTACATTCAATAGGACTAGAGGCCCACGGATTACTAAAGCTTATATTTGTTTGTTTGTGTGTTTAAGCACAAAAGCCATTCATTTAGAACTGGCATCGAGTTTATCTTCGGAAGCATTTATTGCAGCTTTGCGGCGATTCATCGCGCGAGGTCGTTGTTTAAAGATATATTCGGATTGTGGAACTAATTTTGTGGGTGCCTCTAGAGCCTTGAAAGAAATGATGAAAATTTCAGTGGAGTCGGAAAGTATTGAATTCGTTTTTAATCCGCCTGGTTCTCCTCACTTTGGAGGTCTCTGGGAATCTGGGATTAAATCCGTGAAAGGTCACTTATATCGTGTAGTAGGTGATCAGATTTTAACGTATGAGGAAATGTGCACAGTATTGGCGCAGATTGAAGCGGTGCTGAACTCACGCCCATTATGTGCGTTGAGTACAGACCCTAATGACTTTTCGTATTTAACACCAGGTCATTTTTTAACTCTCGGTCCAGTCTCGGCTCTACCGGATCCAGACTTATTGAATACCAAAGTGTGTCGGTTAGATCGGTGGCAACTGCTACAACAAATACACCAAACCTTTTGAAAGATGGAGTGTAGAGTATTTGCACACTCTACAACAGAAAAATAAATGGTTCACTAATCAATCGAATCAGGTAAATATCGGTTCGTTAGTGCTTCTTAGGGAAATGAACACGCCTCCGTTAAAATGGCGTTTAGGACGCATCGTTGAAGTGCATCCGGTAATGATGGAGTTATTCGGGTTGCTACTGTAAAAACTAGCCAAGGGTTAATCAAACGACCACTGGTTAAGTTATGCTTACTGCCTGTACAGTAATATAGTTTTTTGTGTTGTTGTATATACTCACGTATAAACCTATTGTATTATCGTTCTATCTTTAGCTTAAAAATAAGTTAGTTTCTAATTATTTTTGGTGAGCGGTATGTTCGGTCTTTTTTATTATTTTATTAAGTTTAATTTGAAGACGACTCGCTCCTGTATCCTATTAATGTAGACATTGGAAATATGCATCCTGAATACCTCACCCCTTTTATCACGAAGGTTACGCGTGATCAGTTTCGAACAGGTAGAAACTTGTTTTAACCTGCCTGCACCCCTAAATAGAGTGTAAGAAGAGGAGTCGTAGTTAATCGTTCGAAACGTGAAGACGTTATTAACGCAACATACAATTCGGTATGTTTTCGAAGCTCGTTTCATGGTTCGTTATGTAAAACATTAATTATCGTGTAGTGTTCGGAATGAAGGGTGTAATTACACAAGTGCTATTTATGGCCATAATAGTGCGAACTTTGTAAGTGATAATAAACTGGTCGTTTAATGGATATTTCGTCTCGGCTTGCAGAGGAAGCATTACTACATCATAAAAATACAGTCCACAGAATTCGTTGGTTATTAATCGTTGGACCAGCAAACTTCGTCCTTCGATAGTATCTCCAGGTATGTACCTTGATATATTCTAGCTATAACCTCATAGGTACGTACAAAATATATATATATTACTCATATTTAGACCAGGGTAGAAAATTAAATAATCACATCAAATAATTTTAATCACTGTGTAGAAGCTTTTGGAAAAGGTACGCATTATTGAATAAAAGCGTGGAGAATAAAAATTTATTAGTTTCATTAAACATAAGAGATTTAAATCATGTACAAGACGCTTTATATCAAAAGAAGCAGTATTAAAAAGCTCTGCGTGTAATGTAATTATTCCTAAACAAATGGAAATTACGTGCAAAATTTATCTTAATTAACTCTATTTCAAGTAACCGGTATTGAACAAAACGTACAGATAATATCTACAGAAACTTGTAAAAACCCAATAAAATGCAAATCCTAGAAGTGTTAGTTAGAAGTAGGATGTTTGAACACACCTGCGTATTTTAAAAGGCAATTTCAGTTTAATTTGTTTAGATAAACATGTCGATTCTAAGGATATTGGAAACGGTCAGATGCTTTAGCACGAAATACAAAACAGGGTTTATTTAAAAGCTCTGAGAATTAATATTATTTTGAACACCTGCGTAGTTTAAATATCACGTACGGCGAAAATTGTGTAGATAACAAATGGTTTCAAAGAATCTTGGAGAAACCGGGGCTTAATATTCACGAGAAGGTGCGATACGGGGTTATTAAACCCAGATAGTCCACATGGACTAAAATATAATCGATAATAAAGAATATCAATTTGCACCAATACGAACAGGTTAGAAAAGGAAAGAGAAAATGCGTCAAGCAAAGACACATATAGTAAAAGGCGTGATTTAAGCAACGTCACGAGGGTCACAATTGGTTGAAAATAGGATGCAAATATCAGAGGTAGAAACAACAATTTCTGTACAAAATTAATTAGTTTTTCTCGGACATGTTTGCGTGCCGTGTGAGAATTTCTGTAATTTAAATGGGGCGAGTGAAAAATTCGTAAAAACCGACGCGCGAGCGACGGACTGGGAACATAGAATGAGGAATTCTTAAGAATTGTCTGTTTTGGGGAACAGACCGACAGACAGGCTTTTTGCTATATATACCGGTGGTAATATGAATTTCGGCCTCTTAGACTTTTGACTTCGATGCGTTAAAAGCTCTTACATCCGCGACTTGATTCAAGATGTTAAACAGTGCATGTTAGTTTAATAAAATAATTTAAAATTTTGCTCGTATATTTTAGTGATTCAAAATAGTTTGTTATTAGAAGCCGTAAATATAATCCTGTTGGAATGGTGTGATTAACTAAAGGGACGATGTACATTAAAGCTACGAGGACAGTGACCTTCAGGTAAATTATACTATTTTGTTTGACATTTTGGTGTGTGTTGAATAACTTTATAATTGATTTACTTTAAATGGACATTAGTGAAATTGTACTAACCATAAAATTTTAATGTTAAGATGAAATTTGCTTGTTTAAGTAGAAAGGGGTATTTAGTATTGATGTTCTGGATTATGATGAAATTTTAGGTATGTCTTTGAGCTCAATTAGACGAACCTGGTTAATTAACGTAAAGGGGTGGTAGATGCTCCCTTTTTACTCTGCATATATTGTTATATTAATTAGTAGGCATCCAACAAGGACTTTAATTCTGGATGCACATTAAAATGATAATAAAATTAATCTTGAAATTCTTTTTAAAACTGAATTTTATGCTGAAATTTAATTTGAAAATTTAATGTATTCTGAATATTGATGTAAATAGAGTTAACGTTGATGTTTGTGGTAGCAATGTGTTGTTTAATTTTTATGAATGAGGAGGTTTATAAAATTAGGTGAGCAGCCGAGGCGAAAACAGGATCACAGCAGTTTATGACGCCCAATCGGTGGGACTAGAATTTTTTTGTGTTGAAAGGAGCCAGTTCCCGCATTCAAAGGAGCATTTCACAGCAATATATATATATATATATATATATATATATATATATATATTACTCATATTTAGACCAGGGTAGAAAATTAATTATAGCAAATAATTTTAATCACCGTGTATAAGGAATTTTATTAGATAATACGCTTTATTAAAACACCGTGGAGAATAAAAATTCATTCGTTTCAGTAAAAATAAGAGATTTAAATCATGTACAAGGCGCTTTATATCAAAAGAAACAGTATTAAAAAGCTCTGCGTGTAATTTATTTATTCCTAATAAAGAAACAAAGAGAAATTACGTGCAAAATTGATCTTAATTAACTCTATTTCAAGTAAGCGGTATTAAACAAAACGTACAGATAATAATTGAATATTTAATTAGGATTCACTAAAATTTAAAGGGTATTAATTTGAATTGAAGTTAATTGAATCGTTAGTAACAGATAATATCTATACAAACTTGTAAAAACCCAATAAAATAAAGCTCTGAGAATTAATAGTATGTTTGAACACCTGCGTAGTTTAAAAAAGCTCATTCGGCGTAAATTTTGCAGATAATTAATGGTTCAGAGAATCTTGGAGAAATCGTCGCATAATAGTTACGAGAAATGCTAAAGGTGGGTTATTTCAAGTCCACATGGACTGAAATAATCGATAATAAAGAATATCAATTTGCACCAATACGAACAGGTTAGAAAAGGAAAGAGAAAATGCGTCAAGCAAAGACACATATAGTAAAAGGCGTGATTTAAGCAACGTCACGAGGGTCACAATTGGTTGAAAGTAGGATGCAAATATCAGAGGTAGAAACAACGATTTCTGTATAAAATTTAATTAGGTATTCTCAGACGTTGCGTGCCGTGTGGAAATTTTCTGAGATTTAACTGGGGCGAGAGCAAAATTCGTAAAAACCGACGCGCGGGCTACGGACTGGGAACAGAGCAAGCGAAATTCTTTAGAATTGTCCGTTTTGGAGACTCGACCGACAGACAGGCTAACCGCTATATATACCGAGGTGAATATAAACAAGCTCTCTTAGATCGTCGACTTGATTGAACGCGTTAAACAGTGCTTTTTAGTTTTCCGGCTTTAATATTAAATAATTTAAACAGTTTGCTCGAATATTATGTGATTTAAAACAGTTTGTTATTTACGTGCTAACATGAATGTACTTTAGTGCACTTAGATACAAGGTAATAAAATTTAGGATCACTGTACCAATTAGCAAAATTTACAACGACAAATATAAACACAAAAGTAGGCAGTTTTGGCGTATATTGGTGAAAGAAGTATGAATTTCTTTGTTATTTTTCGGGGGTATTAATAATTAAATGGTGCATAAACGTGTCTGGATCCACAAGACTAGGGTCAGATATACACAGATTAGTTCCAGAAAAACCCTGAAACAACTTTAAATAAATGGTGATGGAGAAAATTTTGAAAGCGTTGAGAATCAGAAGCCGTAAATATAACCCAGTTGGAATGGTGTGATTAACAAAAGGGACGATGTACATTGAAGCTACGAGTGCAAGTAACCTTCAGGTAATTTATACTATTTTGGTTGAACTTTGATATTTTTGTGTGTGTTGAATAACTTTATAATTGATTTACTTTAAATGGACATTAGTGAAATTGTACTAACCATAAAATTTTAATTTTAAGATGAAATTTGCTTGTTTAAGTAGAAAGGGGTATTTAGTATTGATGTTCTGGATTATGATGAAAATTTAGGGTATGTCTTTGAGCTCAATTAGACGAACCTGGTTAATTAACGTAAAGGGGTGGTAGATGCTCCCTTTGTACTCTGCATATATTGTTATAGTAGTTAGTAGGCATCCTACAAGGACTTTAATTCTAGATGCACATTAAAATGATAATAAATTTAATTTTGAAATTTTCCGATATTAAAATTTATGCTGAATATTAATTTTGAAATTTTAATGTATTGTGAATATTGATGTAAATACAGTTGACGTTGATGTTTGTGGTAGGAATGTGTTTGTTTTTTATGTATGAGGATGAAAGCTATCTAGAGGAGCAGCCGAGGCGATTAACAGAAGAAAGTCAATGGACCAACACAGTTAAGGTAATGAATAGCTTTTTGTAGGATTCACAGCATTCTTGACATCCAATTCGTAGGGGCTCGATTCGAAAAGCGCAGTACCCGGATTTTGGTGGTATCACAGCAATATATATATATATATATATATATATATTGCTATAATAAGAGGGTAGTTTAAGGGTAGATTAATTCATAGGGGTTGTAGAATAAATGTAAATCATTTTAACGTTAAGAAAAACAAATAATTCCACCAATCATAGGAGTAAATCGACTATATTACAAAAGGTCAATAGCGAGCATTAGAAAGAAGCTCATTTTGCAATAATACAACACTATTTAGCTAAAATAATAATGTGTACGTCTTATAATACGCTTTAAATTCAAGAAATGAGTAAAAGATGAGGTTTTAAATGCAACAAATTGCATCAATATAAACACATTATTGGGAAAGATAGATAACCTGGTATTCTAGCTATTTAATAATTTCGTCAAAAATGTCAACGCATGAATAAGTAAACGCATTCTAATACGTCATTATAAAATGAATACGTGACTAGGAATATTACATTTACGGAGAAATCCAACATATTTTTAATAACAAATAAATAACAGACGGTTCGTTATACGATAAGCTTTGGACTATAAGCGACACAAATATAAAATACGCGGCGGAATGAAAGGAATATTTGGAAATTCTAAGAAAATACTAGGATATATTGAATGTGTACGTGCGAGATTGAATGAAAGAACAACAATGAAAACCAGTGAATTTGAGAAATACCAAGGTTCTACGGAGATAGGCGGAAATTACAAACGTTTATCAATAAACACGCGATGCGCACCAATTAAAACATGCATCGGTGGAGCTTATAAATATGATAGGAAACTCGAAAATAGACAGAATATCTTCAACAAGACACGAACCACGTCGATATAAAGTAAAAATTTACGTACCAGTGACAATTTGTGAAAAGTCAATAATTTATTAAAAGTGAAAGATTGAAAGTGCCAAATTTGTGCGACGAAAAATACCCATTCTACGCTTAGACGTAAGGTAGACTATTGATTAAATTCTATACTAATATTCAACCATTTAGGGCTCCGAATAAAGGTCCATTAAAACGGATCCGAATAAGGCTCCGAAAAAAAGTCCGAATAAAGATTTAAATGTACGTCTGAATAAATACTCTAAATGCATATTTAAATAATACTTCTGAAAATACATCTAAATAAATTATTACATGGAAATATAAAATAAACGTGAAGATACTCAAAGTTACTCCAGAAATCCGAGGGAAAAAATACAAGCAACCATTAATCCATCATTCTGGCCAAACAAGTGAAGCAAGTCGCGCTGTAACAATAAAGGGGTGCTGACCACAGATAATATGAGACAATTCCAGTGACAAGCAAGGAAAACACAGGTTAGAGATTTTAAAATTTTTATTAGTTAAAGACTGTTTCAATTTTAATATTTGTTATATATTACATATCTGTAAGAATCAACAAAAAGGTCATTTGAGAATTTGAAAAATAGGGAAATCATCTTTGAACGTTCGAAAGGTACTTAAGAGTAATTAAAATGATATTTTTGCTGACTTTCAGGAAATTATAAATTTGGTGAATGTTAATGTTATTCAGGAGCTAAATTTTGAATTTACATAAAACTGTACATATTATCAATCATTATACTGTGTAATTTTGGATTGCTTCATTTAAATTATTTCAACAGATAGAAAGAAAAAGGGGTTAAACAATCTTTATTGTTGTGAAGTAGGACATTCACAGTGAGCAAGCTATGGAAAAACAAATTCGAGGAATTATAGGATTTTAATAAGAGTGAGATCACAGCAATAAAAAAGGGCACACCAACGTAGGGGCTATATCACAGCAATAAAAATAACGTCCAACTGAGGCGCAAAAAGGAATTAAAGAGAATATCACAGCAATAAAAATGATACGCCCAATTATGGGGCATTTCATAGTATTGTTCAGTGAGATATTTAAAAACTTTAGAACTTAATAAAGCACAAACATAGGTCAGTTTATTACCAATACCAGATCTGATATAGATTTACAATCTTTAAGTACATAAATAACCAGTTAAATTTATAATTCTTGTTCAAAATAACTAAATGTGTTTCCGAAAACAAGTTATAATTAACATATTAGCGTTAAGCTTCAATTTCCAGAAAAACATTAACATTTAAATTTTTATGAAGGTGTACGTAACAACTAAATGTGTTTGACAATTCACAATTTCATAGGAGATGAGTAATTTAAATTTTTCCAATCATGGGAAACAAACAAACAGCTGGTCAATCAATAAAGAGTAAACTTACCTGCTAAAAGCAAAAATCACCTTCAAAATTACCAATAACAGCCAACAGCGAAACGACTTTGGAACACAAACAGCAAGATGGCCAGATAAATTTCCTCTAAAAAAATTGGTTTACCCCAGATGGTAATTGACCAAACAACAGGTCTTTGAGGGTAATTGGAGTGATTACTAATCGATTTTCTAATAATGGCCTACACGACGTTTTAGATGTTGTATCTTCAATTTAATACTCAACGAACAAACTCATTTCATTTACGTAGTTGGCAATTTTGCATGAAGCAAAACCAGAACTTAAGTTGTTTTTTTTTGTTAATTTTATTTTTAAAGTAGGTATTTGTTAAATCATCTTATAAATTTATTGCTAGACTTTTTGTTTTTTCTATATTATGTTTATTGTATCTTTGTTGTATCTTTGTTGTGTTGGAAAAGTAAAAAGAATAAATTTTTAGAACACTAAATTTAACAATACGAACCATTGTTGAATCAACCAGATCGAGGCACATGTTGAAAGGCTAATATTGAGGAAGTACACAGCGAAGATCATCGACATTTAAAACTTTCCACATTTTTACTGCACGAAGTTCTATTAGCGAATGTGGGGGAGGAGTCAGAGTAGCCTGTTGCGGTACTCGTAGCTTTGCGCATGATTTGGACATAAACAGAAGATACGATAGAATTATGTTCGACCTTCAACCACGTAAATCAATTTATTTGAATTTTGTTAGATGTTTTTCTTCTATACGTTAACGAGAATTAAAATACTGACTAAATGTTTCGGATTTATTTATTTCACTTATACATAAGATTTTTAAACAAATATAATATTATCAGTATATAAGATGAATACAGAAATTATTGTAGCTAATTCATAATTTTATATAATATTTGGGTTTTGGAAAATTAGAACGCTTCAAACGGTCTCTTTCATGTCATTAGTTAGTTGACGGTGCTATACAACAAACGTGCTTTCGTGAGGTCCGGTACTATATCTATAAATAATAGTTCATTCAATCATTATCTCTGCAATTATGCCGATAATTAACAAGTGTTCAATATGTATCCGCAACCTTAATCCAGAGAAAGAAATTATTTGTGACTCTTCCCTAACCTCGTTTACAAATGCATTAAAATCCCACTTACTTATTAAATTTTCATGTCCTTTTACATATCTTAGTATGTCTTCGATATCTTTGTAGATCGCCTCTACCTCTTCCTCACTGTAGCTAGAGATGGGCATATTTACTTGTATTATTACTGTATTTACTGGTTTAGATTATAATCTAGCCATGAGTACTCTTTTGTTCTTTTGTAACTAATTTTCTGCGCGTTGTTCTATCTTTGTTCTCATAACTATCCCCACACCTGAATTTCCTTCCTCTGATCCTGTATGAATTACCCTAAAGTCTTCACTCCAAAAAATCCCCCGATCCTGGTCACCCTGCTGTGTCTAATGCTAACCTATCCATGTCAATTTTCTAGCTTACCTACTTGCTTCATACTTCTGACATTCCACGCTACGACTCGCAGAATGTATATATATATATATATATATATATATATATATATATATATATATTTCTGTGGAGTTTTCCCCTGAATACAAGTTGGTAAATTCGTGCCCCACACTTTTGGGCATCATAAATTCTCTGAAGCTAAGCTGGAATGAAGCCGAAAATTAATTCGAGCCCCACAAATTGGGTCTATATAAATGCTCAGAAGTGTACCTGGACATATGCCGGCTCACCAACCTTCCTGGTCGCCAAAACTTATCTTCTTCAGTGAAGTTCGGTTGCTCGGCTGCTCTACTACTTATACCTAAAACTATTACCCTATTTTCTACCAAATGAAACTCGACTACCAAACATTCAACACAATTTATTCCAACAGAAAGTTCTATACAACAAAGAAAATTTGTATCTAATAATTATTTCACACATAGATTACACCAATACCTCGCTTTACAGCCTAGATACATTCCACGAAACTTGGCCGCAAAGCGAAAAGCCGTATAAGGAATCAATTATTCGAATACAAATTCATACAAATTCAATAGGATCGGTTCCAAATTTGTTAAATATGTAACATGGTTTATCATTCAAAATGCTTTTTATCTTTTTATTTCATTTAAATCAAAAATGCATACATAACAAGTACATACATTTGTACATAAAATTATTTTATAACTATCATAAAATTATGGTCAAAAAGTACTCTATAACAGTTCAAAAGTAAACCCTTTTGTCCTTAATATTTCTAAAACTATGCCAATACGGTACCAAAATATCATAATGCACCAAATGCACACAACAGAATAAAGTTACACAAAAATAGTTATCTGGTAAGCACCACCTCACATGGATATGCAACTAAACCATCGAAGACGTTGCCCTCGATTATGACTGCACGTTCAGGAACCAACCTCCAAGTTGAATCATGCCCTCCTCGACGGCAATCTGCTATTCAATTCTCTCGTCCACCAAATTATGGTATTTCCAAATTTTAGATTTCATTTACGGATCCAACTAGCTTCAGTACACCATCACGTCAATCCATTTAATACCTACTACTCCATATAAGTGCTTATCTTGCACCCACAACCGAAAATAGCAAGCAATCTTTACTTACAGTTCTGACACAAGCTTCGTATACTCAAATGTACAGCATAAAATCGTTGAACAGCTTATACAACAATACATCAACTAGTGCATGTTTTAATTAACTTGAATTAATTTATTAAAATCACTAGTTACATAATTGGCTCACTCGAAGCTTGGATGAGAAGTAAAAGAGAGCCTCTTACCGCCACTCAGTGTTTATATAGACATCCTGCTCCCCTGTCTAGTTGTAATTTTCAAACTGTCAACCTGCTCACAAACAACTTTCATCAGTCGGTAATTCTGAAAACTTCTCCGATAACGTTCATTATTTCGACTTAAAACTCGTAGCTACGCACCAACCATCTTCAAATCTAAGAAATTTTCAAAACAAACACACGATTTACTACGAAAATATATAACGGATAATAAATTCGCCAAAATCCTCGCTCAAACTGACACAAGTTCTACACTCTAAAGCACGCCTTCAAGATACGCATATTCAGGTTGTCTTAGTCTAACTCACATACAAAAATTTCCTATTTCTTTCTTTGTACCCTTTCTATATTTTCTATTCCTACTACCCGCTCGCTGTATCCGTCTCTAACCTGTATTCAATATCTTCTTTCCCTTTCTACTCCCTGCTTACAATCACGATTACCTTAACTAGCATTTTCCCTCTCTAAACTATCGTCTATTCCCTTTCTATATATGAGGTTCAATAATCTATCTTCGTTCCTTATATGCAATCTTGTCTATAACCTCGATATCTATTCCCTGCTCCACATATTTCAAACGATGTCTATACACCCATCCTACATCTCACTCGTACCTATAAACTTTAATTTTTCTTGCCCCACAGTTTCTTACAAAGTCAAACGAACCCTTAACATATGATATCTTTTATTCCAGTCAAATGCATGCTAGAAATAATCTGTCTTTATCTTATATCAATCCTTGCCTATTTCATCTGTCACTACCTTCGCAGAAAATAAATGTTATTTGAGCACATCCTCCGTCTGCCTACCGAGAATTTAGCAACGATTATTTTGTTTACAACACTGTTCAGAAAAGTTTCAACACCACCAAGCTATTGAGAAACCTTGAAATAAACATTACTAAGAACTTATTTTCAACAATATTCGTTTTGCTTCTGCTATAACTTTGAAATTTATACAAATGTTAAAGCTTCCTACTAAATATAATAAAGATGCATGCAATGAATATTTACACTTAGAATATCCGTTAATAGTTCACCCTCCTTGATAACTGAAAATTGAAAGCTTTTCGGACTAATATCTACATTCTAATCTAAATAAGATGCATGTGTTTATACACTGCATTTTAAAGATCTACACTTCTTACACCTACTATTTGTAATTGGTATTTGCACTTATTCTAAAATGAAGCAAAATTAACTAAAAAATCTATTTTAAAAATGCAACTCCCAACACTATACTTATGGAAAATGTTTTAAAATTTTAAGTGAATTGTATTTATATGTGGTACAATGCCATAAATATAATTAGCTGCCTTATCTACTCTATTTAATCCTATAAATACACAGAAATATATATATATATATATATATATATATATATATATAATACACATAATATTTCCGCAAATGGTCAGTTTCTATTCAAGTGGTGAGAAGTACAATTAAAGTTGTAACATAGTAAGATGTTTATTTTTTATATCCAACCGCATCAAAATGGCAGAATTCTCACTTCATTAATTATTTAACAATTTAAAGACTACAAAATGCTTTTCAGTTTTACGATAAAATATAAAGAAAATATATAATAGCTTGAATATGCAAAATAATCTCATGTACAAATTTCATACCAAAAAGTTTCACTTGCAATTCAAACCTATATTTAGCAGAACCCGAGTACAACTATATAACAGTAATTATAGTGAAATGGTACAGTTATTATTACAAGATCCACCACCATTATAACTTAGAACCTATTTAAAAAATCAGTTCAATGGTCTAGAAGTACTTGACCAAGACAAGACACGGAACAACACAATAAAATACATATAAACTTGAAAGAACAAAGCTGTGAATTACAAACAATTTAAAATGTGATTAAATAAATTACATGTAAACCAAGGTTAATTTTAAAGCATTCTATGGTAGGCTTTCACTTAGTTCAGAAAATAAAAACTATTAACTAACAGTCCAACACAAATAATTGCAGCAATATATTGAAGGAAGCTCTCCCACTACAGAAAAAGTATAACATCTAAATAACTAAGTGAATAAATAATACAAGCTACAATGAAGCTGAGTTTGGGAAATAATTGCTATATTTCTGCCTGCAGTCATATATGTGCATACATATTTTGCTTTTAGAGTACCACGTCACAATTTTTCAACCAATTTACACTAATAATTAGATGAACAAATTTGGCTCAATAAGATTGGGTACAAATTTTAAAACCAGGTGTATTTTGTCGCATCCAATTACGTTCTAAAATTAAACTATCCGTGTTAAAACAAACAAGTTATAAACAATTTATTATAGATAAATATTCTCTAGATAAGTTGTTTTAAGTTATAAATTATGCTGTGGATTAGTTTATACTTTAAGGATAAAATTACCATCTTGGTTAAATTTTATTATTTCCTTATTCCAAACAAAGTGACTAAAAAAGTAGAACAAAAAATTACAATGATTCATGAGATAATAATATTTTTAACTGGCCAAATTAAAAGTAAAATTTATTTGATACCCATTACAAAAATTACATCTTTAATTAAAACCAAACTTCCACAGAACAGAAAAATGTGATTATATGCATCAAGTTGGTCTAAAGTAAATTCAGTTACACAAAGTTTTCATGGTAGTCAATTAGCACAGGTTTTATTCACCAAGTAGAATCATAGTATTTTTAGAATGAGTATTCTTATATAATCTTCAAAATACTGAAAACAACAGAAATTTTGCATTATGCTACTTGGAAGCATATTTTCTATAAACTTTGAAAAACTTCAAACCAGTAAAGGTATTGAGGTAGATGTCAGCCCTCATTTGTTTATTAAAAAATGCTTTTCACACATGTTAATATTTGCTAGCTATATTAGCGATAATATTTGTTTTCAAAAATGTAGAACAATACACATATTGACGATTTATAAATCAAGAGCAAAAAATCTGGTAACTAAATAAATATATAAACTTTCGATTGGTTTTGGGACAAGCGGGTGTTGTATACTGGGCATGTGTTACATTAGAAAGTTTCATAAAAAAAGCAAAATCAAATCAATTTATTTACTTACTCATTTATATCGAGAATTATATAATTTAATTAAAATTGACTAATAGTTAATACCTACATACTAAATAACTAAGGCATATTTAAATCTACCACTCTATAATTAAGGTTCTAATTAGCTATTTAGAAAATCTTGCCTAACTTAAAATTCGCAAATATAAATATAGTCATACATGTCTTTTTTGTGTCCACTTGTCTCGACAACATGTCCTTGCAATCAGTTGTTCCATTCCGAATTTGTATATGTTGCAAAATTTTCGAACCCATAGTTTATGATACTTTATTTGAAACTTTACAACACATAATTCCATAATCAAAATGAATTTTTCAATTAATTGCCAGTCAAAAGTAATCTCGTATTTGGTACAGAACCAAGAAAGTAATTCATATCATGCCCAGTATCTTTCGCTTACCTATGTGTTGGCATTTACTGTAATCTTTATAGATGGATACCTTATATTTTAAAAAAATTACAATTGTCATACTCAACAGATTTCAGAACTAAACAAAATAATTAGCTGTGGTGGTATTTTACAAGATTCACAGCTACAGTACAATGTAAGTAAGGGTCGCTACACTTGCGACCACATCCCCAATGCTCCACTCGAAGGTTCTACATTGGGTTTAATGCGATATCTAGATATCCTTTGTAATTATGAAATTAATTAATTACATTCACTTATTATTACATACATACAAGGACGAGTACGGTTGAATACCTAACTAAGCAGCTTGAATCATAAGAGAGTAGCAACCCGTAAATTCAAATCAGTGGAAAGTGAAACGGTTTTTAGAGTAAGGAGGCAGTAAATTTTCAAATATGGAATTGAATGTTACAAATTGATCAATATTTAATTTGAATTATACTATGACGGGCACTTCACTAATATCACCCATCTGTGTCACAAATAAAATATATTGTAACAAAATCGCCACAGGAACAATGCATTCGACTGGCAATGGGACAATGAATTAATTGGCAGTTACAAGGGTTCACATAACGCTACAATGTGTTTTTATAGAGTACTGGCAATCCTGCATAAGTATGATGAAAAGCAAAGGAGTCGGTCGCATAAACCCAGTTAGGTGAGACACCAGTGGCTAGTTACCAGAGTTGCCTTTGATACTTCAGGCATTGAAAACAGAAACAATTATTTTTCAACTAAAGTGGCTTTTCAAAATATTTAAACTAAAGATTAATACACTTTTGCATGTATTCGAACCAATTTTCAAAGAATTTCTTTGACTCTGGTCGATGCACTTCTAAAACATGAATTCTCAACGTAGTAACCGCCTTCTTTAGGTGTCAAAAAACGTTGCCCTCATAATTTATTCTAGATATGCAGGAATAAAAAGAAGTCACTGTGTGCCAAATTAGGACTATACATTATAATTTGAATAAGGGGCCGCTATGCCTGCGGCCACATCCCCAATGCTCCACCCGAAGGTACTAAATTGGGTTTAAACGCGAAATTAAACGAGCTCCAAATGTAATCTAACTTCAAAATTACTCCATCGTAACTAAAAATCTAACAAACTAAAATAAAAACTAAAAATAGGATTTGAATAATGGTATCCCACGCGTTGATTTTGGAGTGTGCCCAATCAACAAGACACACGCGAAAGTAAAAGGGAAGGAAACCATAATACCGAATAGCAGTCGCCAGCTCTGCTTACTGGTGCGACCTGAAGGGTCGACTTAAAACTATCCAAAGCTAGCTAACTAATTAAAAATGGATTCAAATTTCTAAACATTCGCCAAATATTTTAATAGTAAAACCAGCTATTTTGCCTGCTCTATATATTTACAAATTCGTCCTCCCTGGTCGAAGTAATTTAGTATAAATCAGTCCCTAGTTTTCCCTATTATTCTCTAACTGAATTATATTATAATTACCATCTTCTCTATTACATTCCTCCTTCGTATAAAAATGCAGCCACCAAAAATGGCGGCAGAACGTCAGAAAAAACAATCAATGCCCCAAAATATATTACATGCAAATAAATATAAAATATTAATATAAATTAATATAAAATATATATATAAATACACACGCACACGCACGCACGCACGCACCCACCCACCCAACCACCGACACGCAGCCACGCGCCCACCTGCACACACGCACGCGGCCACGCGCGTGCACATACACACACACACACACACACTTCCCCATAAGCATTATGTCGGCTAGCGCCATTACACACAAAAATGTGCTTGTTAAATTATTTCAAAATCTTCTTGTAAGTCAATGCTAATGCGAGTACAGTCGCCACAATTTTATTATTACCTTCATTATAAATTTTCCCAGCATCCGAGGACATGGTCGTCTGCCTACATCTATTTGTTTCTTACTTCTAGGGGGATGGTTATGCAGTGTTATAGTCCTGGTAGGTATGCGCTAAACTTTCTAGGGGGGATACAATCACTATCTGGAGGGATGTACGGTTTCACTCTATTTTATTTTCTTTATTTATTTACTGATTTAAATTAATGAAGGTTTTCCGATTTATTTTGTTATTATTTATTTGTATTCCTCTATTCCCGATTTTCCGTGCGTAGAAGGTGGAACAGTGATTGTTTTAGTGGCGTGGATGGTCGTGCATGTTAGACTTTTGGTTATAATAATTATTTTTCTTTTCTTTTTTTTTTTAATTTTTTATACAGAATTTGGTTATTCCATGCTCATGTCCATTTCTCATGCCAAGTCAAAATCAAAAATTTTCAATCCTCCTTTCATTCCGATTTACGTGCGATTATCACCGTCCAATCTCGTGATCCTTCCCGAAAATTCTTTGAAGGCTGTCCAGAACGCCTTCTGATTAGCCACTTCCCCGATTTCCTCTAGTCTCTTTGGTCATGCTAGCCCTGCGATAGTTAATTTCATATCAGGTAACCCTCGATTTGCCACCTCAAGTGGGCAGTCGAAGAGCACGTGTTCTGCACTTTCTGAGCCCTTACCCCACTCACAGCGGTCGTTATCGGTTAAACCAAATTTTTGTAAATATGCTTTCAGGGCGCCGAGTTTCGCCTCGATCTTACCTCTAGCTTCTATGCTTGGTATGAATTTGTGGGTCAATCTGCCCATGGCAGTGTTGTTCTACCTCTCTTTCCATTGGTGGATTGACTTTTCGTGCAGCATTCTTTTAATTATAGACCGCGGTATCGACGAATGTGATATCTGAAAGTCGCCCGTCGCGGCCTCTTTAACTAATTCATCAGCCCTATAGTTTCCTACGATACCATTGTGCAACCTAACCCAACACAACTTTAAACGTCGAAACTCAAGCGCCATGTGCGCTCTCCTCCAGATGTTTGCTTGGAGGTCTGTCGAGGTGTTCATGTTTGTTAAAGCTATTAGCGCCGATTTACTATCACTGATTATATAATACTCGTCTCTACGTGTATGGTTTATTACGTAATCGATAGCCTCTTGTATGCCTACCAATTCGCACAAACAGCACAAATAGCACGTTCTGAGCAAGTATACAATCGAAAATGTCAAACTTTTCGATAAAAACGTCAGTTGCCAAATAGAAGAACTAATTCCACACAATCCCATAATACAAAAAGCAAATCTTGTATAGTGTTATTCGTATCATAATGTGCATCATTGGGCAATTAATTAGGTAATAAAACTTCTTTACGTAGGCTACTAACTTTAATAATTAAGCAGTTCTTCAATGCCTTATTGTACCCTAGATTAAGAGTTTCTGTATTGGTTGAAAAATTTCATTTCATCTAATAAGAAGGTGTTGGGTCAGAGTTCTATCCGTTTTTATTTCAACACGGTTGAATCTTGTTATGTGTTACGTGAATTACTTTTAACATAGCCTTTCATTTAATAAATGTCCAAGTTTCCGTCTCACGTCTATTAAATTTATTGTATTTTGTATAAAAGTAGAGGAATCCCTTTTGTTTCCTAAATCTGGCTGATTATTTTATAAATTATTATCCACATTATAAGAATAAAATGGTTATGTCATGCATAAAAACGTTAAGATAACCCCACGGATTTTAATCGCTCTTGGAAACATGATGTGAACATGCGCTATTAAAATGATGAAGTTCTTTATTGTAATTGGATGTAAGACATCAGCGGGTTTGAATAAGCTAATCCCACGAGGGACCAATAGGCACAGGGATAATCGAATAATTACGTTAACACTTTTAATGCCGGTCTTCACGGAAGTGGTTGTGATTTTGGAGAGTGACAATATCGTGTGTTTTGATGTAGCGTCTGAAATTATCGGTCCAATTTTTCTTACCTTAACCATATAAGGACCTACAGAGGTATTTGAAGCAACAATGTTATATAATTTGCAGAAAATGAAATCACCAAGACCCTGAGAGGAATTTTGATGCTGGAAGATATGAATAGTAAGTGCTATTAACTCTAACTGTAAATAGAAATTTGCACGATCGAACATTAATAATTAATTAAGAGTTCAGGGTCAATGGTAACAATCTAAAGAATAATTAACAATTGAAGATGCAGTGGTTAACATTGCCCCTCAAAAAGTGTATTTGTTCCAAAACTTACAAAAGAGAAAAATCTAGATGTTTCTAGCAAGTATTCAAAAAATCGAGAACAATTGAATTAGGCATTATAAAGACACACAGCTCGGGATATTAATCAGTTTGAGTTTAGTTTGCAGTTTGGATTTAATCGTAGCTGGGAATATATTCTCAAATACTAAATGTTGATATGTGAATGCATATGTGAAACTCATACGAAAGGATGTTATTCTTGTGCATAGGTTTTTAGATTCACATTTGTAAATGCAGCGAGCAGTAATTGTCATGTGTGTTTGGGATACAAATAGTAGTATAACATTACTTTCTAATTGTTAACGTGTTTTTTTTGTATTTTGCGCTTTGAGTTGTTAATTTACTTGTCATGACTCAAAAATTTTTGCATTTACTCCTATTAGAAGAAGAGCATGCTGAAAAAAGAGCATCATGAGTATATCATAGAAGGCAAAATCCTTTTGACGAATTATCTGTGCAAAAATTCATCCTTTGTCAAAACACTTAGCAAATTTTTAATAGAAGTATCGATGCCTTAGTTAAAAGCTCCTGTTACGTGCAAACTGAATTTGCACTTTAACATTTTATGTTAAGTAGTTTTTTAATGTGCGGAAGCTTCCCGCCATAATTTTAAATACGCAAGACGCGCGAACATTTTTAAATGAACTGGGCGGGGCTTCCGGCACGTCACAATAGTGCAATTGGAAGTGTGAATTATCCCTATAGGGTATAGCAATGCTACAAAAGAGTAGGGAGTTCAGCGGTTCTCGCGCGAAACGTGGCTTTTTACGCCAAACTTTGAAGTGAACAGTCGTGCGGGTGTCGTGTTATCTTATTATGTAGATTTCCTTATCTTGAGTATCTTTCCTTAATTCCCTATTCCCGTCTTCCACTGCATATAGGAACGAAGATGACCCTGGACCATGACCCCGAGATAATTTGGATGTCCAACTCTACCAGCAGCGATGCCGAGGTTACCGTGACGTGATTTCCTGCCGGTTAACGGATCCTTCACGTGAGTAGATTATCTAATTTTTATTGTTTAAATTTTATGTACCTTCTCTTAATTATGGCGCAATATAAATTATCAGTGACGTCATGTGTATCTTATGAACTTTGGTAATTGTATTACCGGCTTTTAAGAGCCATCTATCGCCATTTCAATGTACCAGAATCTAAGCGTAACATTTTGTTAACTGCATTACCGACCAGGTAAAACTGTAAACGAAGTGTAGCAGATGGCGCCTTCAACCTGTTCAGGCTATGAACTTCAGGGCTTCTTCTTTGTTTTAGGTTAGAATAATTTCCTTTATAAGGATACAATGCATTAATAGCTTCTTCACTTAAAGAACTTTACTTTTATTCATGTAAGTATTTACCTTACCTTATGTCTTTAAATACAGTATTATAGAATTACCTATTAAAATATCTTTAGTTGCTTTCCTTAACTTTGAAAGGCCGTTTTTGAAACTTAAATACATCTTTATGTTACATTCTAAAATTGCATTATGGTTTATCTTTTACATGAAAATTAAGTGTTTAAAAAAACACTTGAGTGAAATAAATTGCTAGTATACCTTTTTTAAGAAGTGTTTGACTATACGTTGTTGCCTTATAGGTTAAATAACATATCCTCTGCGCCCATTTTCCATTTTGGAAGGCTTGTCTGTCATTATCTATAAAATATGTATTTAACTGAACATTGATTTCGTTTCCATATACTTAAACCCCATTTCTCAGAACGTTTGGTTTTACAGCCCATATCTTCGCTAGCTCATTTTAAAGACCTATGTCGCTCTCTCCAAGAAGTGAGGTCAAGGATTGACAAATATCGACCACCACCCGAGAAATTATCTGGTCTTCTCGAACCTGATCTAGCTTGCCAAGTTCGAGCTTCCCGTAAAGTATCTACCCTTAACGTTCCTTCTACCGTCACTAACAACGCACTTACCTGTTGGAACTGCAAGCGAAGTGGACATAGCTATACTGTCTGCACTTACCCTAAAAATATTTTTGTTATGGCTGTGGTCGCTCAAATATCTACAAATCTAACTGCACCAACTGTAATCCTAACGTATCGGAAACTCCCGTCGAGATATTTCAAATCAGGGTGTGAATATCTCAAGAAACCAAAATCGCCCTCAACACCAATCATTCAACGGACACAGACGCCAATAAATTTAAATTATAAAACCACTTCTAACGTTGTACCGTCATTAAATTTATCTAATAATAATACCGCTACTATTAATGTACAAAATACCTTACCTTCATTAGAGGAATTATGCTACACTACTCCAGCCGAGTGGTCTAAGTGGTTACAAACCGTCAATTCCTTTTATCATAAAAGACTACCGCTGTTTCACAACTTGTTAAAAACCCTTCGATAACCGTCCACACTTATCTATCTCAATTGGTTCCTTAAATGTAATTGCTTTACTGGATACAGGTTCTTCATGTTCTCTTATAAATAACGAAGGTTTACATCAATTATCTCAACAAAATATCAAAATTCAAATTATTCCTGAAAAACTTCCATAAATTTAGCTGACGATAATCAAATACATGTAACCGGTTCCCTTAAGTTAAAAATTCGTGTAGAGTCTCTTGAACGTGATGTTTTATTTTTGATTGTCCCTGCATTAGCGTATCCTTTTCTGCTAGGCGTTGATTTCTGTAAACTTTTAATCTGTCACTTTACTTTCAGGATTTTCATGGCAAACCTCTATTAAAACGAACTCCTGTGCATCTACAGGAATATCTAACAAAATCTCTTACTGATTCCCAAGATGTAACTCTTAACGCTACAATCGACAAATTTCGCAAACTTAATACCTCTGAACTTGGTTGTGTTACAACGGCAACACACGTTATCTCCACAGGTGATGCCCTTCCCTTTAAGCAACGTCAATATCCCTTATCGCCTGCCTTACAAAAGCATTTACATGCGGAAATAGACAAAATGTTAGTATCTGGTGTTATCTCTCCTTCAAATTCACCGTGGACCTCTCCCGTATTGCTAGTTCGGAAAAGAATGACGAATGGCGTGTTTGTTTTGATGGCAGGAAGCTAAATTCTGTTACTGTTCCAGACGCTTACCCTCTACCCAGAACTGACTCAATTTTGAGCAGGCTTCGTAACGCAAAATTTATCTCATCTATCGACCTAAGACAAGCTTTTTATCAGATACCTCTTGACTTATCTTCTCGTCAAAAAACTGCTTTTTGTGTCCCAGGCCGAGGTCTTTTCGAATATAATTTTTTGCCATTTGGTCTCTGTAACGCTCCACAAACTTTACAACGTACTATGGATCAAACGTTAGGTCCTATCTTACATCAAGAACGTGCCTTTGTATTTTTAGATGATATCTTAGTTATCTCAAGTTCTTTCGATGAACATATCGCCACATTAGATGAAGTTGCTGAACGTTTAAATGCAGCAGGTTTTAAGATAAACTGGGAAAAGTCTCAATTTTGTCGTTCATCCCTTACATTTCTTGGTTTTATTGTCGATGGAACAGGCTTACGAGCAGATCCGCTAAAGTTGATGCTATTACTAAATTTAAAACACCAAAACTGTTACCGAAATCAAACGTTTAATTGGAATGATTAGCTATTATCGCATTTTTCTACCTAACCTTTCAACTATATCTGCACCCATTACCGCTTTAATTAAAAATAAAAGAAATCCCAAACTATCGAGTGGAATTTAGAATCCCAACAGGCTTTCGAACAAATTAAAACACTAATCACTTCAGCACCTATCTTAATCTCTCCAAATTTCGATGATAAGTTTTATATACAAACCGATGCCTCACTTACTGGGTT
Organism: Platerodrilus igneus; assembly: GCA_036346225.1. Lineage (NCBI taxonomy): Eukaryota > Metazoa > Arthropoda > Insecta > Coleoptera > Lycidae > Platerodrilus > Platerodrilus igneus. Next base: position 7,887,168 of record JARFIW010001680.1, on the reverse strand, counting down.
AGGTGCAATGTTGTTCCAGGTAAACAATGGTTTAGAACATCCAATCGCTTATGCGAGCCGTGCCTTAACTTCTGCCGAACAAAAATACTCTGCTACCGAACGAGAACTATTGGGTGTTATCTTTGGCATCGAGAAATTCAGAGGATATGTCGAAGGTACACACTTTACCGTAATCACTGATTGTGCAGCACTCACTTGGCTTAATAACTTGAAACAACCCGCAGGTCGTTTGGCAAGATGGAACTTGCGTATATCTCAATTTACTTTTGACGTTAGGCATAGGCCTGGCAAATTAAATATCGTACCTGATGCGTTATCTCGAGATGTTTTTTCTCTTAACCTTCCAAATTTGATTCTGGATACCTGGTACCTCAATATGATAAAAAGTTTCCGATAATCCCGACAAATTTCCTACCTTCGAGTAACTAATAATAGACTGTATAAATTTGTATCCTCGTCCCCACATAAAATATCGAATATACCTGAATGGAAACTCGTTGTGCCCACTGCAAATCGCAGTGAGGTGCTCAAATTATGTCACGACGATCCCTTAGCTGCACACCTTGGTGTTACAAAACTCTCGCGAAAATATCTGAATTGTATTACTGGCCCACACTTAAGCAATCTGTTTGTCGCTACATTAAAAGCTGCAAAATTTGTGGTTCTCATAAGAGTTCACAAGACGCTCGCCCTGGTTTAATGGGTAACTTTAAGCGTGTATCTTATCCCTTTCAATTAATATCGCTTGACTTATTAGGACCTCTCCTCGATCGAAAAGAGGTAATCAATATCTTTTGGTTGTTACCGATTGGTTTTCTAAATTTGTTATGGTGCAACCCTTACGTAAAGCTACCTCCGCTGCAATAATTAAATTCCTAGAACAGAATGTCTTTCTTATCTTTGGTGTCCCCAGATTATTCTTTGTGACAATGGTGCACAATTTATCTCTAAAGATTTTCAGAATTTCGTTAAAAGTTACAAAGTACAAAAATTTGGTTTAACGCAAAATATCACCCCAAGTAAACCCTACCGAGAGAGTAAATCGAGTGTTAATTACCGCTATCTCGTCTTATATTAATTCAGACCATACTACATGGGATGAACATATCTTTGAAATTGCTCAAGCTTTGCGTACATCTAAGACAAGCAACCCAATTCACTCCGTCTTTTCTTGTTTTTGGAAGATATACCCCAATCGATGGGAGTTACTATGGTTTAGTGCCTGACGATACTAACGTAATTGAATTTGACGATAAAGTACGCTGGGACAAAGACCAACAGTCATTACCTTCTATCTTTAACGACGTTAGAAAAATTTGTTAAAAGCTTACGAAAAGAGCAAGGACCATTATAACTTGCGTGGCGAAATATTTCCTTTGCCTTAGGCGAACAAGTTTGGAAAAAGAACTATGTCTTATCGGATGCATCTAAGAAATTTTCTTCAAAATTGGCCCCTAAATTCATTCTGTGTAAAGTCACACGTGTTATTAGTCCTCTTATCTATGAACTTCAGGATACTGAAGGAAAACGCCAAGGCAGGTGGCATATTAAAGACCTTAAGCCATTCTCTGCCGACCCAAATGCTAATTAAGTTTTCATGCCCCATTATCCTCACGATTTACCTAATATTTTTGTTCTCACCATCAATTAGTATCTTTAATTACTTATTCCTTCCCTCATATAGTATATAATTTCTTACACGTTTAACTTTACTTACCTTAATTTAGCTATCTTTTCTTCTGGTTGACTTTTCCTCGACCATACCGTTACTCATATATCACTTCATCCTCTACACCCCCCAATATAGCTCTGTCGTTTCATTTAATTAACCCTTGAAATTTTCCTACTACATATTGTTCGGTCTTTAGTATTTCTCTTATATGGTTTAATTGAAAGGTAATTGTCGTAACTTTGGTTGAAATAACCCATTGAATTTTTATGACTGGTTTTGGCTGATGTTGAGTGAATGCTTTCTTCTTTGGGCTCACATAGGACACGCGCAGTCTATGCCATTGAAAGAAATAGTTCATATTCGCAGTTGCAAAGGCTAGGATTGTCTATTCCATGTGTTTTCTTCTGAATTACTGCAGTCGCCCACATTATACTACATCATTACACTATATCTTTATTTGTTTTTTCTACTAAATCAACATAACGTATAAACATTTTTTTTCGTTGTTTTTTATTGAACTTTGTGGTGAGGTGCTATTGCTTCTTATTGTTATCTTATTAAATTCTCGGTTGTTTTAGCATATGGGGACAGTGTATCTGTATCTAACTGCTTTTAATTGGACATTTTGTGTGTTTAGGGTGCTACCGATTTAAAAACTACCTTAAAACAGTTTGTTTTGTGTGTTTGTATCTGTGAGGATACTTTTAAGTTGTCGTGTCTATCTTTGTCTGATTTTCTTATCGTAGTCGAAGCACTCGTTAGGAAAATTATCGTACTAGTTCTCTTAGGAGTCTAGTGAATTTTAAAAATGTGTATATCTTATCTTGTCGGATTAATATCGCAGGTGGTCCTTCAGACTGCGCTGTGTTTTATAGGGACAATTCTCTACTTTCTCTCGGACGCTTGTCCAAAACTATACTTTTTCTTAACCCGCTATCTCCGCTATGCCTTATTCTTCTCTCGGTGGACCTGTTCTTGTCCCGAACACCCGTCTGCCTCATAAGAATGATGTTCCCTCATTCCGAGCTACTGACCACACTTGTTGGTTGAGTAGCGCTTTGCTATCCACCTTTCCTCTGTCGCTTTTGCTCAATGCGAGCCCTTCCTCTACTTTCTTCTACCTGGAGGTGCCTCTTATGCACCCAAAACCAACCTCCTTCTTTTTACCTTTCCTATTTCTACTGCCTTTTCATTTCTGTTAGTCACCGTGTGGTTGTGCGGGAGGTTTCCACAGACACCTGGACCATGTCTCTGCGAATCTTTTGTGGGGTCATGCGGTGCCGCTGTCAGTGCATGGGCTCTGGCAGTGAGGGTATGTATGAGTGTGTGAATGTGTGAGTGAATGTGTATATATCTGTATATCGTATATACCGTGTGGATATCGGGTGATAGTTTCACCGATATCGATCAACGCTGGGTGCAGGAATGCACCCAAATGTCTTTGCCGGTCCCCCGTGCTGTTCTTGCGAACAGACCTGCTTCACAGGTTTCTCTTTTTAGAGGGCACGGGTCAATCCCATTTAAACGGCTCTACTGGAGCCACTCTTGTTGTTATCATTGTCTTGGGTAATAACTAGGCCAATATCTTTGTCTTCTTTATTATCTTCGATAATACCTTTAGGTTTAATATCGTTATCTTATTGATTACCTTTGGTAATAACCTTAGTTTAGTATCGTTATCTTACCAATTACTGTTAGTAATAATTTTGGTTTAATTTATCGTTATCTTACCGACTACCGTTAGGAATGACTTGAGTTATGTCGCGTTATCTTACCGGTTATCTTGAGCAATAACTTCTGTTTAAATTCATGTTACCTACTATCTCTTATAATCACTTTAACTTAATATCGTGTTATCTTATCGAGTATCTCAAATAATAACTAAAGCTTAATACCGTTATCTTATTCATTACCTTTGAGGATAACAACTTAAGCTTAATATCTTTACCTTATCTATTATCTTTAACATCAATTTGAGATCTTATCTTATCTTTTATCGTCCTAACGTGTGGTATATATGACCAGACGTGGGAATTATCTTTCTGAAAATTAAGTGAAAAGCTAACCCAATTTAGAAATGTAATTTGTCAGGTTAGCATATAAGGATTTAGTAGGCGGTACTTTTGGTAAATTTGTGGATTCACAACTGTGTCATGGACAAGTTAAATGTGCATCGGAGGAAACCAAAGTACCAGAAACAAAATTTGCTAGAGTGCAAGTGACGCTCTCATGAACTTTTTAAATTTGGGCACTTCTTGCCAAAAAAGAAGAATAGTTTGATGCGACACTCATGGTGTTTGCATATAAGAACTATATGTTAGCTTTAGTTAGATAAGTTTAGATAGGTTTAGATAGGTTAGGCGACTTGTCGCACCCGTGTTAGTTTAAGCAGTGTTTCATGCTCCCCGACAAATTTGTGCTGTCGGTAATTAGTGTAGTCAAAGACTATCGGGCTACCTATTCCGTTTCCTGGTACTTCGGTAGACGTGTTATCGGTCGAAAACCAGGTGGCGCCTTATATAAACATTTTGTAGGTTTTAAGTTAGGGTTTATGTAGGGTAGTAAGGACTTAGATTTTAAGCTGTTACTGTGCTAACAGACTTTTTCTTTTTAAGTTTTTCTTTTGTGGCTTTGTCGCGATTGTTACGTGCAAACTGAATTTGCACTTTAACATTTTATGTTAAGTAGTTTTTTAATGTGCGGAAGCTTCCCGCCATAATTTTAAATACGCAAGACGCGCGAACATTTTTAAATGAACTGGGCGGGGCTTCCGGCACGTCACAATAGTGCAATTGGAAGTGTGAATTATCCCTATAGGGGTATAGCAATGCTACAAAAGAGTAGGGAGTTCCGCGGTTCTCGCGCGGAAACGTGGCTTTTTTACGCCAAACTTTGAAGTGAACAGTCGTGCCGGGTGTCGTGTTATCTTATTATGTAGATTTCCTTATCTTGAGTATCTTTCCTTAATTCCCTATTCCCGTCTTCCACTGCATATAGGAACGAAGATGACCCTGGACCATGACCCCGAGATAATTTGGATGTCCAACTCTACCAGCAGCGATGCCGAGGTTACCGTGACGTGATTTCCTGCCGGTTAACGGATCCTTCACGTGAGTAGATTATCTAATTTTTATTGTTTAAATTTTATGTACCTTCTCTTAATTATGGCGCAATATAAATTATCAGTGACGTCATGTGTATCTTATGAACTTTGGTAATTGTATTACCGGCTTTTAAGAGCCATCTATCGCCATTTCAATGTACCAGAATCTAAGCGTAACATTTTGTTAACTGCATTACCGACCAGGTAAAACTGTAAACGAAGTGTAGCACTCCACAGAAATATAACAAAATAGATAAGTTCTTTAGTACAATACAACTTTTACAAAGTAAATGTGCACAAATGCCCTCTATTTTAGATATTAATAGCTCTCGATTTTTATGCTACCAGTGGCTATCAGATGGATATGGATGCAAATAAATTTTTCTGTTCTGCAGCCAACTGTAAATTGGTGCTTTTGAGATGTTAAAGATGCTTTAAATGAACCCCCATGTTAAATTGTTTTGTCAAATTTCCACATACTATTCAGCAACTAAATGTTATACAAACCCAGTACGTGGGTATACTTATAATCTTAATCAATTATTTATTATAGTTTCTACGAACAATATAATTTTTCTGGAATAATCGATATAATTGATTGTATTAACGAACACGTATATGTCAACAGAAAAAAATATCATTACTTAAATGTACAACTTGTAATAATGAAATATAATACTTATTTTCGTATCATTTGATAAATCTCATACTACAGATATGCAACAACAACTTAAGAATAATAAATGTACTGACAGTTTTTCCTGGAAGTACTCCCGATGCGTTTATAAGAGAAGTATCAAGTGTTAATAGAGCTTTGCAGCAAATGTATGTGAATCTTAACAGAGATTACTACCTGTTAGGTTGTAACAATTTTATTTTTGGTTGATAAATCCCTTCTTTAAAAGTCCGAAAATAATAAAACACTTTTATTAAATAATGTCGTAATACATTTAACAAGTAAAATAATACATTAAAACAGCATCTTGATTTGTTAGTCTATTCGTGGTTGGATGTCGGTGTATTCCACAGCCAGTCGCAGGCGCGTTTAGGTGTGACAACCTCCCCTTGGATCCTCCGATCGTCCGAGCGAGCATGATAATCACTCGGCCATACGTAGAAGAAGTAACAAGATGTATGAAAGGACGATGGCCAGTAATCTGCGTATCAATTTTAATGAGTAAGCACATTTTCTGAATAGCGGTTGGTAAAGTATAAACGTTATTATCTTATTTAATTTGGGAAAATTTGTTTAACGCGACGAGAGATTAGGCGACGAGAAACATCACTACAATCTACGATGCACTTAGAATTTTGAAAACTTTAATCGACTTTAAGAAAACCACTTCATTTTACGACGTGTACGGTGTACTTGGAAGATGGAGAGTTGATCTAATTTATAGAGGATCGTTTGTTACACAGAGTAAAGATGCTACTTTGCTAGAATATAGGCAGTAAATTTCGCATGGTAAAACAAGTACCTAATCAAGGCTAGGAATGCACTTTTGTTTGGTTCGTAGTAGTTCTAAGAAATTCTTTTGTGTTTCACTTTAGAAACACGCTATTTTGTTCCGATGTGTAGAAGTACGAATTTGATATTTGCTTTAACTATTGCTAAGCTGGATTTCCCAGTATCAAACTTAAAATTCACTCATTTGATTTTGTAAGAAACAACACGTTGCTTCAGTATAAACTGTTAGTTACAACAACAGGTGTTACTGACGTCACTTGTTTGTCTGGAATATGCTGTGTATGCATGTATCCTTGAAAGCAAATGCTTAGCACTGCGTTACTACCACTTTTGAAAACAAGAATATTTTTGTGATCATTTTCATTATAAACTAAAACTAGTACTTTTAACTTAAAGAGGAAAATTTGTATAGTAACTTTTGTAATGTAATCGACCTGAACAGATCTGAATGGGTTAGAATATCTTTGTGTAATAAGTTACACCTTGCTGTAATATATTTGATCATGAATAAGGTCGATAAACCTTACTTTAAATTTACAAAGTAATTCAAGTAGTTATTTAATTTTGTTGCATTGCATTTTATTTAAAAAAAAGAGATTCTTTTTAGTAATTATTAGTCCAAGCTTAAAGTTTTTTATTTTGATCAAATGTGATCAAACCTAACCACAGGAAATTAATATCTTTAAGAGTTGAATTTTGATGCCAACCTTATATAGAAATATCTTTTTAATATTTCTTTAGGTATGTTTGCGGGACACAAACAGTGTTCCAATTTTCTATTAATCTAATTATTATACTTTCTTACAGGAACAGCGTCTTATTCTGTTAAGACAGGTTTTTGTCAGCGAAGGCGATCTTTTTTTTCTTTGGGTCTCCACGTCCGCCCTTAGAAATATGCCATGCCATTAACGTGAATCAGTCCGGACTTGGTGGCGCCTATTTGTTTTAGTTTGAGTATGACCCACCAACAGATTTCGACTTACCCCCCCATTTCTCATAGCTCTACCCAAGGAATAGACCCCTAGTTACGTCGGAAGACTTCGTTTTGCTGACACCCAACGTCTAGAGTCAGATATATAGAATAAAAAAAAAACGTATCACTAGCGCCCATGCGTGAGGCTAGTTGAGCCCAGTTAGAAAAAAAACCAACGTGGGGCATCAGTTTCACTGACACCCTGTAATTAAAATAAAATTTTTGCAAATTTATCCTGGTGACTATCAGCTATATACTAAAGCTCTCTATTTTAATCTGATATCACTAGGTCGAGTATTTCTTCTTTAAACTCCAAGCCCAGGGTAATGTCGGATGGAAAACGGCTATAGACAAAGAAAACTCTTAAGGGTTAAACGGCTAGTAGAGTGTTAGCTCTGGGTAGATCATGAGCATGGGTCATGGGTGGATAACTGACCAAAAATAGTTTTAATAGGCGCCACCGTATTTTTTAATACAAGTGCCAACAAAAATTTAACTGTGTTTGTATAAGGGAAATGCGGAAACCTTATGTTAACACCACTATCTTAGCCATAAAACTTGAATTTCACTCTTTATCACACACTTACCAAAACATCAACCACCAGTTGTTAAACAGTTGTCTCAGCTGTACCTGTGAACAAACAAAAACACCACATGGACACTATTTGTGTCCTTAAAAGCATATGCCCCAAAAATATAATAAGAGAATTTAAACATCTATGAAATACTAAAGGCATTTATTTTCTTCTCTCTATCTGTTTTTTTTTAAGGAGGATTTGCTCTAGTTTACTTTTCATATTTTAAATATTGAATAATAAAAACGACTTTATGAAAAACAAAAGGAATTCTATTCATATGGAAATCTGACTATATACATGCGACTGCAATACATATGTTTACTATCTTGTCATTAATTTTTATAAAAAAAGAATTTTGTATAATTTAACCTTCAGAATAAATACGTATAAATTAATCGTTTCTATAAAATTTAGTTTAAGCAAATATGTCATAATTTATTAGTTCCTAACACAGGATTTTATTTTACTATAATCATAGAAGCGCTTCCTTGACCATTCACAAAAAAAATTCGATCGTCAGGACAATAACGACCTTAAAATGTAACTACTCAATTTTAACGGTAATCTACTAAAAGAATATACGTGAATTTCAGTATCAATAAAAGACTTTTACATGACGTGCATGTTTTTCAATTAAACAAAATATAAAATTAAACCAAGACTGCGTCTGGCGTTTATATTCTGAATATCTCAACACATTGTGTGCTTGTACTAGTGACTGACAACCTAGATATTTATACGTTGTTTTACAAACTTTAAGAAAGTACTTTATATTTTCTGTTACTCTAATAATTAACGTAGAAAATTTCATAATAATTTACTATAGCTTCAAACACTCACGTGTAGACAAAAGAACTGCAGGTGGAAAATCACGACCTCAGCTGTTGTATTTATTTCATCGTATTAGTCATCAGTTAGATTGAAGTGTCAAGGTTCTTTGTAACATCAACCATTTCCATACTGCGTAGTTAGATAAAAGGACGAAACCATAGCTGTTTACCATTAATTACTGTGACGGAAAATTATTATAATTTACATTGAAAACCGTTGCTGTAAACCTGTCCATATGATATTGCACTAAAGTGAGTAAGTGTTAGTCTAATATATTTTATTATTCTATACCAACTGTATTAAAATGATGTCTATTATCAATCCATTTTCTCAGCTCAAGTTTTCTTCTTCACTCGATTAGATGCCTCGTGTTTCTGACGGGTCATCATCTTGACTTTATCTCTCGTCTACAAAAAGCGGCTTCACTCTAGGACGTTGGAGACCAAAGTGCGGTTATCAACTTGACAGCGCTTGGTAACAAGCTTTAGAATATATATCTTCTAGAATCCATGTGTTATTATGAACATTATACTTTAATTTTTATTGGCTGAATATTTACGAATTAAATACTTTAAAATTTATTTGTTTTATTATTAATTTATTAGGCTAGGTGTAACTAGAAAAAAAAGTTACACAGCCTCTTCCCAAGAGAAAAAATTCGAGGTATGGGAGAATTTTTTCTAAAAAAAATTTTGCAACTGAAACTTCAAACTTATTCTTCTTAACTGTACCAACCTCTTACACCTCACAACAAGACGACACAAATTTTAACTATACCTAATGATGAATTTAACAAAAAATATCAGGATCATTTGCTAATTGATACGGGAGGTATTAATGCATGGGATTGAGTGATTAGTAACTGCGTACTACACGCCTATAAAGGGACAAATCCGGGAAGTCATAGCCAGTATATACGTCAATCGGTTAAGTATATTTAGGGTATCTAACACTCAGTGGATGCATGTCATCTATAGTTACAAACGCAAACAACCATATCAAAAAATTTTTTTTTTTTAAAATGAAAAATATTTTACTACAAATCAGAACTGTAATAAACAAAATGGATTGGACATTATAATCACTACTAAACAAAAATCTGTACAACGAATATTTTTCTCAATTTAATATATCTATCTTAAAGATTTATGTGCATAAAATTGATGAATTTAGTAAGTACCAAAAGCTGTTAGATACAAAGTCTATTCACGAAACGAATCTCTAACACTCGAGAAACAGACAGTATTAACAATACATATTCATCAACAAGACACTTTTAGTCTTTGAGTGAGCATCTCACAATATTTTCTGTAAGATCTCTATTCTACATACTCAACTATCTCTCTCAAAATTATATAACCTCAATGACTCATCACTAAAGAACTCTAAAACCACTAACGAATCATATATTGAGCCTATTGGGTGACCACCACCAACTACTCACAAAAACTCTTCATGAACTATCCTAGCTCATGTACACTCTCAATAAGAATAAGCACATTAGGCCTAGTCTCAAACTATTAAACCAAAACTCAAGCATTCCTTTAATGCTTAACATTCTATCACACTCTAACTATATGACTACATACTCAATACTCTACCAAACACCCTCTATACTCTCTATCATATATTCCATTACTGAATACGTATTACTTCACTGAATACATATCCATCTCTATATACCTGCAACATCTCTATGCATATGCTGCATTCTCAAACGCCTCAAAAATATCATCATTCAAAATCCATAAACATATCCTTGTCGTCATCAAAATTATCATTTAACACTTCTTTATCGTCATCAGAGATTTTCATTTAACACTCCTTTATCGTCATCAAAATTTTCATTTAACACTCCTTTATCGTCATCAAAATTTTCATTTAACACATGCAATATCTAAATCAACAAACATATTAAGCTCTATTACTACTAAAACATAAATTACTTTATAAAAATTTTCCCAACTTTAAACTTGTCTAACTTAAGGATTCAAAACACGGACTAAAGAGAATTACAGCTGACATCAACTATACTCGGAAGTACTTAAGGATCAGAAACATTGTTAATAACTTCAACTTCATCTTCATCAATCGCAGAATATGGCTTTAAGTCTTTGATATGCCATCGACCGCCTTAGAACCATCCATGTTACTCAACTCATAAACTAAATTAGTAATCTTTCTCCTAACCACATAAAACAAACTTTGGTGCGAGTTTAGCAGTGAATTTATCGCCTGCACTTGATAAAACCTTGTTCACTCTCCACACCTTATCACCAACCTCAAAGCACACATTTCTTCTTCTCAAATTATATTGGCGACTAGCTCGCTCATAGGCTACATGTAAATTGCCATCGACGATATGGTGAATAAAAGGGAATTCAAATACGAAATTATTTTCCACTTTACTTCACGATAACTATTAATAACTGTACTCGTACACTCTCACTCTACCAATAGTCAAACTGTCGACCTAAACTAAAGTGCTTCACAACGCATAAACTTGCTAGAATGACAAGCTCTTCTATGAGCCTCACCTAGACTTATAAACAATATTGCTAGAACGGCAGACTCTCCTCTGAGTCTCATCTAGACTGACAAACTAAATAAGCAAAACAAATCACATCATAACTGACCTCAAATAATTTCAAGTGACGATGTCGAAACTGCTAAAGCGACAACTTACCACGACCCTCGATAGACTGACATAACGCTGAGCGACCAACCCTTCCTGAGTCTCGTCTAGACTAACATAACGCTACACGATGAACCACAACAAGTCTCGCTTAGTTGTAACTCAACTCAATATACTACGTTGCAACGCGACCATAAAAATTGCTACTCTAAATAAATCAAACCAAACTAAAACGTGCTCATGCACAAGAGCAATCTCCAAACTATATTTCAACAGTAAAGACTAGTGTACCATTATTCGACCAACTATTATAGCTAATAAGGCTAAAAGATGAACCCACGATCGATGCAATACATCCAAAATCAAACAAACTCGTAATATCCATATCAAATAACTTTACCATTTTATCTAGAAATAGGAATTTCGCTACTCAACTTCTGTTCTTTACTCTTTGAATTGGACACGACGGACAAGTGATACTAGTCACTCCTTTACGACCACAACCATAACAAAATAATCTCTTGAAAGATCTACAAACATTGAAAGTATGACCATCACGTGAACAATTCCAACAAATCAATTTACGCTTAATAAATGAGTTACCTACTCCACTCATTTCTGTCATTGGGGTGGCAGAATTAAGAACTTGTACTGGGGAATGTGAAGACGGAGGGTATAAACACGACTTGAAGCATTCTGAAATGAACTAGGGGTTTTGTTTCTAAAATGTGGATTAAAATAATTAAAAGGCTGTTTGTGACTATATGACGTAACTGAAACAGACTTATGTTTACTCAACGAAGCTTCTTCTAACCTCTTACATAATTTGACTAACGTACTAATATTCTCGATCTCTGTAAGAGCAAGATGCTGAATGAAATATGGCAATAAATTTTTCTTGACTATTCTAACTTTAGTGTGTTCTGCAGGAATAATAGGTAATCGGTTAAATAAACTTTCCATGTTAGCAATGAACAATACAACAGATTCACCGTTCTTCTGTAATCTATTCTTGATTTTTCCCAAATATCGTCTTCAGGATGTGCTGGCAGGAAATCCTCCTTTAGTCTACTAACTAACGAACTCCAATCTGTTAACGAACCACGAACGCAACGATACCATAGCAAGGCATCACCGGTAAACAATTCAACTGCAGAATTAAACAATTCCATCTCAGATACCTTTCGAGACTGTGCAATGTCACTGATGTTTTCTAGAAATTGATATAAGAGAGATGGGTTTCCTGAATATTTTATCGACCAAGATGCTATAGGAACTGACTGTGTGACATATGTAACTGTTGGAACGGGCACATTAGATGCAGCAACAGAATTTACGTTAATATCTTTACTATTTGAACTTGTATCTTTATTTAATTTCTCATGCAGATCTGCTTCCACAACAAGAATAGTAGCCAAACTTTCATTTTTAAATAACACCATTTCCTCAAAATTTTCTTTAGGAGCTTTAACCGTTGTATTCTACCTGTAAGATGCACTAATCTTGACCTTATCCTTTTAAAATTGACTCTGCGGGATCATCCATAAATTCTAACAAAACATTTTAACGGACTCTATACTAGACTCAATCTCTGCTTTCTCTACTTGAAATCTACTTTATAATAAGAAGGATCTATCAAACAACCTGGTTTATCTGCTTCTTTGGCCAACAACCTTGCTAAAATTTTCCTTTTATCTGAAACTGGTCTTGAATTTTCAATGCCTCTAATGTTCAATTCATATTCTAACTCATTTTTAAGTAAGTGTACGATGCTATAAGTTTCTGCCATAATTAAATATCGGAATATCTCTAATGTAACTCAATTATAAAATTTTGAAGATGAAATCTCAAACGAACGAATGTCCTAACTATATAGAAAACCCACTGTAAACTGTAACAAACTTTAACAAAATGAAACAAAAACTATTTACTAGAATCAATGCAAACCTCAGTCGGTAGAATATAAGTGTGATGAAGATAACTACTAAATATTCCAGCCTATAAGTGAAGTTATTCAAGCCTCTAAATGAAATTCCAGCCCCTAAATGAATTTCCAGCCCCACGTTAGCGCAAGTGTAATTAAAATAAAATTTTGCAAATTTATCCTGGTGACTATCAGCTATATACTAAAGCTCTCTATTTTAATCTGATATCACTAGGTCGAGTATTTCTTCTTTAAACTCCAAGCCCAGGGTAATGTCGGATGGAAAACGGCTATAGACAAAGAAAACTCTTAAGGGTTAAACGGCTAGTAGAGTGTTAGCTCTGGGTAGATCATGAGCATGGGTCATGGGTGGATAACTGACCAAAAATAGTTTTAATAGGCGCCACCGTATTTTTAATACAAGTGCCAACAAAATTTAACTGTGTTTGTATAAGGAAATGCGGAAACCTTATGTTAACACCACTATCTTAGCCATAAAACTTGAATTTCACTCTTTATCACACACTTACCAAAACATCAACCACCAGTTGTTAAACAGTTGTCTCAGCTGTACCTGTGAACAAACAAAACACCACATGGACACTATTTGTGTCCTTAAAAGCATATGCCCCAAAAATATAATAAGAGAATTTAAACATCTATGAAATACTAAAGGCATTTATTTTCTTCTCTATCTGTTTTTTTTAAGGAGGATTTGCTCTAGTTTACTTTTTCATATTTTAAATATTGAATAATAAAACGACTTTATGAAAAACAAAAGGAATTCTATTCATATGGAAATCTGACTATATACATGCGACTGCAATACATATGTTTACTATCTTGTCATTAATTTTTATAAAAAGAATTTTGTATAATTTAACCTTCAGAATAAATACGTATAAATTAATCGTTTCTATAAAATTTAGTTTAAGCAAATATGTCATAATTTATTAGTTCCTAACACAGGATTTTATTTTACTATAATCATAGAAGCGCTTCCTTGACCATTCACAAAAAAATTCGATCGTCAGGACAATAACGACCTTAAAATGTAACTACTCAATTTTAACGGTAATCTACTAAAAGAATATACGTGAATTTCAGTATCAATAAAAGACTTTTACATGACGTGCATGTTTTCAATTAAACAAAATATAAAATTAAACCAAGACTGCGTCTGGCGTTTATATTCTGAATATCTCAACACATTGTGTGCTTGTACTAGTGACTGACAACCTAGATATTTATACGTTGTTTTACAAACTTTAAGAAAGTACTTTATATTTTCTGTTACTCTAATAATTAACGTAGAAAATTTCATAATAATTTACTATAGCTTCAAACACTCACGTGTAGACAAAAGAACTGCAGGTGGAAAATCACGACCTCAGCTGTTGTATTTATTTCATCGTATTAGTCATCAGTTAGATTGAAGTGTCAAGGTTCTTTGTAACATCAACCATTTCCATACTGCGTAGTTAGATAAAAAGGACGAAACCATAGCTGTTTACCATTAATTACTGTGACGGAAAATTATTATAATTTACATTGAAAACCGTTGCTGTAAACCTGTCCATATGATATTGCACTAAAGTGAGTAAGTGTTAGTCTAATATATTTTATTATTCTATACCAACTGTATTAAAATGATGTCTACTATCAATCCATTTTCTCAGCTCAAGTTTTCTTCTTCACTCGATTAGATGCCTCGTGTTTCTGACGGGTCATCATCTTGACTTTATCTCTCGTCTACAAAAAGCGGCTTCACTCTAGGACGTTGGAGACCAAAGTGCCGGTTATCAACTTGACAGCGCTTGGTAACAAGCTTTAGAATATATATCTTCTAGAATCCATGTGTTATTATGAACATTATACTTTAATTTTTATTGGCTGAATATTTACGAATTAAATACTTTAAAATTTATTTGTTTTATTATTAATTTATTAGGCTAGGTGTAACTAGAAAAAAAAAACGTTACAACCCAATGTGGGGCTGGTGCATTTAGAAAAATCGTTTCAAGGTATTGTAACTATGCTATAATCATAATGCTTTGAGTTTAACAACCACTTTATTCTGGTTATCCTCTATGGTCATAGTTAATTATTCTATTAAATAATCAGCTAGCATGTGGCACACCTGAATATCATTTTAATTCAAGGTTTAAAACAATTCGAAGCATCATGGAATGCTGTAATGGAGTATTAAAAAAGAGATTCAGATGCTTACTACGGAATCGAGTTTTACAATATACCCCCAAGCACTGTAGGTGGAATTGTAAATTAGTGTGTAGTGCTGCACAATTTATACATAAATCATGGTCTAACAGAAGTTATAGATAACGATCTCCCTGTTAATTCTAATCATGGTATGTATGATCAGAAACACGATAAAGATCAACAAGATATGAACAAAGCTGTTCGAGACCTTGCAGCAGCACGGGTTTTAAGAAATAGAATTATACAAAATTTATATTAAAATGCAATAAATTTTTTATTCAAACGGTGTCTCATTAAGAAAATTAAACAACCCACAACACAAAAGTATTAACAAGAATAGTATCACACTTATTTAACTAATATGCCCTAAACTTTGACAGTATAAAATATTTCATTGCAAATTTTCTAATAGTGTTTCAACGGTGGATGCTAATCTTTCTAAACCTTCACATTTTGTTTAAGTGTACCTTTCGAACTATAATTTTCATCTATTTGCAATAAAAAGCAAGGACACCGGCTATTTAAAGAAACTCAAAATTGTACCGCCACATCTACTGTATCTATAACCTATCGTACTGGTAGTGCTGATGCGAGTGTTGCCACCTTTCTTTAACATCTCGCAAGAGAAGTCATACCGTCTGAAGCAACTGCAACTCGTAACAACAGGACCACGCAGAATAGACCGTGCCACCCTGAGAAGTATAACATCACAATAATCCAAGGGCAAGTGCTTTAATAACCTTAATTCGTTTGTTGGGGATTTATTGTTCGTGTTGAGCATATAAGCATAATTAATTAAAGATTATTAATGTGTTTATTATAAACTAAAGAATAGTATTATATAATTGTTTGTGTTTGAAATTGTGTTGTTGCAGTTGATCTATATTACTTCCAGAAGCAAGGTAATTACTACAAGTTAACTCTATCCGTGTATAGTAAATGCCTATAATTTTAAATATAAGCAAGCTACAGTTCAAATGTACAAATCCTACACTCACAAGCCAGAGAAATGGTTTTAAATGTGATGAAATTTATAAAGCAAGAGCAGGAGAAAATAGGGATCCTGTTGTTCCACTCTATTGTTTCAGGAAATGGGTGTTAGCGAAAATCCAAATATCTAGCAGGATTTACAATCATACTACGAAAGAATCTAAATAAATGGAGCAGTCTTCATCTTTGACATCACAGAAGGAAATGCAACAAAATTCTCTAAAAGCAATTCTAAGCGAATACAATAGAGAAACCATCAAACAAGTGATTTACGATTTCTATATTACTGATAAAACATGTTCAACGTTAACCTACATATTGAAGAAAATTAAGCAATCTGAAGTGGAATTTGAAAATAAAACTTCTACATTACGAAAGGTCATTCTATGCATGGATTTTAGGTTATGCTACTTTGACAGTGACATTGTAACCTATGTAACCTTGTAACTCATAGTTGTTGGACTCCCTTATCAAATCGGTTTTTATATTGATTAAAACAAGGAAGTGGAATGCATCTTAACTTATACCTTTGTAATATAATAAAGAAAACTCATTTTATTCTACCTTGTTAAGTTTAATGTGTACCCTAAACCAAAATATTCTTTTACCACAAGGGTAGACCTTATCATCAGGGTTGTAATCGGGGTTCTTTGTACTTATTCAAGCAATAGCAACCCACAGAAAATAATAATCCTGCATAAGTTTTCAATGAGGCAACAGCTAGAAATCAATTAACATTTACTTGGTAAAACAATATTTACAAAAACATAATAGCACTTTATTTGAGTTGCTTTAAGTTGCATAAAGTAGATATTTATCAAAACTAATTATTCTTCAATAAAATTACCAATAGTACTAGACTCGATCACCATTATTTAATTTGAATTTACCAAACTAACCCCACTTTATTTGAACTCAAATCAAGTAGAAGAATATATACAATATCTAAATAAATAAGTTTACTCAATCATAAAATTAAAATTTAGTTAAGTGCTAATGTACTTTAAACTTGCAAAATAACATTTTAATTACAGGATTATGTTATCAATTGATAGATACATAAATACCTTGTCGAAAATTAATATTTATGTCCTTGACCTAGGCGACCCATTTGGACAAGGTAACAGCTGGAGTGCTTAGCACTTCAAAAACATCATGGCCGACATCCAAACAACGTCTCTGGAACACCACACGCCGTACGACCCAATCATGCAAAATCTTTCTGCAAACGTTTTGATATTTAATAAATTCTTCTGTCACACAGTTGCCTGAATGTGTCAATTCTATAAATTTCGGACACCAGTGAAGCCACTGTGAAGTACATATGTTAAACCAACGTTCAACACCTAACACGCTTGGTACTTTTAAGCATACAATAAATCGCTAAAACAGATAACCCTTAGAACAAAATTAATAGGATGAAAAATATTCTTACTCCTAACCGACGATGCAATTCTTGCAAAATGGGATCACCTTCCCAATGCAATAGTAAAATTAATTTAACAATTACATGCTGTATTTGGTCCATTTCTTATCAGAACTCGAATGGAACAGAACAGATAAAGTGGGAAGATGCAAGACACTATAATGCGCATCTATTCTCTACACAGCTACATTTCAAATAACAGATAAAAATGACTATTTCTTAGACACTCATAACAGAAGGCGAGTACTTAAAGCTGCATAACTTTCGTATAAACGAACTGTTTACAACATGCTATTTTATTTTAATTTGATGTTTCCAGGTGGCAAAAAATTGCCATAAGCATAGCTTGTTGGTGGAATTAGATGATATTTGATACAAATGAATTGTATATCTTATCAAATTGATTAAATATAAAGGTGAAGGAAGATCAATTATATGCATAGATGAAAGCTACATCTATCATACTCTACAGTTCCTGAGGAATGTTCTGATAATAGCGAGAAAGATCTACAAAACCTACATCTTATGGTAGATGGTTGGTAGAATAGCAATGGAAATGGATTTATTCCTAATGCATTGTTAATATTTACATCAGGTATACGTAATGCAGCAATATGTGTTCTCGGTATTAATTTAAGTTTGTAGGAAGACAAGTCAGACGATTATCATGATTATGTGAACTACATAAATTTTACATGATGGGCTACGACACAATTACTTCCCAATTTACATGCAAATAGTGTTTTGATGGTAGATAATATATCAAATCATAATGCAGCAATTGAAAAACACCAAACGAGCGAGTAATTTCCTTAAAAAGAATATGCTAAAATAGTTAGGTCTTCGTAGTATTGTGAACGATCTACAAAAAACAAAGGCACAACCTCATGAAAAAAACATTTGCGTTAGATGTGTGGCTACATGAGTATGGCGAATTTGTCTTGAGGTTACCTCCATACCATCCTATTTACATGTAAACACAAATGGTGGAAAAATACCCAGAAACTGAACATATTCTAGTTGATGCCATCGATAATTTGCGATCTACTGTTAACACGGGGAAGTCTGATTAAGAATTAGGAAGTGATGAGTGATTCGAATGGTGTAGATGAAATAATTATCGTTATTGTAGCAGCAGGTAAACCACAATACTCCTATCAACAAAAATGAACACTTCCATTACTCTCTACAGGCATTTGTCAAAAAATAAATTTACACGCATCATGTTAGCAGTCAATTTACATGCCAAGCACTAGTCAAGCCAATATCAAGCAGATTCGTAAATCTAGAGATAAAGATGCTTAATTAAGTAACATTATGGATTGCAGCGAAGAATTAATAAAGAATGGGTAAATTCATTGTTAACAAAGAGATATATGGCGAATTCTAATACAGTAAAATGTCGTTTATCCGCACGTCAATTATCCGCAACGTCAATTATCCACACTTCCAATGAATAGTAAGAAATTAGGTCACAGCTTTCACATCACAGCTATACACTTATACGTCTTACAATGTTTTCACGTTGATTAAGGGACGACTTTAGCTGCATAGGGGTTCACCCTGACCCAGCAAAGCACATTACATTTTCATGAATTGTTTCAACACGTATGTAATTTCAAAAGTTTAATCGGCACATGTATATGTAATTCATATTATCACATCGATGACTTAATAGTAAAAATGCTTTAATTAATTGTACTCAAAGTAAAATTACAAATTTCTTTGAGTAAATTTATGTACATTCTATGAACCACAATGATGCATCTACTTCTACGATATACATATGTACATGTACAAAACCAAACTGTGTAGTGTTTTACATGCAGTCTGGATAAAAGAGCAGTCCGGATATAAGAGCCTCTTTTGGATTGCCTCTTTTCCCGACTGCGCTTTTATAAGCGGACTCGACTGTACAGTAAATTAGTGTCTTGTAGTGAATTAAGTTTTGTGTTGCTTTTTGGTTGATTTTAGTTTTTTAGTAGCCATGGCCTCTACAAGTAATAATCAAGTTAAACGGAATCGTAATGTTCTATCAATTGAACAAAAGATTATTAACAGACTCGACAAAGGTGAAAGTGTTGAGGCTTTAGTCGCATGTCATAAGAGTGGAAAAAGGACCATTTATGATATTAAAAACCGAAGAGAAGAAAATCTGTATTATCCATCGAAGTTGGACAGTGAGGAAGGTTCAAAAAGAAGAAAAACTATGAGATCAGCGCAGAATGAGAAGTTAGAGGAAGCAGTGTATCTGTGATTCATACAAAAAAGAAGTAAGGGAGACCCTACTTCTGGGCCTTTGTTATGCGAGAAAGCGTTGCTACTTAATGAGAAATTGAGTGGTTCTTCTGACGTCAAGGCTTGTACTGGTTGGTTGAAGAATTTTAAATTCCACCACGGTATTCGCGAGTTGAATGTTCAAGGAGAACGCTTGTCTAATGATTCAACTGCTGCTGAAAAATTCAAAATCAGTTTCTTGGATTATTTGAAGGAAGAAAAATTATCTCTTGAAGACGTTTACAACGCTGACGAGACAGATTTGAACTGGAAGCCTTTATCTCGCAAGTCACACGCATCAAAGCGAGAAATGACTGTTCGTGGTTTCAAAGTCGGTAAGGAACGAGTGACAGTTATGGTTTGTGCAAATGCGAGTGGTACCTACATATTTTTCTGAAATTCCTAAAGCCTAAATATAGCTCGGTTCCCCTTCTATTGTTTTCTAAATATATACCCTATGTCACCGATATTCAGTGGTATGTGAAGGGGGTTCGGCAACCTGCGGCTACTAAGATCCCAACACTTAGGCATTGGCCGAATTAACTGTTTTCCAATAAATCCTTTCGCACAATCAATATTGCTTGAGAATATTGCAAAGTCAACACCTGCAGGCTTCTGCCTTTTTCCTGTCTGCTTATTCTACTGTCGCCATTTAATATCCGTACAGTGCCGTGCTTTACACATATGCTTTCAACAACTTTTCCTTGTTT
Source organism: Platerodrilus igneus (assembly GCA_036346225.1). NCBI lineage: Eukaryota > Metazoa > Arthropoda > Insecta > Coleoptera > Lycidae > Platerodrilus > Platerodrilus igneus. The sequence goes on along the minus strand of JARFIW010001680.1, from coordinate 7,866,361 downwards.
CTATGATTGTTGTCTTCAAACATAGTAGCTGCTCTTTCTTGTTACATACAGCACAGCTCCTCTTCTATTGTTTTCTAAATATATGCACTATTTTACAGATATTCAGTGTTATGCAAAGGGGGTTAAGCAATTTAAAAACCACCAAGATCCCCAACACTTAAACATGGGCCGAATTAACTGTTTCCCAATAAATTCTTTCACACAATAAACATTATTTGAGAAAATACCAAAGCCAATACCTGTAGTTGCTTATAATAATCATGGTTTAAGTACAATGGACAGTACTTGCAACGGGATATTTCAAGTATATCCATTGATGTAATCTTTAGAGCACCCTCCAGGGCTAAAAGTGTCGTATCTCAATAACAATCTACATTTGGCATAGCTACAAAGCTGAATTAAGAATAGCGAATATTCAATAATATTGTTGCGAGCTACTATTAGGCAACCCGTCAAACACACAAGCGTCACAAGCACTGCATATTCTCCATGGACCAGGAAGCTTCTAGCAATTACTGGAGGATGAGTTATCTTTTTAATTCAGGGTATATATAAGACCGCTTATTAATGTAAGAGTTAGTCTATCATCAGAATGTCGAATATAAATTATATCGTGTAAAGTTAAATAGTTGAGCTTTTGGAAGTCCGAGAGTATACATAAATTTATATGATGTGAACGTGTCTAATGTACATGCAGCTTGTAGAATACATAAATAGACAAAAGTGTAATAAGTAAATAGTTGTGTTAGTGTTGTTAATAGACCTATGGTTAAGAATTTAGTTTAAGAAGATATTAGTGCTTGTAAATTCATTAGTGTGATAGTGCTTCATTGTTAAGTGGACTGAAAACATCTATAAATAAGGCATATACTGTTAATTAGACTTGTGAACAGTGAGTAATAAAGACCTTTGTTATTACTTGTTTTAAATTAGTGAAACGCGGTAGTAGTAGCCCGCTACAATATAAACAAATTCAATGTTAGTGTCACTTCAATTTAAATACTTTCTACTTATACTTACTCCCACATCTTTTATTTTCAAACAACATATGCTTAGCTTTTGCAGTAGAACAAGGCTCTCTGTTATTGTAAACTTATGCTTATTTGCATCCTTACTATTTCACAGCGCTACTTTATTTTCATTGCTATCACTCAAAAAACGACACTCCATAATTTTACTACTATGGTTGATTTTCTGATTGGAATTAACTCAGATCTACCATGCAAATCTTCCAAAGATAAACTTCAGGATAAACACATATAATTGTGTATTTATTTGTATGTACCTCAACTACTAAATGCGTGTATTTGTGTACCACTTGAAGCGCTGTGTCCCCCAAATACAAAAACTTAAAACTAAATAAATATTTTTTAATGGTAGTGTTACCTTAAAAAAAAGCTCTTCTTAAAATAATTCAGTTGTAACAGCAACACAGATAGATATATACAGTATTTAAAATGAAAAGCCTTACTGAAGCAACAAGCGAAGTTAATGTTCGGTGTGGGACCCCTGATTATACATGCTAACTACCAAAATTAGAATTCCGTGATAATATGGCAATATGAAATAAACAAAATTCTTTTTTATTTTAGGTCGCACTGATTTTTAGTGTAGCAGGGGCACGCAGATGTGATGAGTTGCATCGAATGTCTTTGAATTATACTCAAGATTTGGAGATCAAATTATTAATGACTTTGCTTATTACCAAAACAAAAAAAGGCAAGATCAATTGTTCTTTCAGAACATTTAGAAATTTATCGAAAGTATATAACTGTGAGATCAACACATTTTGATAATACAAGTTTTTCTCTAAATATATAAATGGATAGGCATTTGGGCAGACAGTGGTTATTCATACTTTCGGTAAAATGACTGAACTCATAGTAATGTGTCTTAGATTTATCAAACGCCAAGTAATATATCAGCCATTACTTTTGGCTGAACTGTGCCTACTCTTTGTTGGAGAATTCGGGTGCAGATATTCTAATGTTGAAGCAACACATGGATGGCGAACATCAACAATAGTAGAAAGCTACCTCGATAATTCTATGGCCAACAAATGTAATATAAGCAAAACGAATTTTGCAAGGTACATCTAGCAGCAAGAGCAACAATTCTGCAGATAAAGACCATAATACTCGTTCTATTAAAGGGAAACGCAAGAAAACTCCAATTACAATCCAAGAGTATTCTAATTTCACGGTAAATATTCATATTAATAAATAAACTAATTATCAAATTTATGTTGCTTAGCAACCGTGAGCAGCATTTGAGCTACTTAAGATTGATGCAACATGAATCATACAAATGTCGTTGGTTTAGAGATGCAGCAGCACGTTCAAAGAAAATACATTTAAAATGTATTGAGATGAATGTTGTAATCGTTACTGGTTGTTATTGTTATCAGTTATTTTTATTTTTACTCTGCGTAGCTTGTAATTTAAAAAAAATAAAATTTCAGAGACATAATATATTAATCTATTTAAAAGCTAATAACTCAAAAAACAATAGTTACATAAATTAAACAGTAGTAGCTTTTTTGTGTAAAATAGAACGACCTATCATATTTTTCATTTACATTATATTATAGTTCAATAGAAAGAAGATGTGTTTTGACTTAGTGCAGAAACATGCTGTAATTAGCGCCATCTATGAGCAATACCAAACTAAGCTTCAGATTTGTAATTCTCATGCTAAAAAACATAAAAGTGCAAATTTTCGAGTTTATCCTATTAGAACTTTTAACACTATTAAAAAAGTTCAAAATAAATTTTCAACTTTAAACACCCTGTATCTCAAGCATGTGGACATGCTAACATATGCACTCACATACATACAAAGAAGCACACATGCGTGTACCCCCTCGTCCCCACGAACATATAAAAGAGAACTAACAAACTTGCTGTTGTATCAAAACATACTAGTTGCGTCCATTCTATCTATACAAATACAATGATCATCCTGCCATTATTCATTACTCGCATCCCAAAAAATTTTCCTCCGAGTAGATTAATAATTAAATTAATCTCATTTTCATCCATCTCCTAAGTGAATCATGATACCTGTTGAGCTACCTAGGTGATTTCCTTTTATTACTAACTCACCTACTCTACTTATATTTTTATCCTACATCAGTGTCTGAAAATATTTAAACTAACAAAACAAAACCCACAAATCATTTTAAGATGTTGCTAATTTCAATTGATGCATTACTAACATGTAATTGAGATACTTTATGCAAGTGCTCTATTTAGTCATCCATGTATTCGAGAACGTCTACACCATAAACAAAAGTTCAAACTAGTTAATCTTTAGTAACGATCAATTAAAAAGAAACAAAAATGTTTTAAGAAACCATGCAAATTAATTCATCATAATTTTATACTGACAATAAATCAAATAATAAATAATACTGAACGTTTAAGACATCTTTTAATTATGCGCATAATTAAAAGTATAATGTGAGAGAATTTGTATATCCTAGTATACAATTATTCTACTTCATACAATAAATTATAAGAATACTTTACATTTTATTGCCTCCTTTGTTCAACTATAAAGATAACACATTTCAATTCACTCATAATGCACACATTGTTTCTAAAATTTCTTTCGGCATATTCATACAAAACAAAATTTGACAATATTAGATCAAGCGATTCAATGGGGTAGAGCTAAAGAGAGGAGGAGCATGGTTACACTTTTACCATGGCTCTTTTATCTGCCATTTTTGGCCCACTAAAATTTGAACATTTATTTTTTTGTTTTGATGAATTATAAAACATTTCTCTGTAATATTTCTAAAGGTTTGTTTGAAGGAGTACAAAAATTGAACTGTATAACCGATCTAAGTCTGATTGATTGAACAATTTAATATTTGAAGGATGGTTTTTAAAAAATTGTTTTACCATATTTTAAGAAATATATAGAGAAAAAGATCATTATTGGTGATAACCTTGCTCCACATATGTCACCAAAAATCATCCAGAAGTGTCAGAATAACAATGTAGAATTATATTCCTTTCTCCTAATTTGACCGATTTATGTCAATTATTAGACGCTGTTTATTATAAGTCCGCTAAAGCAGTGTGGTGCAAACAACTAGTTACTTGGAAGCTAAAAACCACGATAGTATTTCAAAGACCATTTTTCCACTGTTGTTGAAACAAACCATGCAAAATAAGCAAGCGGACAATATTCGATCTGAATTTCGTGCATCCTGATTGGTTTCACTAAATAGAAACGAAGTTCAGACACATCTTCCTGATCATGAAGAGCCAGACGATGAATAGTTAAACAACTATATGAAAACACCCGTTTACCAACATTATTTCTAATCAAATTGGTCCTAGTAATATAAGTGGTGGTTTTGTTTTCAGTCTTATTGAAGTTAATATACTTGGGTATTCGTCATTAAGGGAAAATTACCCTTATATAAAATCTATGATTAAAAATTTATTTGTAGTATTAACAAAATTATTATTGTCCCTGTAGCGCAGTGGATAGCACGTTGGACTTCTAATCTCTGGGTCGTAGGTTCGAGCTCCACGTTGGGCGCTAAAATTTGCAACGGTAAATTTTCACTTTGAATTTATCAAGAAATTGTTTGCCGTTGAAATATATAATGTTTACCAAATTTAATACCTCTATGTGCAACTTCAGGAAATAATATGTGAAACAACTCAAAAGCACTTACCTCGGCCACTCCTAGTTATGTACTATCTTATGATAACAAAGTTGAGAGCGCAGAGTCCTCTTGGTCAGGACAGGTTCATCGGCCTCTAGCTGCAATAAACTACCATTTAAAAAATAAAGCTGAAGTAAAACCAAAGCATCTATTGGAAAAACATAAAGCTGACAAGTTCAGTCCTAGTTGAGTTTGAATGTAAAATAGGTTAACAAATAATGGATGGCCAATTGCATGCAGTTGGATCACAAAAGCTAGAATTGGAAATATGAATAAATACTTGTTTTAAAGAGTATATGTTTAAGTACAAAACAACATTCATATGCACATTATAATCGCAGATATAATACGCATCCTTGAAAAGTAAATATATTCTTTATCTCTAAAATATAATACCGATCGTTGGTAGCACTGCTAAGTTGTTTCTCCACAGGATATTTGAAAACGGATAAACAGACATCCTCAGGAATCCCTCATACAACTTCTATTCTCTGATAGAGAAATAATTTGGTAAATCATTATGAGATTAATACTTCGAATAAACAATAGACGAAAATAAATTAGCTTAACAAAACGAAACGTCACTGACTGATTCCTTCAAACAATCAATTTAACTGAACTGCACGTGATGACCAGGTGTTGCACTGATATCAATATCTAAATTAGAATAAAGAATGTATTAATTTGGAATAAACTTTGAATGTATATAAATTATGGATAATTCAGAAATGCAATGTTAATCTTAAATGCTGAAATCTCTGTACTACTTTTCCACAACGGCAAGATGACTAGAAAATCACTTTGAATAAATGAAACGAAAATCTTGCAATTGATTTCTTCTACTTGAAAATTATGAAGCGAATATATTCTAATATTTATTACAAGGACAGTAATAATTTTGTTAATACTACAAATGAATTTTTAATCAGAGATTTTATATAAGAGTAATTTTCCCTTAATGACGAATACCAAGTATATTAACTTCAATAAGACTGAAAACAAAACCATCACTTATATTACAAATACTAAATCTTAATTAATAAAGGTACAAATACAATAAAATTTATGACAGCAAAATTGACTGTCATACAGTTTCCATGACAGATCTACTATAAGACGTTTAATGTTCTCAAACAAAGAATACTAAAGCAGCGGTTGAGATTTCTGATGATGATGACTATCATCAGGAAAATAATGAAAGTGCATCAGAAGAGAATATTCCTGAGGAACTTGATGCCGAAGATGTACAAGACAATAAATGTGCTGTAATATCTGTGGATGTCAAACTTCTTGAAGCGTTTGATTTTGTGATGGCAAAATTTATTTATAATAAAAAAACAAAAAAAGAAACGGCAAAGAAATTTGTTGCAAAAATTATTACAATATCCAAAACCATAATAACCATTGATTGCCTTACACATTATAAAAGATATAAGCAAGTGTGTGTCTACCCTGATATAAAAGAAGCCATGAATATTTGCTTTGAAGATGATGCAATATTAGCACAGATCGCCATAAATTTGTCTCCATCATGACAGTGTAATTATATGACCACTTGTTTATCTTTTGATAACATTTCTGTATAATTAAACATATTGTTATATAAAGTTTATGTTTAAGTAATTAAACATTACTCAGAACGAATCTGTTTTTAATAGGCTACAAATTACATGTTCATTTGATTTTGTTTTTTTTTTATCTATAAACATTATATTATGATTGATAAGTTTGTTATTGTTTATAATTATGAAAAGTTATTATCGACTGTTTATTGAACTTTTTACAGCAAGCATTAAATTAGTTAACAATTACGAAATCCTCTGTCAAGAATACATTTAAACATAATAATAAATTTGCCAGTTGTTTCTTAAGATCTTCAGCAATTTATAACAGTTCGGGGCGATCCTGGAAAGCTTAGAAAAGTCAGGGAGTATGATTTTATACCTAGAGTTCCTGGAATTCACCAGAAATACACCTGAACGTCGGGCAATTTAGTAAAAATTCCTGAATTTTCAATGTCAACATTAAATTCTGTATTATAAATTACACATTTATGTGGAATTGTACAGAAAGAAATTTAGGAGGTGTCGGGCACTGCCACAGTTAATTTCGTGAAAACATCATTAGTGCATAATAAAATAAAAATGTTTTCTAGTGTACTAATTTATGTGCGACTTACATTTAGTGAATAAAGGGAATTTTTAAGTCTGTGTGTTCTTATCCAATTTTTGTAATTTCGGTTATACTTTTGTTTTGACATACGGTGACATTTTGAAAAAATATGTAAATTTTCAAACAAATTTGCATCCTTGTATTTTGTTGAGGTTTTGAGGATGTTCTAACCCATACGCTTCTCTTCAGATTCATCCACTTTAAGAACACTCAATAACTTCAATGTCAAGTTATATATCATTTAAAACAAGTCCGAGCCAGTGAAAAATATAAAAATTCGTACTTTGAATATGCCTCAATTTGAGGAGCACGATAACACCAGGAAGGACTATAAAACCAGAAAAGATAACAAGTTTTAATGGCTTTGAATTATTACAGAAGCTGGTAAAATTATAATATATATATATATATATATATATAGAGTGAGAGAGAGAGAGAGAGAGAGGGGGGGAGCAGCAGCCAACAATTAGCTTCGTTCAGTAATAAACCGTAAGACATTATTATGATCGCAATAAATCTTAAACTGACAGGCCCGTAAAGATAAGAATGCACGAAATTATGGTTCATTGTTACATCATGGGATGACTCATACTTCCTAAAATATAATCGGAAGGTTCGAGACTGGTGATGTATTTAGAATTTTATTATATAATTTTATTCTCATTATGAGACTACTAAAAATACAAATTTATATTTTTTATAAAGTTCAATACTCTTGTCACAAGATCTAACAGTAATATCTTTCACAAATTTTATGCAACTGCATCAATGTGCAACATTATATTTTATAAGGTTAATTAAGTGCTGTAATAAAATCTAACAGTATTATTTTTTATTCTCAATACAAAGCTGTATTAAAAATACAGATTAATTTTTTTATAATGTTCAGAGAACGACAAGATTAAAACTATTAGTATAACTAATTTTGGTTAACACATTTGAGAATTGTTTAGTTTATATATGTATGTGTAGTTGCTGTGATTATCTAGGAATGTTTTATGGCACTTTTATGTCGCACATCTGTAATAGATTTATTACAGCTGTAGTCACAACTTATATAATAAACATAATTCTATTTAAACAAGAGAATATTCTTAGAATTTTATTTGATATATGAAACATATGAAACGTAGATACTTTTATCATGCTTCGAAAAAGTGCCAGAAGGGCACATCTTCCTATAGTGACAGTTTAAAACGGAGAGAAAGGAACTAGTCTAACATAATTATTCGATAATACAATGGGTACGTTCCAAAAATGACAACAGTTACACATCTTAAAATATTTATTACTTGAACGATGTTTGAAATGATCCATATTATATAAAGCAGAATAAACGTTATGAACTTTGTCGACATCCATTTTATTGATGTGATAAAGAGGTCAGAAGAAGTCAATTAACGTCAAATTCTCTGAAAACTACCACTCAAAGTGAAGTAAATGGGGAAAAGTAAAATTTCCAAATACCTAATTGTTTTACCCTGCTTAAATATAAGCGCGTTTCTTTGCCATTAAAATACAAAGTCATTCGTTACACTCACATTTTTACAAAACAAAAAAGCTCTTATTTAATTATGTAATTCTATTCCGTGAATGTGAAAAAATATCGTGAAACGAATATAAAATTTAAGAGATGTGTAAATAATCCTTCTGTACTTAGTAAAAACGAGTTTCATTATAAGAATGCATGTTACGCCGAATTACTGAAAAGTGGATTGCACTTACAGTCACTAATAATGTAATTGACTTCCGTGCATAGATAAACACCATTTAAAACAAAATTAAAAATATTCATTCTTGTTAAAGATATCTTAAAACGCGTTTTAAAAAAGTACTGGAAATAACTTAGATTTAAGATATCTTATTTAAAATATACATCTGTATCCTGTTAGAATACACATTCTTGCAAATCTTACTGCATTCGCAAAGCACAAATTCCGGTAAATAAATGAATCTGAAATACAAAGAAACCCGCGATTATTAAAATGCAATAAAATAGATAACATGTATTTTTTATAGCATTCTGTAGTACAATAGGAGAGAAAGAGACAACGAACATTAACTCCGTGTGTTAGAAGAGGATAAACGACGCTTTTACGATAATCATAAATCATGACAAACCGCGGAGCTTGATACTAATTCGATCATTAAAACCGCGGAATCCTCGGAAATATTACATCACCTGAGTGTGTTATGTACTATACAGATCAGGAAGGATGTGGAAAATGACGTATAGAGATAATTTTTGTATACAAGTAATTCACATTCAGAGGTCGTTCTTTCCTGCACATACATTTATTGTTACAAGATCAACCATGTTGACGTTGATCTTCCAAGTTCTGACTTAGTATTTGTTTCAAAAATATTTGTTTCATGTCATTTTATCAACTTGTTTATACATTTGTTTTATTTCAACGGCGCATTACTTTGTATATTTGGTATTACATTATAGAAAGCTATTGGCTACAACATTAAATACGTTATGTTGACAAACTAAAGAATTACTATATTAAACGTTTACAATTTTAAATTATCACCTGTCTATAATTGTGATTCAATATTTTTCAAATTTAAATGAAATAATAATATACATGGTGTTTTATATTAAAATTTAGGACATGTGATGATGCTTGCGACACTCTGTGCAATGCGCTTATACTTTTCATATATAAAAAGAAACTTAACGAACCTGCTTTTTGACAATTTATGTTTGTGACAATTAGTGCTATGATACTGAACTCTTTATGATTTTTTTATTATGCTCTAATTAGAATTTTAATTATAAATTGGCTTTGTAAACCAACACCTCAGGCCTGAATATTGGTAAATAAATATAGATTTCAAGTATAATATAAATTTATATTTTTGATATAAGTCCTTAAAATCAAGTTAAAAATTAGAACTAGAATTTAAAATTTTTCTAGTAACTTGAGATACTTAATCAGATAAAATACTGAATTATTTATCTTAATAAGACTTAATAATCTTTTGTAAATAGTTGAGCTTATGTAAGTTGAAATGCTTAACTATTAATATAATTATTTATTTGATTATGTTTATTGTTTTGAATACTAAAGTAGAAAAATAACTTATGAAAAAAAGAATTTGTATTTTGCGAATATGGACTATTATTGATATTCAATAGCAGATGTATAAATGTTTGTTGGTGATGTCAGGACTTTTCAACTATGTATTCCAGCATGATTATGGTTTCACTCTATATTATTTTCTGGAACTTTTGAACACTATTAAGTTTTTGACCATGGAGCTTATTTAATGTTCTGCTAGCTTGTTAGCTCTTACTACAAGTCCGACAATGTTAAAAGAGAAAAGTTTTGGTAATAACGCTATTTGTTGGGTGAAAGAAGTAAATAACAAATTATGGTATACTGTCAGTTTGAGTAGCTTATTTAAAGGAGAAAGCAAAATTAAAACGTTGATTGGTATGGATTTATGTCTATATTAAAGAATAAAATTTCATTGTATGGTTAAGAGATGAAATAAGGAAATTTACAATAAAAAAATTAAATAGGAAACAGCTAAACTCCAGGTCACTGGCCACATGAAAAAGATCATTTAAAGACACGAGAGGCAAAAACAGTACTCAGGTATTTCATTGATAAAGGGCTTCATTATATTTGATTTTATTCGTTCAACCCTTAGTTCGGTTTAAATAGTTAAGTTTTGTTTATCAGATAAGGTATGCTATTTTGAGATATGACAAGTATTTATTATAAATATTTATGGTTCCGGGTTGGAACCGTGTCATTTTATAAACTAAGGTCGACGTTTCGACCACATTTGTAAGGGGCTTCATCAGCCAAAAAGTGTCTTGTGTGGAAGTACTTCGCCACAAGACACCTTTTGACTTTGAATGGGCTATTGAGTCTGCTAGTTCAGGAGTAACTCTACTCTTTACACTTCAATTTGTCTACTTAATATTATCTTTTTATTATTTTTATTATTATTTTTATTTTATTACTTATTTTCATTTCTTGTCCTGATGAAGCTCCTTACAAAAGTAGGCGAAACGTCGACCTTAGTTTATAAAATGAAACGGTCCCAACCCGGAACCATAAATATTTATAATGACTCCGGCCGTAAAAGCCTCAGACAATATCACAAGGGTAGAATAGGTTTAAACATGAGACGAGGTAAAAATAAGTAAAGAGTAACGACAATACACTTCATGAGGTATAAAATATTTTATAATGCAAGATATATTTGAGAGGTGGATAAAAATATTAATTATTGTAAAGTAGTATGATTAGCAAAAAGTTTTAGGTCTTTTATATGCCACTACTTCCCTTATGTTTACGATCAAGATCATCAAGTTTATACATTCATACATTTGCATAAAACAAATTTCGGAGGTAACTTGACAGAAATATTTTTTGGTTCATAACAAATTTCTTTCGTTTTCAAATGTAGATATTAATTTAAAAGTTTAATTTTCAAAAAGAAATCTCTAAAAAGTCAATTTATAGGTTCTTATTAGTAAATCTGCAAATAAAAGTTATCAAAAGATAGGTGAAGTCAATAAGTAAGAAAAGATTTTCAAAAAGAAAATTTTTACAAACGTTTATCTAAATAAAAAAGCTTATCATTCAAATGGGAAGAGTATAATACACCTATTCAGATTTAGTTATAACTGGTATAATCAAGCTGCACGTGCCGTATTTAACACGCCTAGTCAAGATAGATGACTTTTCCATAAACACGATCAGTCGCATCTGAGCCATCTGTAACTTTTATATAAATAGATGTACATACATTATCTTCTTCAAACTTTTTAATAATTCATTAACGTAACAAATTATTAAGAAAGTAATTCTATGATAACATTTCACGTATAAAAGTATATATTCAACGACTCTAGTAAACTTAATAGAATATGGAAAACAAGTAGTGCATATTGATTAGTTTAAGTTCTTATATACAACATTACATTCACTTATATTCAATGATATAGGTACATATTTCTTACTCAGATGCAAATGACGATCTGGTAGATATTTGATATATAATAACTTTTTCTTTTAGAGATAATATTGTGTAAATATAACAATCTTAGCCTTTGTGTTTTAGGTGCGAATAGTCATTACTAAAGTTCCTACACTCTTGTTGGTGACACTGTCTTGCCTATGTTAAATCTTCGAGTTTAGTGGCACTTGACATTTCGGTATTTATAAGTAACACACACACACACACACACACACACACACACACACACACACACACACACACACACACACACCCGGTTAGACTCATCCCACTGAAGTTAGAGTTCAGAGTTGGTTCAGAAGTCTCCAGAAGTACTTACTGTTAGTATGGATAAAACAACATCTATGGTTAACTTCTGAAAAAAATTTAGGTGGATTGGTTCTTACCTTACCTCGCCCCTAATTAACGTCTTGTACAGCAACTTCACTGTTAGTGTTTTATATTTACTGTTTTACCCAAAGAAGTAAAAATAAATTAGATGGTGTTTGGTCTCACCTTAATAAAATCAGGTGAACCACTTCAACATATGTAGAAGAAATAGTTTCAACATGTAACAATCTTCGACAAAATTCGAACAAACGAATTAAGACTGCATATTGAAATTACTTTGGTCGCTTTTTCTCTATCTAAATATATGTGAAACTTATATAATTGAAACATTAACTAGAAGCGGCTTTTCACTTTCTAACCAGCATAATTTTGCGTGGAATTTTGTCCCAAGACGATGTCATAGACGCCAGCGTTATACATAATTAATCAAAACAAATGAATCATAACACTACATTATTTTAGAATACAAAATTACGATGATATCATTCTAAATCTTAAAATTCTTCCTTAGATCAAGAATGCATGTAACCTAAAAATTATATTTGTTAATGGAAATAACCCTCACTTTATGATTATAAGCATTTCAAAGGAATGTTACAAAGGTTTAAGATTTTCTTCAAAAACTTATCTAGGTGACTCGCAAAGGACTGTAGGGATTAGTTCTCGGCACACTGCAACTTTGCAAAGTCTAATATATGTCAGCAACCAACTACTAAGCACGGGCACCATGCATAATAATAGTCTGGTTAGAAATAAAATAAAAGCAAAAACGTTGAAAAAGGACAGAAAGAAACCACAAACGTAAACATATTGGTCCACGTAAAACTTAAAACGTAAAACCTAACCATACTATTGTAGTGATATTTAAATTTTGGTTTGATGTTCTGTATAAGCGAGCCGCCCTACGTATTGAGGGTAAATACAAATCTAAGAATAATATTTCAATTATGAGAAATTGATAAATAAAATGAAAGTGGAAACAAAAGCTTGTTTGAGTATATTCATATGGTTACAGGAAAATAAACTTTACTCCCTTTTTAAAGCGAAATGTGTAAGTTAAATTGCATGTTAATTGGAGCAATTTAGAGTTAACATATTATTTTGGGAATAAGAGTTGAGAAGAGTTCTAATTGAGATCTGTTATAAATTTTACCAACTTTTATAATGTGAAAAAATTCAAAAATGACATCTGCTCTAATTCAACAACAAACGCTGTACATGACTTTACTAGAAAGAACTATCAATCAGCGTGACGTGGCTCTGTAATCAGTTCAAAACAGAAAATCAAGCTATACATTAAAAAAAATTTGCTTTTGTTGGCAATTTGTCATTGGTTATTTTTTCTTTGGAAATTGTCAACAAAAAAAATTAACATTTTAATTTATTGGTTGATTTTTCGATTTGAAATAGAGTATAGACCAGTTATATTATGGCTGGCTGATACCAAAATTAGCTGTAGCATAATGTTGCGCCTTTTGAATGCATCAAATTACATTTTAATATTAGAATCCAGCAAGGGAAAGCTATTTCCCATCCTTACATTAAGTTATTATGTGTAAAGTTCATGAATATAATTTCTCACGAACAAGAGGACAATAACATAATAATTTATTGCTTGCATTTCCCATATGCACGTATTTTTGGGAAAGGAATGTGGTGTAGTTAGCGCGGTTGGTCATAAGAAGCGTGGTATGGAGAGGATACTACCAGGTTCGTAGGAGCGACACATTTTAAAACAAGGACTTGACTATTGGCTATCCAAGAGATCGAACGTGGGTGTCCGAGTTAATTCCGACGAAGTGATTCCCTCCTATCCCAGTACCGTTCGCTCTACCTAAAAAACTATCTCGTGTTTCGCCACAGTGTAGATATATTCATTTCGTCTTTAGAATTTGACCACACATAGAAGAAACTACCTGTACGCGACCCTGACCAAATACGAGCGAGGCGGCCTGAAGTCCCTGGCTTATTGTTATTTTGTTGGCTTTATTCGTGACGATAACACTTGCAATCAAATTCGGTGTAGTAACAAATTACAATTGGCGATGCGGGTAAAACGTAACAATTTGTTGTTGAATTTGGCTAGAAGGCGCTTACGATGCAAGTTTCTCTAAAATGTAACCAATACGTCAAAAACGCAATAGTATATGAGTTCTAAAGGAAGGACGGTGGTGGTAACTTCTAGCACAATGTACGTTTCAAAGTAAACAGGACTTTATCAAAATGAGAACAAAACTAATTTTTTGGAAAAATTCATTTATTGTATTCAAAATAGTTTCATTGATACTTTTTTAAATAGGGATTAGCACGGTCCGGAAGCATGTCAAACGAGTGTTTTAGCGCATCTGTAGAAATGTTCTTGAAAATGACGGTGCAAGCCATTTGGATGCCTACACGTTGGCATAACGCTTTCCTTTCGTTGGCAAATGCATTTTTTCAAATAGGTAAAAATCAGACTGCGCAAAATCAAGTAAATAAGGCAAGTGGTTCATGATTAAAATGCGATTTTTGGTCAAAAAATCAGTGACAAATGTCGATCAATGAGATTGTGCATGATCATACAAAAAGTGCCAACTTCCTTCTTCACTATATTCTGACCCAATACGACAAATACGCTGCATCAAGTCCAGATAAAAACCGCGTGGTAAGGTGGAACGAATTCCTTTCGAACCGTAGAAATAGATTAACAATTGTCTTCACTTGTGACTTCCCCAAACGGCCTTTTTCGGATTACTCATATGGGTGCTTCCATTCTGCACTTTAGCGCTTGGTTTCTAGATCGTATTGAAAGTACCACGTTTCATCATCCGTCGCAACGATGTACAAAGAAGTTTCGGTTCTTTTTCGACTTCTTGTTGATATTTTTCGAATGTTGAATTCTGCGTAATTTTTTATCATCAGCTAATTTGTGCGGAACAAAGCGTAAACATAAGCTTGCGGAAGTCCAAATCCTCGGTCAACATGCTACGTACCTGGACGTAGCCGAAAGAAAAGTAAATACCAGGCTAACTATCAAACGTGGTAAGTGGGGGGATTCGCCTACATACCAAAAAGAAAAAAAAACATCGCCCACGATTATCTATTAACAAATAAAAATAAATAAAGGATTCTGTACAAACAAGCAAAAAGAAAACAAATTAAGCGTTACTATTTCAAAGCAAACAATTAGGTGATATGAACAATTTAGTACATTAGATTGTTATACTCCATGCTGTTCTATTCCAAGGTATACTAGTTAAAATCCCGGTGTAATTGATAAGAGCCACTACGAAAGTTGACAACATAATAAACCAGTACGTAATATTACGCCACGAAATATTACGTCAGATTTATGTTTCAAATTGCTGTATCACATGCAAAAAATGTTTATTGCAATTATAGGAAAAGACAATATGTACTCACGTAAACTGTGGAGCTCTTCACAACATTGCACCTATTTAGGCGTTAGTTGGGCGTGGGTCGGCCTTCGCCCTCTTGATACCAGATTGGTTTGTCTTCTCTCTTCTTGTGTAGCGGTACGGTAAAGGATAAACCAGGTAGGAGGAACGATAATAGGTATAAGGCAGGAAATCTACATATCTGAAAGAGAAGACAAAGGCACACCACAGATAACCACACTGTTCGACGTTTCGTTGACCAGTCCATGACATGACGGAAACTACCACTTACTTCCCCACTCCGCGTCTGCGCATTCTCGGGCGCCGACGCAACTATCTAAAGTTACGGAAATGCACGCACAAATCTTTTAAAATATTGGCGGGAATTCACTCGCAAATTAGAAACTTACAATGCCAATTTTGGCATGTAACACGATACGAAGTGCGCATCTCGTATAAACACAAAATAAAATTAATCAGCAGTAAATAAACATGTGAGCTTTTGTCAAGCGTTTATAAAATTTCACCTAATACTTTTTGTAAAATAACTAATCAGTAGGAAAGAATTAACGTATGAGAGCTTTTGTCGAACGTTCTTAAAATTTCACCTGATACTTTTTGTAAAATAAACTAGTCAGTAAAGCGAATACACGTGTATGCTCTTTTGACAAGCATGTTTAAAAATAGTACATCGCACCTGTAGAGCGATAATATCGAATCGCAGCAACAAACAATAGTCCTAGAGTGTCACGCTTCTTATCACGTAACTGCACCAAACGTTGATACGGAATATGCCATTGATATACACAAAAGAAAACGAGTTGCATGCCTGTAGGTGTCCGGATAATTAGCTCGCAAGCCGTCGGGGGTGAGTCAGCACAGCAACGCCATGGTCGTCAGGATACATTTACCCTGCTACCATAACTGTAGCAATGGTCTACGGACAAAAGCAGTTAGTTTACAGACAAAAGCAGTTGGTCTACATAAAGAAAGAACCCATTTGGCCTCCAGCTAAAAAAAGCAATCCACGCTAGACACCTAGTTGTCGAACAGAAAAAAAACAAACGTGCATTGCTTTTGAAATACGGTGACGAATACTATAGAAAATATTTCGACGTACAAGCTGTAGAATCAAATTCAACAATGGTTCAACTAACACAAATTCGAACTGCAAACCCTCGCTTATCGAAGTGCGCTTGAAACCGGAAAACCCGGGTTTTATCGGATAGTGCGCGACCTTATTTCAACAAGTCTTTACATCGGAACAATAGAGAAAACCGTTATACGCGGTTGATATGTATACCAAGATAACAGGTACCTAAAACAGGAGATGAACTATTTAATTGTAGCATAAACTTGTCGTTTGGAAATAAATAAGTTCAAAATGAAAATTTGTAGAAAGCGTATTTATTATTAATTAGGTTGGAGATTTAACAGATTTAACAGATTACCGGATACCTAAAACAAGGCATAGACTATTTAATTTATCGAATATAAATTTTCGTTTTAAAAGTAAAAGGGATTTGAGTTGAGGGATTTATTCGAGAGCGTGTTCATTATTAATTATGTTGAAAATAAACGTAACAAATCCCCCCCAGCAAAATTAGCAGGTAGGGGTAGGAAAACAAAAGTAATGGGATTGGGCAGGACCAAAAAACCCCCAAACAAAACGAAAAAAAATCGCTTCAAAACTAAAAGAAAACTCGTTACGAAAACAAAAGAAACCAAAAAAAAGAACCACCCAACAAAACATAAAAAAAGAACTCTTATCCGGCTCGAAGAGCCAATAATAGATGAGAGAAAAAGGAAAAAAGGAAGGGAAACAAGCAACGAGGACTAAGATGGAACTGCATTGACACTGAAAAAGTCGTCGGAGGCCGGATGTTTCTTATAAACAGGAAAGTCTTCGACTTCAAAAAAAGAAAAGAAACGAGGAAGAAAACCAACAATGCCAATCAAAACAAAGGGACAACAAGGGAGAACGAGAAGAAGATCGCTGGTAAAAGAAAACGGTGTACTACAAACTGTGGTAACCAAAAATCGTAACCGAAAAACGAAAGAAAAAATGCTGACTAGTCCTAAAGTCGACTAAGTCGTGATTTCCGAAAAAAGAAAAACGGACTAGAAAGCACCTACCACAGGAGCGGATGGACGAAACACAATCCGTATAGGGACCGACAGCAAAGAAACCCAGCAAAAGGATAGGGAAAGGAAGAACGAAA
Organism: Platerodrilus igneus; assembly: GCA_036346225.1. Taxonomy (NCBI): domain Eukaryota; kingdom Metazoa; phylum Arthropoda; class Insecta; order Coleoptera; family Lycidae; genus Platerodrilus; species Platerodrilus igneus. The sequence continues at coordinate 7,848,569 of JARFIW010001680.1, read as the reverse complement.
GGAACGAGAAAAAAACAAAAAGAATAACACCATCAGCAAGTACAAAACCCAAAAAAAACTAAGAATCGTACAAAAAAAAACAGAATCCCAGTGTAGTTATGTACGAGTAGGTGTGAGCGTGTGCGTGCGTGTGTGTATGTATGGGGGGGGTGGCGGGTGTAAGAAGCGTGGATGTATATGTTAAGAGTGTATAAAGTGTGCGTGTGTGTGTTTGTGTTGGACCGCTATAGTCGCCTCTTACGATAGGCAGGTCGTACCATGGGGTTATTCTATTCCCGGACCCACACGGGTTCAAGGCGTACAAAAAGAAATCGAAAGAAAGGAAAACCAAGTAGAACTGTGTGTTTATGAAATGTGTGTGTGTGTGTGTGTGTGTGTGTGTAAGGTGCATGGGTATGGATTGGACGTGTATAAAGTGTGTATGTGTGTGCGCGCGCGCGTATGTGTGTGCGCGCGCGTGTACGTGCGCGCGTGCGCGTGTGCATGTGTGTGTGTGCGTGCGCGCACGCGTGTGTGCGTGCGTGTGTTGGACCGCTGTAGTCGCCTTTTATACCATAGGGATATTCTATTCCCGGACTCGCACGGGGTAAAAGAAAAAGAACGAAAACCCAGCAAAACAGGGAAGTAAATAAAGAAATCTTAATGTCCAGAATTCAAAACCTAAGGAGAGCAAAATCGGCATAAGAAATGGGCGCGAGGACTAGATATTGGGCTTAAGGCGTTTACGCCGCCAGAAGGAGTACTAAACGAGATCAAGGTCATTAGGATTTCGTCGACCAACATCTTCCGATTCGGAAGGAGTATAGACAAATTTCTGCCTCTTATGGGCAGTTTTCCGCAAAACACGGACAGCAGGGGATGTAGCAGTTGTAGCACACGAAATAGGAGGTGGCGAGGGTAGTTTAGGAAACTCGAAACTTAGGAAGAAAGTTGTTTGTTGTTAGGGTTGGAGGTAACTATCAATTTTAATCCAATAACTCGACTTTTACGCGTCGTCATGCGCGTTTGGAAGAACTTCAGTGAGGGATATACCTTTCTAACTCGGGCACCACTGGAATGTGTTATTTTGAAAAAGTTCTATTTATTTTGGAATGTACCATGCATAATGGTTCCATCTAAAAAATATTTTGGTTTAACAGAGCCCCTTTAAAGATTCCTTCAAACACTACTGCTCCAAATAAAATCATATATTAATTTTAAAATACAGTATATTAAAAACATATTTTTTTAAATGGTAAATTTATACAAAGTTACAGCAATTCCTTTCCAATAACTTCAATGCGGCATATTACCCGGTAATTTTAAATGTTGCCCGAATAAATTTTTTGTTAAAATGTAACTCGTTTCGTTTAAAAAATAATCCTTTCAAATGCCATATGGCAGACCATCATAACGTATTGGTAGCTGTGACAGCGCAAAAGATTAATTATAGTTTTCAATGTTTTATAAATATTCAAATCAATACCACAGAACAAAAAGCTTTCGTTTTGTTTAAAAGAAAAGACTGCACGTCAACATTTAGAAATTTTATCGGCAACCACAAAGTGACCAGCGCGTTTTTAAGCGATAAGATTAGACAAACTCATGAATTTATTACAAAAATATAACCTCGATATATTGAAACAATGTTGCATGAAAAACAACAAAATCATTCCTGCAATTGTTTAAGCTACCGACTATTGATTTTTTTGAACAAGTATAGAATTAAAATGGCTCAAAATTTTAGCAAAAACGGACGATTGTTATAAGAAATTTTAACAAACACAAAACAAACAAAGAAAATATTTTAACACGTTACTAAAAATGTTATCCAATTTCTATTAGTAAAACACAAACAAAACATAAACCTCTCAGTACTTGACGGGTAAAATGAGCGTTAAGTTAATAAATTTCGAGTTGTCCTGAAGAGACGGGGACCCCGTAACAATATTAGGGTGTGTCGACTAACTGTAGAGGCACAGGAGTGTGTTCCTACGGAAGAAATTGTAAACGACATAAAAATTCAAAATAAATATAATCAAAAAATAAAAATAACAAATAAGAGTTGAAATACAAAAAGCTACGTTACGCTACTCGCTTAGTCTGAGATGTTTTTTCTCTTATTATGGTTATGATTGGCTATACCCGCAGAAGCCATTCATCGCGGCACATACCCTAGTTTACAAAATCCCACACGTGTTTAACCTCTTTGCTGAATATGCAAGCGAAGTCCTACGATAGCTCGCGCACCGTTTAAAAAACCAAGTTACATCTTGAAGAAGTTGGTTTCGTTCAACTTAACACTCGTATTCCTATATTTGTTTACGTTTTCAAATTCACTTTCTAAGCTACTTCCCGAACTTAACCTTCTCATCTCCCCCAACCACATACCCTTCCACGCTTATTACTTCCTCATGTAACTACATTTTGATGTTTTCATATTACTGGCTCGTGAATAATTAATTTGTTTTCAGTCGAATCTAGTTACTGTCGATAAATTTCTTCCACTTTCCTATGTTCAGTTGGGGGTATTTGTCATGATAGTCTTCCTATTGGGTTTATGAAACGAATACCCTGGAAAGTACTTATGGTATCATGTGATTCTAAGCCCAAAATTGCGGGTTCGATTCCCGACACGCACCGTTTGAAGTATGTTAGGCGAGTATTTTTCACAAACATACACCCTCGTTCGGATGAAAAGTAAAATGTACGTTCCGTGTTGTGTTGTCACGCACGTTAAAAATACCTACCTTGCTTAGAATAACCAATGTTCGGCAAAATTCAAGTCTCCAGGTTAAAAAAACTCGCTTCTTGGCCAATGTATTACCTTCGGGTGGAGCACTGGCAAACAAAATGTAGGGTATTACGTGATTTACTTAGGTTAACGTTCGTGTTTCCTTCTTTTCAACAATATAAAATAAATACATTGTAACATATTATATGAAATGATTAAATCATTTGCAATCTAATATTCGTAAATTTCCCCCTACTCAGCAGGAGTTTCTATATTGTATTGCAACTATGTAACATTGGTTTTAATTTATTTCACTAAAATTTATAAAAGCTCTCCTATATTTGAGATGCACATTAATAAATTCACTGTTATTTACTACATAATACTAAAGCTTTCTTTAAATGACACGATTTCGCTGTAAAACTTGACTGAAATAAATATTTAGTTAGCCCTTTTCTGGTTTAAAGTAATTTATAAACCTAAAGTTCCATTCCAATATGTATTTTACAGAAATAAAACGACGCTCTTGTGTTTTTAAGTATATGATTTTGATAGAATTGCCAATCTATTAGAATATCTTACTGAACACCACTATTCATGAAATGAGAATTATACAGGGTGCTTCAATATTAATTTATCCGTTCAAGATTGATTGCCTCTTCTTACATCCAGTTTTTATTTACCGTAACGTCCACGCGTTACACCCCCTTTACAAACGACATTTTTTTATAAAACCTACTACACTAACATTCCTTAAATCAATTTCAGTTCAAGTACTACGTCTTTTGTCAATTTATCAAGTCCAAAAAAACACACGTAAAACATCCTTAAACACTAAATTATAGAACACTGCGAGTGCCGCTGAATGCGAAAAGTCATGAAGCGTCCTTCTCTACTCCATAAGCAAATAAAACACCTACAGGGGTCAAGTTCTTTATAACCGGTACTGCAGTGTTAGGATAATACCACCTGAGAAATAGAACAAGCTACATCCCTCGGACAAGTCAGTACTGCAACCCTCTGAATATAATTTACGATTGGACGATTGTCCAGAAAGTCGCTCCTATTTATGATTTTCCAATGCTTCACCCAATGGTATTATACTAACCAGGAAGCTGGTTCTTTTTACCTGGAAATTTAGAATTTTGACGAACCCATGCTAATCCAAGCAAGTTAGAGATCTTCAACGTGTATGACACACTTCATACGGAGGACGTACTTTTGTGAAAAATGCTCACCTAACACTTTTCAAGCGGTCCGGGTTGGGAATCGAACCCGGGATTTTAAGCTTCGTAGTCGGACACAAACAAACTAAGCCACGAATCAGAAAGCCCCTCCGCAAATCGACCTCAATGACCATTCTCTTCAACCCTCTAAGCATTAAAAAATTCCACCCAATTTAGCCATCGAATTAGCCAAAATGGACCCAATCACCAGGGCGAATGTCGAAATCAAAATGTGAATCCCTATTGTAAAAATAAAAAAAAAACTAGCTAAAATTACAAAACTACACTTAACTAAAGAAATAATTTCCCCAAAATAAAAATTAAGTAACCTATTAGTATTTCACATTCCAACATAATACTGTAATAATTTAGATTTAGGGACTTTTTTAGAACTCTGTATGGAAAAATTCTCAGCATACAACTATCGTATCACTAACGCCCGTGAAAACCACATCAAGTAATACACGGATATTCAGGATATTGACTTATCTTTGTTGTCTGAGATTATGCTTATACGACAATTCTCACGTTTGGAATGGCTTTGTTCCCACGAACGCGCGCGAAAGTGCGTCAACTTCTTCTGGACGGGGTAAACATTTACGTGAGAGAAAATGTAGCATAACTCTGGAACTTACTTACAGACTTCCGTTAAGTGCCAAAGTGTATTAATGCCTCGACACTAGCGTTCTACTGGTTTCCCCCTTTCCTCCCCATCCGTATATCGTATCAGCGCGAAACAGCACCAGTAAGCAACACCTTCAAGCACCAGCCAGCAACACCAAGCAGCAAGATGCAACGAAGGAACCCGTCCTAAGGGCCGGAACACCACGCATCCGTAGATGACTAGTGACATTTAGGCATGCTTATTACCCGGTATTTACATCTGAATGCGAAGTTTAAAGTTATAAGTTCTGAAACTATAACCTACAGCAACTGTACATTAATAGGCATTTTTTTAACTGTATGAACTTATAAACCCACAGTATATTCTTCTTATTAGTTTAAGAACTAAGTAATTTTTAATGTATTTGGTTTTATGCTCAAGAATGTTTATATGTACCTATTATGAAAACACAATTGTGTAATAAAGACTTTTCTACATTGATGTTTTTCACAACTAATGTAAATGTAATAGTGCCAACCTTGATGTAATAAAATATATTGCAATTATCAAAAGGCGTGGTTAATATACAAGTAATTTAGGATTTGATTTTGGAAACCTTGTCTTCAGCTAATAGTTTTTAAATAGGTATATTAGTGTCATTATTTACGTTTATTTTAGATTGGTTTTAGCACTAGTGTACTCAATTATTCCTCGTGTAAATTTGTGGCGAGAATCACTTTCCAGATCTCGGGTTTTAGTATCCTATTGTCATTTCTTCTGGGGATTTTCTCTAGAGACTCCTGTATTCCGAAATTAGGTGGCGTCCAGGATAATTTCCGACTAAGACTGATATTTCTCACACGATAGCATTCCGGAACTCTTTTCAAATACTTAGACCGCCGTTTTCACAGAGTTTGCTACGTACGATGACGTAGCCGGAAGAAAACGTAAATATCCCAGGCTAACTACCAATGCGGAGAGGGGAGGAGTTCCTATGCAACACAAAAATAATACATCGCCAACAATTTTCTATTTACAATAAAAAACACAAATATAGAAATTTCTATCGAAACAGCAAAACAAAATTAACTAAGGTTACTATTTAATAAAACAATTTTACTCTATGGACAAATTCACTAATTGTTCCATGAAGTGCGCAATTCGTAGCTAACATGCAATAAATTTAATCAGTACCAAAAAGAATAACGCTGATATTTTCGTATAAGCGGATGGGTTAATAAAAAAAAGAACATTAAATTTAGAAACCTTTCTAGTAAGGATTTTACCATTCGAAGCATTTGTTATAGCTCTAATCAGTAAAAAAATCATACTGCTGATACTTTCATATAAGCAGATGGGTTAAGTACAAAAAGCAAAATCATTAAAGTTCGAAACTATTCTAGTAAAAATTTTACCAGAACAAACATTAGCGTATCTAATTTCACATTGGGTTTATCCCTGGGTATGTTAGCAAAGGAAAACAAGTCACATACATGTGTCGGGATACATAGCTGGTCAGCCCTCGGAAGCGAATTGACAAGCATCGCCGAGGTAGTTAGCAACAACCATGCTACTACCATAATTGCAAGAGCAGTTGATCTACATCAAAGAATAATCGGGCTACACAACAAGCAATTTAGCCTCCAGCTAAGAGCTAAATAAAAGGAAAATCTTACTAATATTAACAACTCGGGAGCGCTTACCGATACACACCAAATCTACACATTTGATAGAGGAGAAAGGTGCATCGCTCTTGGAGTAACAGAACGAGTAGTTTTTACAAGTGCATCAACGTACCAGCTGCAGAATCAAAGTTAAAGGAATTCAAAATAACACGAACTCGAAAAGCAAACGTCCGCGTTATCGAAACACGATTGAAACTGGAAAATAGGGTTTTACCGGAGAATAGTAGGATATATTATTTCGACGAATCTATAGATGGGAAACCCACTAGGATGCAATTATAGGTTATCGGAAGGTATAACGCGTTCACGGATACCTAACAAAATCTAATTAATTGTAGCCTAAACTTGTCGTTTAAAAACAACTAGATTTACGTTGAGAAATTCTTAGAAAGATTATTTATTATTAATTATGCAAAAGGATTTAACAATAGATATGAAATTTATACGAACGGATAATGAATTAACAAGGGATTTGAGTTAAAAGTTATGGTAAAGCGAGTTTATCTGAACAGGTACGATATATCGGGTATTGTTAGAGAATTTAATACTAGAAGGAATTTATGTAAATAAAATAACCAATTATCGCCAAAAATGAACGTAACAAGTTAGTGGTCAACTATTCTTATTAGTAGTCGAACTTTTCGGCATTTGATCTAGACGCCAAATTTTTACCGAGGTACTTTATGGAGTTTTCTCTGTAGGTTACCGGCTAGATTTCTCTAGAGCCAAAACTGTACGTAACACTGTCGATAATAACTGAAGATTCGTACCATTGATACCGAAACATCGTCCGACAACTAGTGCAAGTTACGCTATATGCGTGCAGGATATAGAGTTCGGAGCAATACACGATATATACAGGTTTGGAGTCGATCGGATCGAGATCACTTCGCCCTAGTAGACTTTGTCGAAATAACTTCGGGGAGTCGATCGGATCAAGATCACTTCGCCCTAGTAGACTTTGTCGAAATAACTTCGGGGAGTCGATCGGATCAAGATCACTTCGCCCTAGTAGACTTTGTCGAAATCACTTCGGGGAGTCGATCGGATCAAGATCACTTCGCCCTAGTAGACTATCGAAATCACTTCGGGGAGTCGATCGGATCAAGATCACTTCGCCCTAGTACACTTCGTCAAAACCACTTGTGCAACCAATCGGATTAAGATCACTTCGCTCTAGTTGACTATGCTCGTTAAGACAAAGTTGCCAATTCTGTTAATGTAAATAAGGAATAATTAAGTTATTGTAGATCTTTGTATAGCGGTTATAAATTTTGTTTGAGTATTTTTTCCTTTGGATGTTAAAAAACTTTCAATATGAAATAAGAAAAAGTAAATTTTACTGGGTATCGAACAAATGAACTTGCGTTTGGTAGCCTGAGCTCTTAGCCCCACGTCACGAAGCTGATGGCGATTGAAATGCCGTTGGTTTTATACTTGCATTACTGAACTCCGCATAAGAAATATTGAAATACTTGAATTAATCACTATGTTAATGTTTTCTTTAAAAATAGACCGTGTATATTAAATACTGTTTATTTTTAGAATCCTAATAAAGGTATAACTTCAAAAATATAAGTTAGACATTATAAGTGTTGTCCAAAATATTATTTTAATAACAGGAATAAATGTAACAATTCGGTCGTGCTCGTTCGTTCCCGGCGAAATGAAATTAATTATTTTTCTTTAAATTTAAATCATCTATATTCATCTATATTCAAATTTTTACATATACAATCGATTTCAAAACGTAAAAATATATATTAGATATTTTATTTCGTCCTAATTAAAAAATTTCAAAATAATTGTGTCACCTAAGATTTTGATAGTAACTCTTTGTGCGAGTATGCCTATCTTCGTAACCCGTTTTTGACATTTACCAAATCAATTACGCTATTTTAAATAAAATTGTTTAAAAAAGGTATTATACGTATTCGCAAACGGTTAAGAATGCAGATTCTTGAATATAAATAGTGTGTTGTGGTATATATTACATCATTTTTACATGTAACGAATTTTGGAAACCAACTGAATTGTCCTTTTACCTGGCACCAATGCAAATCGACCTGTTGTTGGCTTTGTCGCACCGCACGTTCGTGTTTTTAGATCAGAAAATTTTAAACGATCATAACTTCTTTAATACATAAGCGAAGACGTTTCTATTATTTGGACAATTTTAGGAAAAGTAAAACGTTACAAACGGTTTTTGAGTAAATATAGCATACAATTTAGAAATTATAGACCGGACTGAAGTATATGAAAAAATGAGTTGGTTCTTTATATGCATTTTGTTAAATAAATGCTGTTGATTGTTTAAAAAGTCGACACAAAATTTAAAAAGTAAATTTTACCAAGCATCAAACCATTGAAGTTACGAATGGTAGCCAGATATCTTAGCATTACGCTACCGAGGTGACGCTTATTGGAATACTGTTGGTTGTATACTTGCATTTTAACGGACACATACGAAATACACCGATTTCTGACCAAATCACGCTCTATTGTAACCGCTCGGCTATCTTCGTAAAGAAACGTCAAATGTAATAATTAATAATTTCTTAAATAAATAGCCGGTGTATATCGTATATTAATAATCAATTATCGGCACTATTAAGGCATATTAGATAATTTATAATTTTAAATTTAACAAATTTGAAAAAAAAGTGTCATCATAGATTTTGAAGGTGCACACTCGTCCGTTTACGCCGGTTTTCGTTACCTGTGTTTGATCGACGTTCCTCGAATTAATTCTACAAATTTTAATAAATGTTTTAATAAAATTCCATAGTACCAGCTTGCAAACCGTTAATAATTCAAGTTTTAGAATACGGATATTGGTTTTTGGTATATATTAGATATTTTTTAGAGACCGGATACGAATTTTGGAAACCAACTCGATCTGCCTTCTCTCTCGTACCTACGCTAACCGACCTGTTGTCGACCTCGTTGCACGACTCGTTCGGCTTTTGAGATAAGAAATTTTCGAGAGATTCGAGCTTTTTCAACACGTTAGGAAAATACGTCGCTTCAATGTAATAAATTTCAGGAAAACCCCTATTTCTCTCTTAGTAATGGGTCTTTTCACGCACGCAAAAATTCCCCACCACACCACGACCCGCCCGCACTCCCAACACAAACCCACTTGGACGCAAATTCCGATTAGCAATCGATTTGCACCTCTTAACTTTAACACAGAGACGGACTAGACGCTATTTAAGAATATGTAGCATTAGTCTAACTGCTTACGTTGATGCACTATTTATAAGAGCGCTATAGAAAGTTATATCCTAATTTACATATGCACTAGGCGTATTTATTGTAACAACCCGATATTATATATATATATATATATATATATATATATACAGGGTGAGTTTTTAGTGTGGCAACGGTCGATAACTCCGTTATTATAAAAGCTACGTGAACCAAATTTGGAGTCATATTACGCATGCCTAAAGTGCACATTTTAAAAATATTTGGAAGCATACAGGGTGTTTTGAGATATTCAACTGTTTTTAGAAAAAATGACCCTGATTAGATACATTGCCACTGCACTAATACACAACTTATGTTAATTTTCAAGATGCAGAAAATTTTACTATATACCATACTATATTTGTAATTATCACTTTTTTGAAATTTCTTCACAGTATACAGGGTGTGTCAGGTTTCGCAAAATGCAATTTTCTAATTTTTTTTAAATGGCACCCTACCAATTTTATTGCTACAATGGATAGTTCATTAAGTGTCCTTTCATTTTTTGTTAAGCATTCCCCTATACCTAAATCCATTAATTTCTGAGATATTTTTGATTTTCTTCAAATTTTAAGAATGTTTTTAATTTACATAACTAAAAATAACTTACTATTAGAAAATATTATAAAACAATTAATACATGTTGATTAACAATTAACTACACTTATCCAATAACAATTTTCACTAAAGATATAACAACCTACAATAATACGCTATCAACAGAATTCTGCCAGATCAACAATATACATTTTATAGAAAATGTTCAAACAGGAAATCAGGCAGGCTTTGAAAAATATAACAATTACAATCAAAATGTCATTTAGGTTTATTAATTGTAGTGTGTTGTCATTTAACAGGATATCTCTGTTGGTATATTCTTGATGCAAGTAGGAAATTTCTTAAACTTGCTCCCAATACCCAAATCATATTTATTTGTTCTTCCACTGTAAAATTCATTTTGAAAACTTTTTCAAAGATTACATTTAAAACAGAACTGATAATGTGTTAAATGACAACACACTACAATTAATATGACATTTTAATTGTAATTGTTATTTTTTTCAAAGCCTGCCTGATTTCCTGCTTGAACATTTTCTATAAAATGCATATTGATAATCTGGCGGAATTCTGTTGATAGCGTATTATTGTAGGTTGTTATATCTTTAGTGAAAATTGTTATTGAATAAGTGTAGTTAATTGTTAATCAACATGTATTAATTGTTTTATAATATTTTCTAATAGTGTTATTTTTAGTTATGTAAATTAAAACATTCTTAAAATTTGAAGAAAATCAAAATATCTCAGAAAGTAATGATTTAGGTATAGGAATGCCTAACAAAATGAAAGGACACTTAATGAACTATCCATTGTAGCGAATGCCATTTAAGAAAATTAGAAAATTTTCAAATGATCAATCTTTTTCTGCATCTTGAAAATTAACATAAGTTGTGTATTAGTGCAGTGGCAATGTTATAATCATTTTTCTAAAACAGTTGAATATCTCAAAACTAAAAGGAATAGACAGATACAATTTCATATCAAATTAAAGCTCTTTTCATGGGCTTTCCAAAAATGTAATAATATATAGGGTGTTCCATTTAAAAAAATATAAGTTTAATATGCCCTGGAATTATGAAACACCCTATATGCTTCCAAATATTTTTAAAATGTGCACTTTAGGCATGCGTAATATGACTCCAAATTTGGTTCACGTAGCTTTTATAATAACGGAGTTATCGACCGTTGCCATATTATAATGCTCCGCCCCTCCACACTTTTTCGCGCCTTATTTTTATAAATTTTAATGCTCTTTATATGATGTGCAAACGCCTATTGCACGCCCCGTACTTTTGCAACGTTTGGTTGGTTATTTAATCAAAATTGTTATTAAGATGCCTCGACTATTTAAAACTCTTTATTCTCAGGGTGTTCACCTACTTACCGTGGGTTCCGTGGTAAGTAGATGTGAAATGCCCAACCAAACTGCACTCTCTTTTGTTTTAGTACTAATTTTTGAATCTAGTTTTGTATATGCCAAATTTTAATTATGATCAACGTTGCATTGTGCCAAATTAATTTAATACCACAAATTTATTACTTTTGACGTTACAAGATATTTCACAGCACTCACCTGGATTATACTGTTTCCGGCCTCTCTTACTGCTGGCTCAAAATCCTCGTCGCCGTATGCGCCTTTACACGGTTGCACTATCCTGTTGAATTTCCGTATCGCCTCCAGGTATCTTTCTTTAAATTTTAGTTGCACCCAATATCTGAAATAAATGACCCGAATTTTAGAATTTAGAATACCCGTTTATTTTACTTCCCCTGCGCTAATTCTTCCGTCGTAGTTTCTGCGTTGACTCTTCCACTTCCAATTACTGCTCTTACGTGTTCTCCTAATTTCGCTCCTCTTGTTCCAAATTAATCCGTCCGCCTTTAATCCGTACTCAATCCAAATCTATCGTCGTCCTATTCAAAATCACTCAATGCCCCGCTACATATACATCCATAACAAAATCAATCTTCGTCCCTTTTTATAACCACTCAATGCCCTGCTACCTATAAATCTATATCCAAATCGATCCCAAATATTCTTCCTTCTTACAATTCCAATCCGATGCCTTCTGCCTTTATCAATATCGTTCCAAATCTATCTTACTATTCGTCGCTTCGCCGTCGCACTAATACAAATCTTTACTCTTCCTTGTCGTCGCTATTACTTATTTATGTACCGATGCTGCTCTTTACCCTTCTTTAATAATCAAACTATTTCAAAATCAAACACGTTTATTAATCTTCCAAAATCTTTACACAAATTAGCGCAGTTATTTAAAATACGTCTTTATACCAAAAATATTCAAAATAAACTCTCCTTGTTTACTTTCCAAGGTGATAATTATAACATTACTTTCCTACTACATTACAAATTACATAAACTAAAACCGTCCAATAATATTTAAACACTAAGTTTGTGTCGCACATACCATAAATTATGTCCTTTTACACTTTCATAGTTTTCACATAATATTCTAGTATTGGTTCTAAATATTTTACAATCCTTCAGTCACATTTGACATTGTTATCACTTATAATTTTGAGATTACATATTCGTCCAAAAGTTGATTCTAATTAAACAAAAGCCAAAATAAATCACACATGACCCTGGATCGGCGTGGTTGATAGTGGACATCCATAGACGCATCCGGTTTTCGGATGGCAAATGTACTTTCAATGGCCTATTAAATTTAACACAGTATAAACCCTTGAGCACTGTGTATTTTTTATCACGTCATCAAGTCATTTTAATTTACCTCTTGGCACTTACATTTCAACTACCATTTTGAATACTTTAGCATATGTAAAGTACGACAAACATACATTTTTAAATTATGTGATCAGATATATGGATCATTTTACTTGGCATACACTACCTTCTACTAAACAACCCTTAGAACCCTTGGTAGCTCCCTCTGACACTACAATATATATATATATATATATATATATATATATATATATATATTGATATGATAACGCCGTACTCGGTGTAATAAACGTTTTTCTTAACGCCACCGCTCTGTGTTCTCTGAATTTAATCTTTTACTTTTATTATTATGCCACGGCTAGCCCTTTTTAATTTACACAGAGTGCACAACGTTACAATGATCAATTTTCTTTTTCACCCCTTTATGATTACCTATTTGAATTTTAAACAAAGTCAATCGACATTCATATAATGAAAGGAAATAATATTTACAATTTTTGAAATTCTCTAAATAGACCCTTCAATCTATCATATGGATTATTTATTCCAAAATTTATATACTCTTTATTTAAAATAAAGTCACCAAAACTACCTCTTAAAAAATCTAGAACGTTCTAGACCTCTTTATGATTTATTACGTAAGTTTAACGTATGCAATGTTTGATGTTGCTACTTTACAAATTTTGGATAAATTGAATATATTCAGTATTAAAATTTAAATTGAAAAATATATTAAAATTAAGTAGATCTGATCAGTGATATCCTTATATGTTGTTTCGTGTTGTGGATCAACACCCCCTTACAGTCTTCAATCGAATACCAATGCTCTGTTTTGTTGAACCAATATTTACTACAGTTACCCCTCGTTTTCCAAAAATCACCTCGTTCTTTACTTTATATTTCTCTGCATATGCTTTGAATCTCTTCCCTTAAATACTTTCGACGCAGATTAAAATTGTTTTCGACGCAGATTAGAATTGTACCAGAAGCCAATTAGAATTGTAATTATTTCCGACGCGGATTAGAATCCAATTAGAATTAAAAGCCCTATATGATTATAAATATTTAGTTTAAATTAATTACCCAATTTCGACTCACGATTTCTATAAAAAACAGCAAAAACTATTCATGTATGCTTAACGTAATTGTTGCACAGCACTACTTTCACAATAACATAAATTTGATATATTCTAAACTTTATTTATTTGACGCGTAGATTTCTGGTTAAAAGTGTCGTAGCTTCGACGTGCATCAAGTGTGAACTGACTGGTTTTATCATCGATGGGTGTTAAATAGGCTTTTCCCAATACATCTGGGTTGGGTTTCCAAGCAGTTTTGCAGATTGTTTCAACCAACCAGGTTTTGTCTTTAATATTCCCTGTATTTTTGAAGCTGTTTTCTGATGCAACTCCTTTATATTTCCGTGTCATCGAGTTTATTTGCTATTGTTATCGTTGCCTTAACATTTGTTATCGCGGCCAGACTTTCAACCTACGTTCGTGTTTTGTATAATTTTGGATAATTATACAAAAATAAATGATGTAACTCTAGTACTATTTTCGTTTATGTATTTATTTATTTGAAAGTGCGTTTCTTATCAAAGCGCATATAGTTCATTCTTTATCACAAGCGTAATTGTATGAGGATTTATTAGGTTTTTGTCTTATCTTTTGTGTATTTTATTTTATAAACTTGTTAAACATTCTCATCGTAGATTAAATACATGTACGATTATTTCTCTGCCGAATACGCGTTCTATTGTTGAAAAATATGCTCACGTGCATTGTTTAAGGCTAATTACGGTCTATATAAAAGGTGTTAAATGCTTGCTATTTACATAATGTACGAATTACTTATTTAATTACTTTTTTATCATCGTATACGCAGGCTAAAATTATGCATTAATTGAATAAATCGTACGTGACATAAAGTATTGCATTTGTTCAAAAATCCAATTTAACTAGTAAAAAAACAAACACCAAAATTATTTCGGTTTAGATTAGAATAAGCAATCAACAATGAATACGTGACTAAATAAACGAAAATTCGTGGGATTTCTCAATTAAACAGCATGGTATGTAAATGAATACGTGACAATTTAAGCGTTCATACAAGTATTTGAACTATACAATTGGTAAAATTTCCCGGAGTACACAAAAGATAAACGAAAAAAGGTATCGCCTCAACACGTGAATAAACGAATAGAAAACAAGAGGTACGGCTTATAAATACGATAACAATTGACCGACGGGTTTAGTATACATTTTAAACTGGGCTAAAACGATACTCAGAAGTGCTAAATTATTCACGTAACCAGTCATACGAAAGTAAATGAAAATCATTTTATAAAAGTGTAAAAATTGTGCAAGTTGAGCCGATCTATTATAGACGTAAGTAAACGACAATTTAGTAAAAATATACAATTTCTAACATAAATAAAACAGGGCTCTGGAGACGACTCTGGAGATCATTCTGGAGAATACTCTGGTTAATTCTCTGGTTAATCACCTCCTGTTAAATTACTTTGGAGATATACAAACTGAATCTTAAATTGGATTAACTTATGGAATTTTGAATAACGATTTGGATAGTATTTTGGTTTGATGTCGACTTCCAAATTCAACTCTAAATATTCAAACTGAGCACGAAAACGCTTGGGGGATGCAGAGGAACTATGGGACCATTCCAGGTTAGCCATATTGATATAATTTATTACTGAAAACTTTTATTTAAATATTTTTGGTATATGTAAGAGTCAACAAAACATTAGTTTCATTGATCAATTTATGAAAGGTAATAGGCATCTTGAAACGTTTCAAAAGGCCTCTAAATATAACAAAACTCTCGTTCTGCTGGCTTCAATTTCTTAAATCTGGTATATGTAAATATTTTGAAAAGGGGGAAGATTTTAAAAAGGTTGTAAATATTTAATCATTATATTGTGTATTGTAAAATTGCTTTATTTAATTGAATCGGCTAGTTGAGGCAAAAAAATCCATAACTTAACATTTCATATCATAGGCGCTTGATTAATATAAAGAGAGCATTATATTACATTAAGCAATCGTGGGGCTAAATATAATAAAAATATCACAACATTTTATGACATGCCCAACCGTGGGTCTAAAAATAAATAAAACCATCGTAGGGGCTGGTGAAGTATCACAGCAATATATATATATATATATATATATATATATATATATATATATATTTAATTGCTGTGAAACCTCACCATTATTCGGGAACTAAGGTTTTCGAATCGAGCCCCAGCGTTGGGCCGTCCTTAAATGCTGTGTAACGTACAAAAAGCCTCGCCAGTTTCCTGGAATAAAATCACAAAAAAAATTTATTTTGAACTCGAGCCTCACTTTTGGGCGCTACGATTTGCTGTGATTCTCTTCTGATAATCGCCTCTTTTCTCTTTCCGCCTCGGCTGCTCCCCTAAATAACCTTCATCCTCATTCAAAAAAAAAACAAACACATTCCTACCACAAACACCAACGTTAACTCTATTTACATCAATATTCACAATACATTAAAATTTCAAAATTAAATTCAGCATAAATTTCAGTATCAGAAAATTTCAAGATTAAATTTGTTATCATTTTAATGTGCATCCAGAATTAAAGTCCTTGTAGGATGCCTACTAATTAATATAACAATATATGCAGACCTGAGTCTGAGTACAAAGGGAGCATCTCCCATCCCTTTACGTTAATTAACCAGGTTCGTCTAATTGAGCTCAAAGACAGACCCAAATTTTCATCATAATCAAGAACATAAATGCTAAATACCCCTTTCTACTTAAACAAGAAAATTTCACCTTAAAATTAAAAATTTGTTGTTAGTACAAATTCACTACTGTTCATTTTAAGTAAACAAATTATAAAGTTATTCAACACACACCAAAACATCAAAAATCGAACAACAAAGCATAAGTTACCTGAAGGTTAATACACTCGTGGCTCTAATGTACATCGTCCTTTGTTAATCACACCATTCCAACTGGGTTATGTTTAGGTCCTCGGATTACTGGTCGCCTTCAAAAATTTTCTACGCCACCATTCATCTAAAGTTGTTTCAGGGCTTTTCAGGAACTCATCTGTGTATATCTGAATCTTGTTTTGTGGATCCAGTCACGTTTACGAATCATTTAATTATTAACACCCCCGAAAATAGCAAAGAAATTCATACTTCTTTCACGCTATACGCCAAAACTGCCTACTTTTGTTTATTCATTTCTCGTTACAAATTTGGATACTTGATACAGTAATACTCGCAAATATAACTAAACTTTATTACCTTGTATCTTCTTTTCTAAATGCACTAAATAACTTTCATCGTAGCACGTAAACAGCAAACTGTTTTAAAGTATTCAATAATCACCAAAATATAAGAGCAAACTGTTTAAAGTATTGAATCAAAATCTAAAATCTACGAGCACTTTTTTAAAGCATCGAATAATCAAAATCTAAGAGAGAGAAACTGTTTAACGTCCGGGTTTATATATCGGCTAGCCTGTTCGTCGCTTCTGTCCCCAAAACGGACAATTCTTAAAATTTCGCATTCTACGTTCCCTTTTCGATAGTCGGGCACGCGATTCTATTAACTTTGCACACGCGCCAGTTGAAAATCTCAGAAATTTTCACACGGCTCGCAACGCGTCCGAGAATAACTAATTAATTTTGTATCGAAATCGTTACGTTTACCCCTCATATCTGCATCTGATTTTCAACCAATCGCCGCTCTCGTGACGTTGCTCAAATCACGCCTTTTACCATCTGTGTCTCTGTCTTGCGCATATTATCCGTCTCTATCTACCCTGTTCTGAGTGGTACAAATCGATACTCTTTACTATCAGTTATTTCAGTCCACGTGGACTGTTAAATAACCAACTTTATTAGCATTTCCCGTGAATATTAAGCGACGGTTTCTCCAAAATTCTCTGTAACCATTTGTTATCTACAAAATTTAAGCAGAACGTGACTTTTAAAAATACGCAGGTGTTCAAACGTAATACTTCTAAATAACACTTCTACGATTTGAATACTATTGGGTTTTTACAAGCTTTTATGCATATTATATGTTACTAATGGTTCAATTAACTCCAATTAAATAATAATGAGTGGCGTTGACTTTTACCCTTTAATTTTTAGTGAATCCTAATTAAATATTAATTATTATTTGTACATTTTGTTCAATACCGGTTACTTAAAATTGAGTTAATTAATATAAATTTTGCACGTAATTTCTATTTGATTCTTTACTTGGAATAATTAAACTATATTAAAATTGAGCATTTTAATTCTGCTTCTTTTTATATAAAGCGTCTAGTAAATAATTTAACTCCCTTATTTTTAATGAAACGAATGAATTTTTATGCTTCACGGTTTTAATAACGCGTACCTTTTCCCAAAGCTTCCTTCTACACGGTGATTAAAATTATTTGATGTGATTAATTAATTTCTATCCTGGTCTAAATTTGAGTATAATATATATATATATATATATATATATATATATATATATATTGCTGTGAATCTTCTCATTATCTGCAGGTACTGGCCCTTTAAAAAAAAACATTCGAGCCCCACAGTTTGGGCGTCAAGAATGCTGTGTTTCCTTTAAAATCCGTGAACTACGCTTTTCGCCTCGGCTGCTCACCTAATGTTATAAACCTCCTCATTCATAAAAAAAACAACACATTCCTACCAAAACATCAACGTTAACTCTATTTACATCAATATTCAGAATACATAAAATTTCAAAATTAAAATTCAGCATAAAATTCAGTTTTAAAAGAATTTCAGGATTAATTTTATTATCATTTTACTGTGCATCCAAAATTAAAGTCCTTGTTGGATGCCTACTAATTAATATAACAATATAAGCAGACCGGAGTCTGAGTATAAAGGAGCATCTACCACCCTTTACGTTAATTAACCAGGTTTGTCTAATTGAGCTCAAAGACATACCCAAAGTTTCATCATATTCCCGAACACCAAAACAAAATACCCCTTTTTACTTAAACAAGCAAATTTCATCTTAAAATTAAACTTTTATGGTTAGAACAATTTCACTAATGTCCATTTAAAGTAAATCAATTATAAAGTCATTCAATACACACAAAAATGTCAAATAAAATAGTATAATTTACCTGAAGGTTACTGTCCTCGTAGCTTCAAAGTATCGTTTCTTTAGTTAATCACACCATTCACCAGGATTATATTTACGGCTTCTGATTCTCTACGCTTTTAAATTTTCTCCATCACCATCCATTCAAAGTCGCTTCTGGGCCTTTCCGGAACTCATCTGTGTTTATCTGACCCTTGTTTCATGGATCCAGATACGTATTTGAACCATTTAATTATTAACACCCCGAAAAATAGCAAAGAATTCATGCTTCTGTCACCAATATACGCCAAAACTGCCTACTTTTGTGTATACATTCGTCGTTGTAAATTTTGCTGATTGGTACAGTGAAACTAACTTTTATTACCTTGTATCTAAGTGCACTGAAGTACATTCATGTTAGCACGTAAATAACAAGCTATTTTGAATCACTAAAATATACTAGCAAACTTTAAATTATTTAATCAAACTAAAATGCACGGTTTACCATCTTTAATCAAGTCGCGTATGTACGAGCTTTTAACGCATCGAATCGTCAAAAGTCTAAGAGTCTAAGAGGGCTTGTTTATATTCATCTCGGTATATATAGCAAAAAGCCTGTCTGTCGGTCGAGTCTCTAAAACGGCCAGTTTCTAGAATTCCTCATTCTATGTTCCCAGTCTGCCGCTCACGCGTCGATTTTTACGAATTTTCACTCGCCCCATTTAAATCTCAGAAAATTTCCACACGGCACGCAAGCCTGTCCGAGAAAAACTAATTGATTTTGTACAGAAATTGTTGTTCTACCTCTGATATTTGCATCCTATTTTTAACCAATTGTGACCCCGTGACGTTGCTTAAATCCCGCCTTTTACAATATGTGTCTTTGCTTGACGCATTTTCTCTTTCCTTCTCTACCGTGTTCTTATTGGTGCAACTTGATATACTTTATTATCGATTATTTTAGTCCACATGGAGTGTGAAATACCCAGCTTTAGCAATTCTCGTAACTATTATGCGACGTTTTCCCAAGATTCTTTGAAACATTAATTATCTGCAAAATTTACGCCGAATGTGTTATTTAAACTACGCAGGTGTTCAACATAATATTAATTCTCAGAGCTTTAATCCGTGGTATTTTAATCTTGGGTTTTACAAGTTTCTATAGGTATTATATGTTATTAACGGTTTAATTAACTCCAATTAAAATTGATTTCTATCCTTTTCATTTTTAGCGAATACAACTTAAATATTAATTATTATAGGTACACTTTGTTTTACTACCGGTTACTTAAATAGAGTTAATTAATATAAACTTTGCACGTAATTTCTCTTTGTTTAGGAATAATTACATTACACGCAGAGCTTTTCACTACTGCTTCGTCTTATAAATAATTTAAATTTCTTATTTTTACTAAAACAACCGAGTTTATTTATGCTTCATGGTTTTAATAACGCGTATTATTTAATGAAATTCCTTATACACGGTGATTAAAATTATTTGATGTGATTATTTAATTTTCTACCCTGGTCTAAATATGAGTATATATATATATATATATATATATATATATATATATATATATACACTTAGACTGAATTGACTCTGCATAATGACAATATTTATATTTAACTGCATGCCTTCGAAACGTTTCTAGAAATTATGAGGTCATATGCGAGTCTTCCTTTTGTTTACTTTTTCTATCGTTCTTTAAATACACTTTATTAGCCGTCAATCAAGCCAATATTCGCGTAATGGGTTTAATCACATATTTCTAGACGCTCCAGCAACAATGTAACAGTTCAAACTAATTCTTGTTTGCTGATCCATGTCATTAAATTGAAATCGTTTGAATATACGTTTATATGAGTGTTAGTTTTTGAACAATTCATTGACTTGTGGTAATTAGTCATCATTTCCAAATATACTTCAGCAACTAGACTCCATTTACTTTTTGCTAATAACTGAATTTCTTAAAATTATATGCACCATTTAATCTAGAACCCTTACTTTATGATAACCTCGTATACAATTGTATAAGAATAGTTAGATATGAAGGACATCCAATTCTCTATTCTTAAAAGAAACTGAAAAGATATGTTTAATTAATCCAAAGTGAATGGACTTATTTGACAACATTTTTAACGAAGACAGAATAACTTTAACTATTTTGTTTACAACATCTGATGAAAAATAATTGAAAATTCATAATGTATAAATACATACATAATAAAAAAAAATTAAAATTACACATCCGGTTTAACACACTACTCGATCCCTAATGTTAGTACACGACATCCGTACATTCATACTTCCGCACACGTACGTGTGTGTGTGTAAATTATACTTTTGTAGCTTACCTATGGGCCTGGATAAGCAAATATTTAAGTAGGCAAAAATATTATAAAGCACGCCATAAGCTATGGGAAACTTATAACTTCCACCAATCTGTTACAATATTAATTAGAATACAATTAATAAATGAAAAATGTGTTACGATCACATGTGCCATGTTTACTAATTTACTAGATTAAAAAAAAATTCGTACGAAAAACACGCGCCTAAGTATAAACTGTACGATAATCTCACAAGTAATTTTTTCAATGTTCTTTTAGTAAATACTTTTAAAGCTGAAAAAAGGTGAACAATAGTTTATTCTTCGCAACTAATTGTAACCTTTGCTAACGTTTTAATAGTTTATATTGCACAAATATCTACAGACAGACAACACAAATGACATATTGGAAACACCCGATGGAGAGAATCGATGTTGAAGGCGAAGACAATGGTTTTAGCGTAGGCTTTTTCTAGATCGGCGAACTGTAATTGTAGGAAATCTTTGAAAGAGCGAAAATGCATTGTAAAACTAGTGGAAATAAAAATGCAGTACAAATGTTTATTAGAATGGCCAAAGTCGTATAAAATTAGTCATGCAGAAGTAACATATGCCAGAAGGCAAATGACACATCGCTAATGCCCTTAAAAGTGCAAAACATGTTTTATATAAATACGTAGTCAATAAATTTTAGGAGACTGCTGTAAAGAAAGTATAAAGGCTACAATATTTTTGTACACCAGATTCATTCTTATACCGTTAGAAAAATTCATTCATCAATGCTACGAAAATTTTTTTTTAGAGAACTGAGTTTTTAGCGCAGAACAACGAAATCCTCTTTAGTAGAACGCGAATGATTTCTAACATCTCGTGCGAGGCTGCTATAATATCAATAAAACTGCTGCCTCTATGCCCCTCAAACGGAGGTGAATCATTAGTGTTTATCACACTAAGATCCCATTCCGTTGAAAGATCAGCAACCTGCGAACCCCTATCGTCTTCTATAGGGCTACCCCATAGTGGCGACTTGGCATTAAAATCTCCCCCGATAATTAGACTTTTATTCCTGCCAATTTTACGAAGAATTCCTTCAATTTGATGTATTAAGTCCTCTGTATGAGGATTTTCCTGCCGGGAGTCGACCGGCGGAAGGTACGCGCTAATCACGTAAAACGTATTTAGTCCGGTTTTAATTTCGGCCGTCGTTAGAAATACGTTTGATAAATTATTGAATATAATTCCGACACACGCCCCCATTATTTATTATTATTCCGCTGCGCGGTCGTTCGCTGTTCGCATTTAATACGGTAAACCCCCTCCCAAAACCTGTTATTTTGTGGCTATACAGGTGCGGTTCCTGTATGAGCCCGATGTCGATTTTTGTTTTCGTTCATTAATTTAACGAAATTATTTGTGGCCCCTTTGCCCTTGCCTAAATTAATTTGCGCACATTTAATTTTCGAGCTTCTGGGAACATCGTATAATGGCCTACGACTCATAGTCGATGTTCCTGATGATGATTGCCTTCAAACGCTGCATCGTTGGGCACTGGCTGGACTTGGCGTCGTGACGAGTGTCGACTCTGACACTACCAACCATATCGTTAGCCCTCGCACAGACAACACAACAAGAAACTGCCCGCCTACAGTTCTTGAACGCATGCCCCACGTCGGCGCAGTTACCGCAAAACTGCACCCGCTCCTTACAATCCGCTGACCTATGATCGAACTTGAAGCAGTGATAACACTGGACCATCGAGAAGTGATCACGAGCCCAGACCCTACGCCAACCCAGACTGACCCAATCCGCCAAGCAACACCTCCTAGCCTCCGGCGACACCTCGAAAACAACGCTGGCCAACGGATCTCTGGGTCCCCTGCCGCCGAACGGGAACTTCTCCTTGACTTCCTCCTCGAACCTAAGCCCCCTGAAGCGGGGGTTCTGAACAACCAACCTCTTCACGAGCTCTTCTTGCTTCATCTCCCTCTCTACCCCAGGGAGCACGATGCGCGGCCTCTTCTTCTCAATGGTCCTCACCGTCAGAGCCTGACAAGCCCCGCCCACCGTCGCCTGCAACCGCTTGGCGTCCACACTCGACAACAACGCCACTCCTACGCGTCCTTGTGCTCCGACAACAACAAACCCATCCTTGGCCGAATCAACCTTCTTCTTTAACGTCATCACAGCGTCTTTACTGACGCCTGGATTGGCGTCGACACGAACCGCGACTGTCGACACTGCCTTCTTCGCCACTGCGCCTGCATACGAAACTACCCTTGGGGCCAAGTGACCTTTTGATACCCCTGCCCTACTACGACCTGCTCTGTCCTCGCCGCTGTGACTGCTACCTACACCACAGCCTCCTTCACCTCGCCTCGCACCATCCTAAGACCCCTAACCATCCCCAAAAGATGATTCGCAACGTCCCAGAACTTGTCCGCGGCGTTGCGAATTACCCTCCTGTCGTCCACGGTGATGGTTGCCGAAGTGGCGAAGACCCGCTTGTGTATAAAGCCGTGCGCCTTCCTCGCCCGGAACATCAAGAGATCCAGCTCGTCTAGATCGCTAGTCGCAACGCTTCCGTTGCTGCTAGTCGACCCACGACGCTGGCCTCTCGACGCTGCGGTCAACTCAGGCTCGGCCCCACACACAAGGGGCGCCGGCCCCACCGACTCCACCACCGCAGACCCAGGCTCCCTCTGCGACGCGACTACCTCCCCGTCGGGCTGCAACACCAACTTCTCTACTGCGACCACGAGTTCCTTCTCTCCGACCTTCTCGACCGACCCAGCCTCCGACTGATCACTGCTAACCAACTCCGACCGACCACCTCTCTTCTTCTTCGGCAACGACTCCACATCTCAATGGACAACCATGCTAAAAAATCAAAACAACAAAACAACAGGAACAAACAAAAACCCAGATTAAAAACGATCCAACCGTTTCGACGTTAAATAAACTCAAAGATAATATAAACCGCTAAACGGCACATACAGCAGCGAGTACAAAACAAAAACCCTACTCGGGATAAAATACCTAGATTTAGAATGAACCGTAAACTTCCAGGTATTTATGTATTTAAATTTATCTATTTATTTAAATTTCAAAAGGCCAAATGACAATTTCAAATTTATCAAAGATAAAATAAACGCTTAACGCCAAAAGAACAACGACGAAAAATAAAATCACAACCCAATAAAAATATAATGCGAATAATACTATTTAGTTATTAAAATATTTAAACTGCCAAATCAAATTTTAAATTTAAAAAGCTAATTAATTCTAAAACAAAATCAAATTTATAAACTACGGGGCTGTTAATTTAAATATAGAATCAAACAAATAACAACACGTGCAATTAGAGCCTGTTACAGGCAGAAAAGCTACTAAGTATATATTTTTCATTGAAATTATAAAATGGGGGCGGCCTGTAAAACAAAAATTAAAGGGGTCACCGGCACTAGCTAGCGAAAGGTCGTGGATCGTTTAGACGGTTAAAATTTTGCAGAAAGGGCTAAATTAATATATATTATACAACAAAAAAATTTAGCTCTTACCTTTCATAAATATTGTGGTTTAATGACAATTACCAAGGGCGCCAGACAAGTCGAGAATGTCCAAATGTTCATGCAAAACCTTGGGAGACTTGTCATCCCAAGGAGGACAATTGTTTCTTTTAATCAATTCCTAACTTTTTGACTACTTATGCAACTTTCATGATAAAAAAATTAAAAAAACTTTGACTTAATCAACGGCAAACAAAAACTATTTAATGAACAGCGCAATAAACGTGAACCACTTACATTAGGAAATTCATTGATTTTAATTTAGAAATTTAATTGAATGGTTGATATGGAATTATGATAATTTTATGTACATAAGTAATTCCCAAACACTTTATATGGAAGAAAACTAATACTATACATTTTACACCAAATTAATCCTACGGTTTATGGCCAAAACGTCCTAACAAATAAATTAACTAAAAATTCGTCATGCTAGCTTAACTATAAAAACTTACTTACTAAAAATCGTCGATTGTTTGATGGCTTGCCTTCCAACGCAGAATAGCTCTTAAATTGAAGGAGAGAATTTTGCTTGTTCCTCTGGTTTTTCGCAACAATTCAAATAATTCAATGGCACACAAACCCGACAGGATCTTGTTGAGCTTAACTTAACTTGTGCATCACACGCATACAAGCTTTTTATTATATACTTCAATATCACTTATAAATTTGCGAACACACGGGGATCAACCCTCGCGAACTGGAAGAGTTGATTACTCCTTTCCATTTTTACTATCGTGATACTAAGTTCGATATCATATCTGTGATGCCGGAGAACGCTACCAGCGAACTTCTGTGGCAACGTTTCTTTCTACCTTTTGACAACGGGCAACCCAATTGGAATCTCCGTCTTTTGACTAAAGCCTTAAGTTATATATTAATTCCTACTCTAAACCATTATTTTACGTCATATTTCTGTTATCCAATGACTATTAACAGAACTTCCCAAAAAGAAAATTTCAGAAACCAAATCCAACCCCTTTTAAAATGAGGGTCACTAATAGCAATTATTTTTCTAAAAGTTTAAATATGTTGTACCTTCTTGGAATTTTAACACTAAAATTGTGGACCATACCTATTGGCGACAGTTGTCTGCCATTGACAAAAGACCGGATAGCCGAAATGGATTTTAATACAATGGATGTCTCCAGACTACTTAAAATTACTTGCAATCTTTGAACAAATCAAATTAGAAAATAGTTTGACTATTTGTAATGTTTCGTTTTCTGTAACCCCCTGTCAATCACGAAAATATTAAGAAAATTAAGTTTTACAACTGAAAATTGCTTTTCTTTGTTTACGTTAAAAGGTACTATTCCATTTAAATTTATCAGATTCGTCAATCTATAACCGACATAAGTTTTAAAAGGGTTATTGTATTCGGTTTGCAAGGTTGGAGCTTAAAATTATGATGACAGCCGCTGGAATTTATAATATTTAAGAATAAAGCTATTTCTAAACCTGGTCTTTATTATAAGGGATGCTTATTAAAATATAACGGTAATTTATTATGGAATTCTGCCTATAAGTTATACAAGTTAATGAAATTTAATTAATTATTTAATCTGATAAAACGTAAACATTTTAAAATAATGTTACAAGCATGGTACCAGAAGCACTTATCGATTGTTTACTCGGTGCCTGGTACGACCTTCAAGTGTTTCACCACTAATTGCACCGAAAGATCGACTTTAAGAAATTTGCAAATTTTTAGTTTTTAAGCTATTTGTTTAATTCAAAAAGCGCCTAGATTTTGGTTTATAGTTTGTTACTTGATTACACGCACACTACAGAATTTTTCCGAATTTATTTGCTTGTTTTACGCGATTTGTAATTCAATTTACTGGATTTTCAATAAATTTATTTAAAACGCCTTTTTAAATTATTTTGAAATTATATTGGGGTGTTTGGTTACTAGTTTTAAGTTTATTAGCCCAAAATTTAATTTAGTTTATTTTCAAACGAGAATTCTGGTTAAAGTTAAAACGTGATTTATTTAGTATTTATTCAATTTAAATTTAGTTTTTGATTTTATTTCACTGCTCTATGTATTAAAATTAATGCCACATTATAACATAATTAAATACAATAAATAATAAAGCTTTAAATATAATAATAAACCCTACATAAAAACTTACTTGTTTGCAGCTGAAGCGGGAACTCTGTAAAACACGTCCGCTCACTTCAAGCGCTAACTAGAAGGTATTGCCTAATACTGAAGAAGCTTGTACAGTACGGTATACGCTTTCACCGCGTCGCCAATCACTGCATTACCCTGGGCGTAAAGTATCACGTCCCCAAATTCGACTGCAAATGTTGCCGTCACGGGTAAAGTCAACAAAGTATAAATAAGCCATGAGCTTACTTGATTTCTTACTATTTATCACGTCAGGGTTGTATGCGGGCGGTTGCTTCTACGCTTCATCAACTTTTCAGTGGCGAAGTGATGGCGGATCCCAGAGATAGTTTTTAGGTCAGAGCAAAGAAGGTATGGAGATAGAAAGGAATCATTTCGCCGAACTAACCGCACACACGTCTGATTTCGTCGATCGCCGATAGTAAAGTCCCTGCTTTTAAGATGCGATCTTCCCACGATACTGTATTCCCTCCTCCACGTTGCTCACGGCTAACTGCGCTAACCACGTCCACATTCCGTTAATCGTCCGGGGGTTCGTAGAAAACTATAATCGTGTAACTTACACGTAAACTTAAATTAAGGATAGGAAAAAGGCTTTCCCATGCTAGATTTAAAAATCCCGTAAATATAAATATTAAAATAAAATTTTGTGGAGCCAAAAAGATGCAACAATTGACTCAAAGCTTCAAAAAGAAAACAAATAAAAAGAAAGATGTCTCTTTGTACGAGAGCTCGCATGCATGGAAAACAATAATGTCTACAGGCGCCGCCTGGTTTTGAAACAGTAGCAATACGAAAACAAATAGTCACCCGATAGTAAGGCTATCTCAACTAAGCGCACAAAGGTCAAGTTTGCTGCCGCAGCAACCGCACAAATTTAGTTGAGAATATGAAACAAACACTTAAATTCACAAGAAAACTAAATACAAAGTTCATTTTCATATTTGCATATGTACACATACAAATTTTCATTAATATCCTTTAAGATATTCTCTTAAGCTAAACAAATTTCTTGCTGACTTTTAATAGGATAACACAATATATGTTGCAGCTGCCAAAACGTTAAGTTAACAAATTAGCCAGTGTTACTGCAGTAACGATACATAATTCTCTTACTCCTATCCTATCACGTACAATATTAAGAGGCAAGCTAGCTTTTTCACGTTACAACAATAAATCCTATCTTTGATCGTAAATACCAAAGGTTCGAAACCGCAAATAGATAATTTATTTACTTTAAGGTAAAGGTAAGATACAGTAACATCTCAGTGATAATTGCAGATGGAAAGATAAATACCTCACAAATTATGATCATATATCAATTAGTTGTAATAGCACCTCCAAGATAACTTCAATGAGAAAGATAGGTAACAAACCATTTGTGGTACAAAATATTAATTAGTTGAAATAAAATCTTCAAGATATTATCAAAGACAAATTTAAACACCAAACATTAATGGCTGTTACATTGATTTTTAACAAATTAATAATAAACACGCTTTCGAATAAATTCCTTAACTCAAATCCCTTTTAAACATTTATTTTTAGTTCAGAGGTCTTATACTTGTCACGGCACACTGTCCTTTCTACAAATATAATAACAGAAAAGGTACTCCTGAGGGAGTAGAGTGATCCCATAAGAACTTGAAAAGAGGTTTTTACTCATGCCCTCCATAAGAAGAAGTTCCGTGTCACTGTATTCATTCATATGAAGAGCATGAGGAACCGAATAGAAAGGGGAATGCAATCCCTGCATCGTGGCGTCAATTAGATCAACAAAAGACGGTGGTGATGCACAACTAAGAACAGGTTACCCATGCCCACAGTCCCATGTCGTGAAGCAACAACCCTCTAACTATGCAGCAACTTAGAAAGGAAAAGAAAAAATGGAAGGTAGAAAAAAGATAAGAGAAAAATGGGATACTTGAAACTTTATAGTAACCACATAGAAGAGAGAAAAGGAAGGGCTAGTATTGAGCAATAACGATAGAATAAACGGTGAATAGCAAAACACTACTCGACCAGCCAAAGTGTAGTTGTCAGACCAGAGTAGGGAAGCACCACTCTTATATGATGGTTGAAAATAGAACTAGAGGGCTAAGAAAAAGTAGACTTTTAGGATAAGCATCCTAGAGAAGGAGTAGAATATGCACCTATTAAAACAGGTTGGTCTAAAGAACCACCTGCAGTGTTAACGATAAGCCTTAAAAACAATTAGGCCCCAAATGAGACCCAGACAGATCATCTTCTTACCAAGTACATTCAGTACGATAAGGAAATAAATTAACGGTAACACAACCAATTTAAATATACCCACACAATAATTTCAAAGACAACTACCATAGACACAAGCAATAATTGTACAATAGACAGTTAATAGAAAATAAAAGTAGAAAAATTTTCAATACACAACACAATAAGGAATAATAATGGAAACTATAAATGCAACAGCCTCTAACCAACACATTCAGAAAAAATAAAAAAGAAATGCATTACGTCCCTATGATATAAGACAATTGATAACGGAATTTATAACAAATGATTAAAATATATGTGAAAGAAAACACTTTGGAAAGAAATTTTTGTACTCGGTACTGTGGAAATCGACTTTTTACCACAGAGGCATATGTTGCAATCCTATGGGCATCCAAAAAGTAAAGTATCAACCCGACATCAGCTAATACAAATCCTAAATATTCATTGGGTTATTCAGACAAAAATATATCAACACGCTAAAAAAATTTAGTGGGTTTTATAAATGAATAACGATATAAAAGATAAAAATTTAAAAGAAATGAAATTATTTGCGTGTCATGACCAATAGAAAAAAATTTTGTAACTAGGAGTAAGAGATCTATGTTTTAAAACTGAAAAAATTATGACATGATAAGGTTTAAGACGCTACAAGGTTCAAGGTAACATCCATTTTAAATGTACGATAGGATAAGTCAAAGGTTGTAAAATAAATTTACATAATACATAAACAATATACAAGTTCAATAGTAAGGTATATTCGTGTAGATAAGGTAATGTAAAAAGAAAAATTGGTCCAAATAAAGATAGAGCACAGAAAAACTATTTTTAAATGAAGATATGGATATAAATGTAAGTAAATATTACTCGAGGGTAGACAAAAATGGTTTTAAATCTTTAAGATGCCAACGTCCTTGAGGTTTATCATTTGAATCTTGTAGTTCATAAATCAATGGAGAAATTACACTAGAAATTTTACATAATATGAATTTTGAAGTTAACTTAGCAGAAAACTTTTTGAAGGCATAGAATGATTTTTCTTCCACACTTGTTCACTCAAGGCAAATAAAATGTCTCTTTTATTGAGGTTGTAATGACTTACTTTTTTCATAAGCTTTAAATAATGTTTTTCTAACTTCGGTAAAGACAGAAAGTAACAGCAGTTGATCTTTATCCCAACGTATTTTTTCGTCAAGTTCAATTACCTCAGTATTATCAGGAACAGAAATATAATAACTACCATCAGTTGGAGTATAACAGCCAAAAACTAAAAATGTAGGTGAGAATTGAGTAGCTTCATGTTTCAAAGGGCATAATATTTGTGCAATTTTAAATATATTGTCTTCCCATTTAGTATGGTCGGATTCGATAATGGTAATGATTACACGCTTAACACGTTCTGCTGGATTTGCTTGCGGATGATATCTGGAATTAAACCCAATTTTCTGAACTTTATAACTTTTTACGAAATTTTGAAACTCTTTTGAAATGACTTATGTCACTGCCACAAAGAATAATTTAAGGTACTCCGAAAATAAGAAAAACATGGTCTAAAAATTTCATGATTGAAGATGTAGCCTTTACCAAAGGATGAACAAAAACAAATTTGGAAATCCAACCCTTTATAACCAATAGATATTATTCACCCTTCTTAGATCAGGGAAGTGGATCTAATAAATCAATAGAAATTAATTGAAATGGATAAGCTACTTTTTTAAACGCACTCATCAATCAGGTCGGGCTTCTTGTGAACTTTTCTGTGCACCACATATTTTACTATTTTTAATGTATCAGTAAACAGACTATCTTAAATTGAGTTGGTAATAAAAATCAGATATTTTTACTACAGTTTTTGTAATGCCTAAATGTGTAGAGATAGGATCAGCATGAAACATTTTTAAAACTTCGAATCTATTAGCGGTAGATATGAGTAATTTTCATTCGAGTATATTTGCCACATTTGGCGAGGAAGAGGAACATCACAAGAAAAAAAATTAATTCAATTAAAGATAGAGAAGACAAGGTATATTTACATAATTAAAAGTAAGACAACAGGTAGGACTTACTGGTTAATTGTTAAAGGTAAAGAAAAAGAATTGCAAATCTTTTATACGCCATAATCTTTATAACTTACAATTAAAATCATGTAATCTATAAGTTAATGAAGATACAACATGGCATAATTTACATAAGATATCATTAGAAGATAGTTTTTAAGAGGAACTCTTAATTGTATTAAACAAGAAGTGATATGGTAGCACTTTTAGTTTTAAAATAACAAAGGTGATTTTTATATAAAGTTATATAACATAATTTATATTGGTATTCTACATAAGTAAGAAATGAAGTTATATTTTGCAATTAATAAAAACTGTTGGCTATATTTATTTCGTAAATAAACAAAATCAAAGCCATTTTGCTTTAAGTCAAGGTCTGTAGTTACAAATTTATAACAGGTCGATATTTTCTGAGTAAAATTAGAATATTTATCATAAAAGAGACTTTAGATAGAGGGGGCAACCACATAAAACACCCAGATATTTTTTCAGGGCCAACTGCGCTAACCACATCCACATTCCTTTAACCTGGGAATGCAGACCTATGCGGTTTATATGACATAAATTATGGAGTTGATGTCCTGGGGTTTGTGAGAAACTATAATCGTAAAACTTACACATAGAAACTTAAATTAAGAATGGGAAAAAGCTTTCCCATGCTGGATTTAAAAATCCCCTAAATCTAAATATTAAATAAAATTTGGTAGAGCCAAAAAGGCGCAGCCATCTGGAAGTGTCATGGGCGCACTTTATTCTTCAGAACCTAACAAAAGGTTATTCTTTTTCAGAACAAGAAAGAGCAACGAAAACTTCGTGTAATAATTAAGAAGGCCGCATGGCGTAACCCATTTATTGTCCATTAGTAGGCAATGAATTTGCAACTAAACTAAAAGAAGAAGTGTGATGGTCGTCGTTGTCTATAGA
Organism: Platerodrilus igneus; assembly: GCA_036346225.1. NCBI lineage: Eukaryota > Metazoa > Arthropoda > Insecta > Coleoptera > Lycidae > Platerodrilus > Platerodrilus igneus. Next base: position 7,816,431 of record JARFIW010001680.1, on the reverse strand, counting down.
GAAAGGAAAGCATTGATTTTTATAAGTTGAACACTAGTCTGCAGTAGATAACAAGCTTTATAATCAAAGAATATCCTTGGCGGTAAATTAAATAAAAATTTCACTTTTCGATAAAATGACACCTGCAGGTGTAGAGTGACTTGACTGGTGTATTTACAGCAAATTAGTTTATATCTTTTATTAGATTGTTTATTCTTTAAAAAATTTTCCAAACCACCAGACACCGCCAATTAGAAGGTAACGTTTACATAGTTCATTATACTAAGGGGTGCTTTAAAGTTTTGCCAACATAGCCCAATCTTTTGTGACTTGAAAGGTAATTCTGTGTTTGAGAAATTAATTGAAAGACAAAATAGTTTTGTTAGGGATTTGGTTTGCGAAACCCAAACAGATAACTATGAAAATAGTCACTTTGTCTAGTGAAATCCTTATTTGTAGCTGTAATGTGTTTGGTTCAAGCAAGTCTTGATTGCATCAAAATCTTCAAATGTCAAATTCTAGTCAGTAAACCTGGTGACTACAAAATATCGAGTACTGAAGCCTGCAATCTATGTGACGCCATTATAGTCAACATGGACAAAACTTAAATTTGTAATAATTAATCTTAAAGGCTCGGACTTTCATTAAGAACGTTCGTGTATATAAAAGTACATTTTATATTACTTAAGTAGATGAATGCTTTACATGCATCATTCCTGCAGTAACAAAGACAAATTTCAATACGAAAGAGCGATTTACTTTACTGAGAAGTTGAAATCTAATTTAATATAAAACGCTAGAAGTAAATGGTCATGTAGTCAATTATTATATTGAATAAAAACAACATTTACATGATAACCGCGTATCGAAACAAAATTTGTTGTATGAAGGCAACATATGGAGCGTTTAATACGTCCAGAAAATGAAGTTGATTTTGCACTAATCAAAGCACTTGACAAATGAAAACCTTTGTTATGAACTGGACGATTCCTATTGGTGTGCACTTTGCGAGTTTTAATACTTTGATACAATGAAATTTCCTAAACAATATGCTTGTTCATAATTCGAATTTGATGTTATACATAGGACTACATTTACTTTAAAATGCTGATTATTGTTGTATTTCTACAAACAAGTAAAACAATTCAAAAGTCAGTACTCAATAAAATTTAGAGCAAGTATAATTATTATAATTAAGTGTTGTTCAGTTAATTTGATTTTCGTAAATTTTTTAAATCGTAAGTAGACCTGCATTTTTTAAATTAGTTGGGCAATGGGTTTGTTTTAGAACTTTAATTATTGTTCCAAATGGTACTTGGAACACTACTTCAAACACTAGCTTAAATATTAATTCAACTTCTAGTCTTCAATGATGTTCAAGGCTTATTCAAATTCTGTTAAAATCTATTTGACTTAATTCTACTGCAATTGAATTCGTTGCAAATGAGTTTTCTCTTAGACCTGGTAAAGGTCTGTAAATTTTATTCAAGAATCAATCCCTGTCATGGAAATTTGTGTTCAAAATTTTAAAGCATTAATTCAAGCCTCCTGAATTCAAAGGTCAGATAAGCTTTTAAGATTTGTGTGTTCTTCTAAAAATAAGTGTATGAAATAAGCATCGTGTATTTAATAATTTGATTGTGAAAAGTTGTATCCTAAAGGTTTAATTAATTGTAAGAATTTCCTTTAGGAAATTCTTTGATAAGAGTATGTTTTTAAAGAAATAGGCAAAGTGGTGAGGGTACTAATACTGGAATTCCATGTAACTTTATACCAAGTGTGGAAACGTTTTAACCGAGTACTTACATGCCTTGTTTGAAGACCAATTTATAGCTAATATCGGACCTCACTTATGGCCACCCCGATCACCCGATCTCACTTTTTGGATTTTTTTCTATGGGGTATGTAAAAGATACGGTCTTTTCCAACGCTCCTACTTCTGAAGAAGATTGCAAAAGACGAGTATTAAATGGTCTAAATTCTTTAACTCCAGAGCAAATACAAAAGCCAACAAATGAAGAGTTTAAAAGACGCATTTTAAAATGCTTGAATCAAAATGGCTGCCAAATAGAACATTTATAAACAACCTCTTATGTTTTTATTTATTTTTCTTTATGTAAAATATTGTTAGATGAAAGACATTGTTCCATGTTTGTGTAGCTTTTAAACATTATTTTTCAAAAAATGTTCTTGCGCTGCCATTTTTGGCAACTAAAATGTGCAAAAGCATATCCTGCTTTCTAAGTACAAAGATATTAATTCCATAAATTGATTAATATAACAAAATATTTGATGAAAAATATCACCAGTTCTTCGAAGAAATCTATTACATTCGCCATAAATAATGATCATTTCAAGATAATCTTGATTTGTAAAGTTTCGATTAGCCATTACAAATAACTAGAGTACATGAATTGCAACCTGCGTAGAATTATCTACATTTGACGTTTCGTAAAAATAACCAATTATTCTTTTGTTAATGTATCGGACAAAAACTACTTGATAGTAGCAAATGTTATTATGTTACTGAACTAATGCATTTTCTCTTTTAATGCAAATAACTCAAAAACGGTTTACAATAAATGGATTGTTGTAATTACATACCTAAGGTATTTTTTTCCATACAATCGATTATTATAACAAAATATGGTAAGTTCCATTACAAAAAAACGGAATATTTGACATTTTATTAGTCAAATTATAAAATGAATTTTCTAGCACCCTGTACATTGCAATCAGATTTTCTTTGCACGTAGAAATAATATCAAGCATTAATAATATGATTGGAAAAAAACAATTTTGTAAGTTCGTGCACTTTCTAGTTATTCCAATTTATGGGACTGCGTGCAAATGTCAAAAATCTACTAAAAGTCAAAATATTTCGAAAACGACATTAGATAGAGGTATGGTTGTGTTATAAAAGTTCACATAAAATTCGACAGGAAATTCTAAAATGCATAAATATACAGGGTGTTCTATTTAAAATAACGATAGTAATACCGACTTCCGGTATAACCGGAAGTGCTAATGTATCGAAACTATTTTAGACGTGTAGGGCACATTCGATAACCTCCTACTGCACATTTTCAGCTCCCTTCTACCATTGGTCTTCCATATACAGGTAAACTCCCACTTAAAAAAAAACACCCTGTATATCTATATATTTACATATATCTATATATATTGCTGTGATAAGAGGTTGTTTAAGGGTGTACTTTATAGCACAGGTCGTGCAGGAATTAGAAATTACCATAGGAAGCAGAAAACTGCATTTATTCAATAGAAAGTTGAGAAATGGCGATAGTTTGTAAATAGTAAGCAGTCAACACCCTGTATATAAAGTAAAAGTAGTTTTAAGCGACGCAAATAGACACAGGAAGACGCATAGTTAGCGTAGAAATAAGGAATACATGCATTAAGTCGATAGTAAATATTTAACACCCTGTAGATAGAGTTTTAGTTCATTTAGGCAATGCAATTAATGATATTTTTCAGTGGAAGCACGCGTATTTATAAGTAAATATAATAACGTGTAATTGAACACGCATTCAAAAGAGTTCCAAACAATTAGGTTAATACGGAGATAAGTAATAAAGCTTCGAGAAGCATAGTGTAAATGCGTACAAGTAGTTAATAATTGTGATAAAGAAAGGTGATTAAAAATTGCGTAAATAACAGGCAGATATGAAAATTAAAAGTCGAATTGCATCAGTTGTTTATGTACAACATGGAAAAGCGATTAGATTCGTCAAAACACCGCATGTTTGATAACGAGGCACCTGCGAGCAGGCCACAATTATTTGAAAGCAAATAATGTTACATCAGAAACTACTTTAAATGCAAAGATTTGATTGGTTAAAATTAGCGACGAGCTTGTAGACCATACCCACTGACGGAGTAGGAGATCAATGATATATTAACAGGGACAGTGATAACGAACTCTGAAACAAAGTGTGATACGTAATAATAATTTAAAGTAAAAAATTGTATAAGTGCGACTAAGATGAAAATTATGATTGCCGATTAAACGTAAGTAGATTTTGGGGAATTTATTTTAAACTAAAACATAATAATAATAGGGCTCCGAGTCCGGGGAGAATAATAACAAATCCAAGTTCGGGGAGAAGAATAATAATACAATTTCTAAGTCTGGGGAAATTGATGAGAATAAATTCTGAGAAGTAATAAATCAAAATAAGACGACAATAATTTGGGGTACATAAGTCTAAGTTTAATAATGGTAGTCCAGAGGGTGATGGCAATAATTTAAATGCAATGGTTCAAGCATGTGGATAGACAATATTTCGAATGGGCAGGTAATAATTATGAATTGGGGAGAATAATTTTTATCCAAATGGATGGTAGAATGCATGGAAAATATTAGCTGATAATGGATGCGTCAATTGCGAGAAGGAAATAGCAAAGAAAATAGACCAGGTTAAATTTTTAGTTATAAGACATTATTTTTCTATTTTTTATTTGAATATTGAATTTGCTTAATATAAATGAATGTGACGAAGTCAACAAAACAGAGGACTTGCATACGTATAGAGTGCGTTATATGATAAGAGGTTTTGAACGTTCCACACTTCTTTTTATAAAAACAATAGGTTTTTTGGTGACTTTAGATTTGATTAAAAAGTATATGATTTTTGATAAATGAGATTTACAACATTAATTAATTGAAAAGTGTATTTTAAATAATTTACAAAAACTGTACATAATATTTGTTTCATTATATAAAATTGAATTAACTTCATTTTATAATTCTAAATAAATGCTAGTCGAGGTCATGAGATAAAGTTAATGGGAATGATTTGAAAATCTAAACAATAAAGGAGCTATAAGTTGAATACGCCATTGATAAAGAGTAAGGCGGTAACATATCAAATTTTATTATTGGTCGACAAGGTCGGTTCAAGATAAAATCGAGTTAAGTTCCTGGAGGGAGTACATAGCAATATTTATATGACAGCCCAACATCCGAGATTGATAAATCCAGTTAATACATAGCAATATTTATATGTCGACCAAATGATGGGGCGCGAATAAGTTAGGGAGCATAGTAATATATATATATATATATATATAGATATATATATATATATATATATATATATTTCTTCAAATATGGCTTTCATTGTAGAATTTAGCTTACGAAATGCTTGCAAAATCATATACAGTTGTTTAAAAAATTGACACATATATATATATATATATATATATATATATATTCTTCAAATATGGCTTTCATTGTAGAATTTTGCTTACGAAATGCTTGCAAAATCATATACAGTTGTTTAAAAAATTTGTTTTTCAAATTGGTGCACATCAAATTGCGACTACTATTATCAATGTGCTTCATTGTGAATACAAAATTGTTGATCTCTGGTTTGCAAATACGCAAATAAATGACAGACAAAATGCAAATTGACAGTTGAGTTGTTAATGTTTTCAGGATGGACTTTAATGTAAATAATTATATAAATTGGTGTTCTGCGCAACAGTCCTTGAGATTTTGAAAGACCTATAATAATCTAAGAAGACTTAATTGTTACCCTCTATCTTGTTTAGCACTAGTAGAGTAACATGAAAATAACAAATGTCCAACAATTATTATAGTCCTGAGTGGGCATGGAGCAAAACTAATGTTGGTTCTTACTTTACTCAAAATTATCCAACCCTACATTTGTAAAATCAATTCCAGAGGAAAATTATTTTCAATTTTAAGTAAAAATTTAACTGGGAATTGTAAAATAAAAGCTTAAATAAACTATCAACACAAAATTAAAATAAGCTGGAAGTACTTTCTATTAATATCTAAACACAAATTAACGCATTGCTTTAAGCTATTTAAAACATTTATTAGCATATTTTCGCTAACTACTCTGAATTGCCTAGTAATATTGTCACTTAAGTGTTGTAAGGTATAGATCACTTTCAAAAATCATATATTTTAAATATGAGAATAGAAATACGTATAGGGAATTTCACAAGATTATGAGTCAAATTATTAGAAATTTAGGTTGTGAAGGGTATGTAGAGCTTTTTAGATTAGCAAGAATAGAAAAGAAGTTAGAGCTGCGTCAAACCGACCTTAAGTAAGGTCGATAACAAAATGATGATGATGATGATGGAGGATGTGGACTACATTAATTAACCTATTGTCGGAGGCTTTCATTTCTGGGGCCATTATAAATATTTATGATTCCGGGTTGGGACCGTGTCATTTTATAAGCTAAGGTCGACGTTTTGCCCACTTTTGTAAGGGGCTTTATCAGAACAAGAAAAAAAATGAAATATAAATATACAAATAATAATAATACAGATAAGAATGATAAAATATTAAGTACGTTACGGTAAACCATGCAGGTCAGAAAGAACCAAAAAAAAAACCAATTAAAGTAAAGACTCGCATGAAATTACGTAGCCAAAGGAAAAGATGCCGGGCTAATGTCAATCAGAGATTTGGCGTGGAAAAGTAATCAAAAACAAAATCCAAGAAGAAAAAAAACAGAGTCGTCTCTCTGAAATAAAAATTAGTTGATTAGTACAAGCAAAGACAGAACATTAGTCTGTCAAAGAAAAATAAGAATACATAAATATATATTGCTGTGGTATGGGACATAGCTCTGGATCTCCCTAAAAATCATTCAAGCCCCAACGTTGGGTCGTCATAAGATTGCTGTGGATCGGGGGACTTACGGGTTTGACACCGCCAGTGTCAACACTGATTTTCAAAAAAAAATTAAAAAAATTTATAAAAAAATTCTTAAGCTGTTGATTTTCTGCTTCCACAATCTTCAGCAGCTTCCCTGGCTAGCTCAGCAGTGCCTCTTCTCGGATACCTAAATTTACCATTCTTCCTTCCCACTCGCACACCATTCAATAAAATCACCAAATAATACAACAATCATATAATCTTTTATTTACTGCTATTTACAGCCAAATTATTCACAGATATAAACAATTCGGTACACAAATTACAACTCAATAAGTGACATGTTTCAAAGTCCTTGTTTTAAATTATTATTTGCAAACACATTTAATAAAAATATGAGTAGATGGGCCCCAAATAATACAACAGGGTAAGAATTTTTTTAATTTTTTTGAAAATCAGTGTTGACACTGGCGGTGTCAAACCCGTAAGTCCCCCGATCCACAGCAATCTTATAACGGCCCAACGTTGGGGCTTGAATGATTTTTAGGGAGATCCAGAGCTATGTCCCATACCACAGCAATATATATATATATATATATATATATATATATATATATATATATATATCGATATAAATAATAAAGAAAACAACCTTCTGGTATAAGTAATTGCTTTTCTATATTATAATTTCAAAATATGGTTGCAAATGGGACAAAGATTAAACTAAATAGTGTTCGTATGCAGCACACAACCACGTAACTGTGTAGACTGAACACATACAACAAACATATCACTTAATAGTAAACGAGAACCTAGATGAATGATTGTAAATCAGTACTCATAATTAAATATCATGCACTTTTAGGTAGTATAAGTCGCGTGACAAGAAACACACGATCTCGGACCGTTATCGAACCTTATATGTGATTTTCCAATGCTCCACCCGAAGGTACTACATTGGCCAGGAAGCGAGTTTTTCTTTACCTAGAAAATTTGGAATTTTACCGAACTCTTGCTGTTCCAAACAAGGTAGGGATCTTTAATATGTGTGACAACACTCACACACGGGACCTATATTTTACCTCTCATCCGAACAAGGGTGTTTTTGTGAAAAATTCTCGCCTAACGTTTTTCAAGCAGACCGTGTCGGGATTCAAACCCGGGACCTTTGGCATAGTAGTCACACACATACCACTACGCCATGGAGCCGCCGCCGGTATCGGACTACATACATTTTAGTTATTTAAAACCTGCGTAGTTAAATTAATCAGGCTGACGGCTAGATGATAAAACGTATCAACACCGCTGGGGTGTTTTTAACACTAATCAGCATTAGTAATTTTGGTTAGTGACAATATACAACGTGACAGCCGTAGAAAGTTTAGGAAGTCATGAGATTAGTAAAGTGCGAGATTTTCAAAAACTCACAGTTTCCTTCACGAGGGTTAAATGGCCAGTAGGAATACACAGCAACCAAAAATTTTAGCTAAGCGGAACTGGAGAAGTCGGCGTTACCAAACTTGTTTCTTAATCAGCAGTCTTGGTTGCAAACTCAGTGTACGAGAAGTAAGTCAACTCACGTAGCGTCGAGGAGCGAGAATGTAGGTGGAAACCAACCAACCAATCTAGAAAATATATCCTAAAACGAGCTAAAGCAGATTTTAAATTAGTGCTACCTCTAATTGTTAACGAATACCTACCCGATTAACACAAGAGAAAGTAATTTGAAGGAAGGATGCATGTACCAGCTCATATAATTTCTTGTACAATCCCCACGGTAATTGTACAAAGGCTAGAATCAGCACTCAAACAAAAACAGAATCAATAATTCATAAATAACATCCAATACAATGAGTGTTGATAGCCTATCTGTGCAACAAATGTTCAACGAAAATACTCGTGAAACTCGTATCAAATAAATACTATAATCCAGTATGAATAGAGACCACTTAGAATAAATGATTTAAATGCACCTAACTACAATTAGGAGACCGAGAATTAATGTTCAAACACTAGGTTCACTAGAACAGGATATGAAATAAGGCAATGATTTTATTCGGAATATAGACGAGATAATAATTAATGGCTTATCTTAGTCAAGTAAATTTTAAAAGCAAAGCTGGAACATAACAAGTAGACAAATGTAAAAAGTATGAAAAGTTGCTTCTGAACTAGCAGACTCACCAGCCCATTTAAACCAAAAGGCGTTTTGTGGCAAACTAACTGGTGAAAGTAGCAAAAGTGGTAGTTTATATAAGGCGAGAACTTGATACTTGAGTGATCATGAATAGAGAGGAGTGTGTAGCGGATCAGTGAGCGTTACGGTTCTGCTTTTGTGAACATAAGCTCGTTTTCCAAATGGGAGAAAGGTAGTAGCCATCGTCTTTGTTTATATTGTTAGAATTTTTAGTGATTTCTACGAATTCTCTGATTGTTCTATTGTAGAAAAATAGAATTCTGGCAATTAGTTTCGTCTTGTCAAAGTTAATCGTATGGCCTGTTTCATGTTGTTTTCCATGCGAGCTAGTTTTCTTTGCTTAACATTGTTAGCAGATTGTAAATAAAATTCGTGCCTTGAGGTTTTCTTTTCTTTCTGTGTGACCTACCCCACTCTACAACATTTTAGCTAGCATGGTATTACTTATTTGGATTCCTTTTCCCTTCTTTTTTGTTGCGGTACTCGTTGCAATCTAATTTCTCTGCTTACATTACTTTTTCTTTCTTGTCCACATGGATTACCATAACACATTATATTGTGGTATTTAAGCAATATATCCAGATACGTATTTAGTGATATTTATTATAATTATCAGTAAGCTAAATTAGAAACGTTTCTAGCAAATGACCAGCATCTGTTGGACTTTGTAAACTAGTCGATATTTGAGTTGATTACCAATTGGTAGTGCTGCTTCAATTATGTATACCTATATTCCATACCGTGAGATTACCATTATGACGCAATGTCTTTGCATTTGAAAGAACATTAATAAGAATCTTAAAATACCCAGTGCATATGAGTCTGTAAAATGATTCAAATGTTATTAAAGGTTAAACTACCACGAAAATTAGGTCAATTTCCAATAAATAAATTGTTTGCTGATTATCAAGCTCAAGTTCATAATTTATTATTTGATTGAAATTTAACCCTTACCCATGAACTTTTGTCATTGTAATTTATGACCTACTTTCCGCAGTGTTTAAATGACATTATAATTTGTACTAATTTGTTGAACGATAAATGTAAAAATTTTAAATTGGTATTTAAGAATACAGTAGAAAAATTGAATTATAAAAATTGGCAATGTATGATGATTAAGACCTTTTGGTGTGATTTGTTGTTTTTATGTAAACAGCTGCATCAAAATTTTACAACATAAAATCATGCTAAAAATCTGAATCTATCAGCAAGTCGTTAGTATAAATGTATGCAATATTTTTAGCATTTTATCTCGAATAAGAAACCATTTGAAGAAAATTATCAATCACAGATTATTTATCTTACTTTCATTAAAAGCGGTGAATAGATATCAGTGGCTTTTTACAAACAACTGACATGCTATTTCATATTTTGTGATGTAGAGTATAGATATTTATACCTTTTTAACTCTAAAGTGAATAAACAATTTTTTAGAAAAATGTTTTTCGTATTTACAATAAAGATATATTATTGAAAAAGCTCTCTGGAAGTTAGATTCAAAAAGATTATTTGATCCATATTAGAAACATTGAACATCTTGGCATTTTAAAAGGTTATTCTGGAATTTGTAATAATTTGGCGTCTCCTTATGTACACAGTTCTTGAACAACAAACTATGAAACTTAATAAAGTTATATATAAATGGTTATGTGTGATAGGGTCAAGCTGAAACAGCTTACCTCGCAGATTACAGACAGTTCTTAACTTGTAAACGATCTCATGGATTTTTCTATATTTAACTCTTTGCAGTTTTCATTTGATTTATAAAAGTTTTGCTAGGATATTCATGGAAAATTGTGATTTATTTGGCATAAATTTCAGTTCATTGCGCTATGGTTTGAAAGATAACATTCACTGGTAGTTCTCTCTGATTGAAATATGTTATATCATTATTTTATCAAAATCATGCAACTTATGTCAGCATTTTTGTTGATGATTTTGTAAACGTTCAGTTGCAGTTATGTTCTTAAACAATTGGCACAACGCTATAGAACGAGCCAACAGTAGTTTCCATCTATTTATATAGATACTTGATCTACCGTGTTATTATTCAACAGACATTACAAGGAAATAATAATACAATAAATACTGCTTTTCCTTAATCTACCGTAGTAATGTACTAATGTAATCTTGGACAATTTAAGTAAAAAATCCTCTAAAGCAAATACGCACTATAAACATCATTAACATAATTATGAGATTTTTTATGTCATCTTTTCAGTACTGACTAAATGACTCACATACATACAATAAGATTGTAATAAGATCTTTCAAATTAGTAAAATTAAACTTCGTTAAATAGTTATCGTGTATAAGCAATTACATGATTATATTATTTGTAATGCAAATTCATAAAGCTTTTATTACATAGACAATTTTATAAGGCATAATTTTGATATAAAGCAACGTTGAAAATTTAAATTCATAATTAAATGTTATCACAAAGAAGTTAGTTTCCACGAGTTCAAACTACCAAGGTTAGATTTATACATGACGTTAAACGTCAAACAGATGATTGCCTCAACAAATGGAAATCACTTACCACCTTGACCTCAAGGCATGGCTACTTGCACCATTAAACAAAAACAAGTTCAACCCACATGTAGACTTCCAACATCGAACAAACACATGAAAAAGCAGTTGTCTACATCGTTATAACAACACCTCGTAAACTAAAACCACATTGTAAGTTTCCAATGTGTAATCGTTTTATACGCAATTAAATTAACTTCTTACGACCACTAGTCAGCTCTAAGTATTGTTTCTGAATTAAAACAAAATTTCCATGTTGAAATATAAGGAACGTATATATCTTATACGCAGTAAAAATTCAACAGTCTCGCACGACCATTTTGCTTCAGTTATTAAATGTTATATCTTCCGTATGTTAGTGTTGTTTTATTTTTCTAGTTCATTAGTTCCTTTGTACTTTAGTGTTGCGCTAAGGAAAACCAAATAAAAATTAGTTTGAATTATTTAAAAGTAGAAATTACAAACCATGATGAGTTTCTAGGCAATCAGATCGATGGATTTATTGAAACTAATTTGCGACTTGCAAGTCATCTTTAGATATGAATTTAACCATATTGACGTTGTAACGATCAAAAGCCGACTGATTCGATTCGTCGACAACAGCCTTTGCAAGCAGGTGCGCGAAAGCACGCTATACGACATCACATTGAAAATACATTGTAGAAATTTTACAATACCAACTGGACATTTATAACTATGCGCTTTATTTACTATATAATTAAAATAAAGGACACTAATTGGGGTGTTTCAAAAATATGATACTTTGTTTTAATTTTGTATTAATTGTAGAAGTGCGATTTATATTGAATTATAAAAGTGAATTTAAGAATTTTTATAACACGACACATAATGTTTATGCGTTAATTTAGCAGAGGGAAAGCGAACTGTTACAAGGAATTTAAACAAGCATCACAAAATTTAATCAACGTAACATGAGCATCAGGGATAACTCCTAAATGACGTGCAATCTTGAAATTTTTTAAACAATGTAAGTCCTCCTGTAACCTTTTCCATTCATTTGCAATATTACCAGAAGGAACTTTATCCCAGACTAATTTAAGGGACCACAATGTACGGATAAGCAATTTTATAAGTAACGTAACCGGACTTAAAAATCCACAAGGATCAAATAAACGTGCGACTGTTGATAGAACGTTTCTCTTAGTGCAGTCACGAATTTCAACTTGTATGCTAAAAGTAAATATGTCCAAATTAGGATACCATTTAAACCTAAAACTTTCAAAGAATCGGAACTAAAATTAACTACTTTGGGATAGCGAATTAACCGCCCATTTAGTTAATGTAAACTTGTCACTTTCAAACAAACTATTTAATTGATAATAAGCAGTTCTAGCTTCGTCTAAATTCAAAACACTTGAAACCAAATCATCAATGAAAAATTCCTGACAAACTATATCAGCTGCTACTGGGTATTTATGTGATTCGTCAGTTGCTAACTGTTGTAATGTTCGAATAGCTAAAAATGATGATGGTTTTACACCAAAAGTAACAGTATTCAACTGATTTATCTCAACTGGCATTTCCTCAGAAAATTGCCATAATATTTGCTGAAAGCGCCTATGATCAGGATGCATACCAATTTGTAGATACATCCGACGAACATCAGCAGTAAAAGCTATTGAAAATAATAGAAAATTTAAAAAAAATTTCCCAACGTGAGGTTGTAATTTTGGACCTGTATATAAAAGATAGTTCAATGATTTTTGAGTTGAAGTTTTACACGATGCATTAAATACACATCGCAGAGGCAAAGATGTACTCTCTGCCTTGAATACTGCATGGTGTGAAATAAAATAATTTGGATAGATTAATTTGCTTTCTTTAACTAACGACATACAATTCCGTCTAATATATTCTCTAAAAACGTCACTATATTGTTCCTTAAATAGCGAAAACTGGCGAAAGTTATTTTCTAAGGAGTACAGACATTTTAGTGCAGTACAATATGAATCCCCTAACTCAGAAGCATCTAGTCTAAAAGGCAACATCACTGTATATCGCCCTGAAGTTTCGCGCCGAACAGTACTTTGATAAATTTGTTCACAATTAATATCATCAGGGTGTTGATAACGTTGTACTGAAAGATCCTCATCCTCCCAGAATTTAGACACTAAATTATCTAAAAAAGGTTCCACTTGTGTGTGAAACGAACAAAACGAATTTTTTAACAAAGGGGTAGTGGGAACTGAACCCATTACCACAAATCCCAATTTTGTTTCTACTGCTATTGGTGAATGCAGTGATCTGGTAACTTTACGTGCATTTATTAAAAATGGAAACAATTGGGCTCCAATAATACCATCAATGGGACCAGGTCGACCAAAAGTATTGTCTGCCAATGGAAGGTCCATAAAATGCATAAGTGAATCCCTAGGGATTTTATTATTAGAGAGCCTGTCCGTAATTTTGTCGACTAACAAAACTTCCCACTTATAACTAATATTGGAATCAAAACGTGACAAAATAATCAAGTTTGATTTTCCTGTAACCGAGCTACCACTAACACCAATACCACGTACAGAACGATCACAAGAACTAATATTTAGATCAAGTAATCTTGCACATTCAGTAGTTAAGAAATGAGCTTGAGAACATGAATCTAATAAAAACCTAACAGTGTGTAAAATACCGCGTTTATCAATAATATGTACAATTACTGTCGACAATAAAACTGTGGAATTCATCATAGATACTCCTGTAGTGGAATAAAAACTAAAAGGCTTCTGTTGGCTTGTCGAAGCTTCAACGGGGCTTGTTGAAAAACCTGGTGGCGGATGTTTGGTACTAATATCTTCTTGTGTTAAGCATTTTCCCTCAGTAGTAAAGTTTAATTTCTTTTCTGAAGATTGTTGCTCAATATAATGCAAAAGTGTGTTATGTTTATATTTACAAATTTTACAGCAAAAACGACTTTTGCAACTCAAAACTATGTTAACCAAAACAATTAATACATAGATTTTTCCCTTTAATGATTTTAAATCGTGCAAATGGGGATAAAGATAAAAATTTACTACATTGTGTAATGGAATGTTTAGCAGAACAAACTGAACAATTTCGATCTACTGATTGCTTTGCTACAAAAAACGAATTATTTTGTTTTATTGCTACTAAATGTAGCGCTTCATTTTATAGAAGAAGACACCATATAAATTTGGGCCTATTCCTTTATGAAATCTAACATTACGGTATACGTAAAAATGTCATTTTTGCATTGATGATTTTTAAAAATAGAGCGAGTTTCTACATCCAATTTGCTCCATAACAAATAGGCAAAAATGAAATCGACTAAATTCTCAATATTAAGGGTTTTTAACGCTTTAATTGCAGAATCACATTTTTTCAAGAATAATATAAATTATTAGCAGACTGTTTGTACGGGTTTGAAATCTAAAATTTGTCCTAAATAATTTACTGCTAGAGTACGTGGATTTTGATATTTATCATTAAGAGCCTTTCAAATAATTGCATAATTGGCACCAATAGGAGGCAAGCCAGCACAAACACTAGTGGCTTTACCACTTAATTGACCTACTAAATAGTTCACCTTATCCACATCCTTTAATTAATCATTATCATGAATAAGACTTCGAAATAACTCAACTAAAATAGGCCATTCAGAAAGATCGCCAGTAAACTTTGGCAGAGACAATTTCGGCAAACGTGGTGTGCTAGAAGGTTCTATATTAGCTCTTGGTACATTGGCTGAATTATTATCTGAAAGGCGCGATTTAACTCGTGGATCTTTTGCAGCTACTAAAATATGACAGTATAAGTCATTGAATGCATCCAAAGGTTTAAGATCAAGAACAACATTCTCATCTAAGTGCATTTCAATTAAATTAATCTACGACATCAGCAAAATTAGACTTAGTTTGCTCTAATGATTCTAACGGACTAATAAAAAAATCTAAACATCGTTTATTTTCTAACTGTGAAATGGAACCATACACCTTTTGTATTCTAGAAAAATACAATTCCTTTTTAGAAATACATAATTTTAATTTTGCTTCTAATGATTTTTTATCATTTCCCATAGTTGAGCTTAATTTGTATATGCCAAACAGTAAGACTGTAATGTATTTACTCTATGGTATCCACTCTACATTGTATTAGTCTATGTTTCTGTTCTTGAAAAAGTGAAGTATGCAACTTAACCTATAATAATAAGATAGTGAAAAACCATGTTTTCATTGCTGTTTAAAATACTTACGAACTACTTGTTGTATTTGAATTATGGAAAAAATGCAGTTTACTTGTGCTATTAATAGTTTCAATTAGTGTTATTTTTGCGAGCAATCGTTATACAACGATTTTCATACATTACAAAGACAAGCCCAATATATTCAAATTTAAATTGAACCAATTAACAAAACATTCAATTGGGAAAATGTATATTAATAACTCACAATGTTATTGAGATTATTGCCTTATCAACTAAACCAAAATCAAAAAACCCAAACATATGGTAAGCAATTTCTCATTAACAAATTTAACAAGCTACAAACAACAAATGTGTACCAAAATTTAACTAACAAGTTCAATTGCAAGATTCAAATATGTGCAAAAACTATAAACATCCGGCTCGAAGACCAAAAAAAAAATTTTTGCGCTGATAAAACAAAATAATAATTTATAGTAGACTGTGACTAAACAAATTTACTTACCCCAGGACAATATCTTAAGCACTAAATATCAGGATAAAGGAAAGGGATGATATGAATCCTGATATAATAAACTAATACCACTTAGGGTTCCCAAATAATTTTGCACAAACTTAATCTCACAACTACACTAAAAGCTCCTTTTCCTTGTACATATCAAGCTCAACTGAACTCCTTTCCTTTTATCAGCCAGGTGGTTTAATAACAGCTGGCCAAGATAAAAGTGTATCAAACTAAAATAATGTAATGGCGCAAACACATAATATGGATGTTATTCTCTCTAATGACCACTTCGTTCGTCAATACACAACTCGCGATATAATCTTCATTCTCGTAAATAATGGTATTCATTATACGTTCATTCAACAATATACAATTTAACCCGACCCTAGTTATGTTAAGAGGTAATCACCTCAAAAAAAGTATATTATGTTCAGTTGGAAAAACATAAAGCCCAAATTTGGTTTTTTAACATCGGATATCAGAAACCGAACAATCTATTTCTACATTACAAATTAAACAAAAGCCATCAAGCGTTTTATTCTTTAGTAAGTAAATAAAGTGCAATATTTAATTAAAAAAAACAAATACCGTTTCAACAAATTTTATACCTTTAATAACAAATACTTATTTTTATGCAATCGACCACTTGGTATGTGTATGGAATAAAACAAAAATAAATAAATAAATAATCACATCTTTACGAATAATTAGGTTAAGTCCGAAAATAAACTTTTTTGCATTACATAAGCAAGGACAATAGGAAGTAACTACTATTGTAATCAACTTTGATGCTTGTTCTAAACCAACAGTAATTACTATAAATTTGAAAAGTACAGGGAGACACATGCTACTAATACCTTTCAAAATATCAATTCCACACCATTTAAATTTTAACTAACTAATGGTATAATAACAATTCAATTAAAAATTATATACAAAATTAACGGTTGTTGAAAAAACACTTCCTATATTACACAATTTTTGTTATAATTTTAAATGTTGTATCATGGTATAAATAAATACTTGCCTTCAAATCCGTAAGTTGTAAAACTTAACGTAAAAAATAATATGCACAAACTACACTTCAGGCACAAACACACCATTTTTTAGCACACACGTCTACTTTTTCGAAAAGTCGGAATAGAAATAATTATGCGTTATGCTGCCTTGCTTCCAATCAATCGCTACAATAATTTGTTGATTTGAAACGTCATAAACGACAAAAGACGGAATATGAAAATGAATGCGAGAACGCTACCGGTTCGTTTATCGAATGTGGATTTTATAGTAACCAAGTTTGATTTTAGGTAACCAATCCTGTTAAGGGCGCGATCGGATGTATGATTGGCTGCCTAAAATCCATCAAAAACAGGTTATTCTGTTTGGTAAATAACTTTTGTTGGATTGAAAATATGCAAAATGTAACTTTACCATTAGACTCACAAAACTTTGTACTTTCTAACGAAGGTTTGCTTTTTTTTTAAATTGGAATAATAAGCAAGAAATAGCTGTTAAAAGTAATGTTAAAATTCACTTACTTTATTTTAGTTACTACATCTAACATAATCAATTTGTATATAAAAAAAAGCATTCGTTGGATAGCAGAATACATATATAATCGTTCTGTTAAAAGAAATATCAAAAATATTGATCATGATAGTCGTAGTGTACTGAATGGATTTTATTGAATTATTACATTAATTGTACGTCATTTTAATAGAAATTGTTCACGACTTTCTCCGAAGATGGCACTGTTAATGATGTGTAGAATAAGGTTTAAAACCAGAAAATTTCAAATTGAATTATTTTGGACTTTGTTTTTGTCGCATTGAAATGAAGTAAACTAATAATATTTGGTGAATTACCTTTTGATAAGTGTAATATAATAATGATTAGATTAATTGCGAATATTTATGAAGCCAAAAATAACATAACCTCAACATCCATGGTTGTTTGTAAACTTCCATGTTTACGTCAAGCAATAAGTAAATTATTACAGCAGTGTTACTTTGTAAAGCTTATACTATGTTATAATAGTTTTTAAAAAAAGGATAGTGTGCCGTATCCCAAAACGTAACTAGATACTCTACAATATTCAATATAAGCAAAATATTGCATAATGTTAGCAAGAGTAATGTTTATTAAAATATCTTAGTGGAACCATCGCAGGGAAATAAGATACATTTTGTTACAAATTAGGTTGCGAGTTTGGTACTCAACAAAATGATTTACATGTTTGAACGATCTGGGGGAGGACGTTTTCAAAAAACGATAATTTTTCCTACATCATTTTACACTTTACTTTGGGGACGTTCGTTGTCTTGTGTATCTTCACCAGGGGTCTGCAATGGTAATTATATTTTCAATTTGAAAAGTGTCAAAATCAGCTTTAAATATATAGGCAACTTATTAGTGTTCCCATTCTTTACCCCCACGTAGCAGACTTCCGTCATTTTTTGGTCATACAAAGTTCACATGTAACGTCAAATAGATGTGATAATGACATTTTCTCAAATTGTGGTGCCGACAAAAAATGATTATAATAAACAATAAACTTCAAAACTCCCACTAATTATGAAATATATTTTAGGCTAAATTAAAAATAAAAGTGTAAAAGTTTATTTAGGATTAAACAATTTACGAAACTAGACCTAACTTTAGGCATTAGAAATAAACCATAAAAGAATTCCTTTTTGGTTTATTCTGTCAAAAAATAGTTATTTTGTTATATTAAATTGACTCTGTCAAAAACGACTAAACGTTTATTTCAATAAATAATTCAAACTAAACGATATTACATTAAAAATTAGTATATAAGGCATATTTGTAGGTACATGCAGGCAAAGTTTAGTCATAGACTACTTTTACACTTAACCTGCATAAACCACTACATATCTCTACAAGGAAAATTAGTGAAGCAAATGAATAATTACACAATATACAATTAGGCTATGTTACTACTTATCCAAAATATGCGCCCTGATTTGAACCTTGAACGCAGTAAAAGTAAAAAAGATTTTTTATCCATCTGGAATTACATTATAAGTAGAAACAGCATTATAAATGAATCTTCTCTGAAACATAGCAGTCAGTTGCTTGGGAATTGTTAAAGTTTTAGTGTGTCTAATATTGATGCAATGCACTTTGGAGCGTGTCATTAATTATTAGCAATATCCTCTGAAGTCATTTATAATTATTTTATGAACAAAACATAACAAATGATGTTTCCTGCAGTTATCCATATTTAACCAGTGCAACTCTTTTATCTTATGCGATGCATGATCAAATTTTTTTAGTTCAAAAACTAAACGACAACAAGTATTTTGAATCCTTTGTATTTGTGCCATAGAAGTGCTATCAAAGTTTGGACAATATATAAAATCACAATAGTTAAATAATGACAAAACTAGCTTCCGACAACAGCTTTTTCAATTGTAAGGTTAGTATAGACCAACAAGCATATACTTGTTTAAGTGCTATATACGAACTTTTTATTAACTTTGCAACATGTGACTTTAAGCATAGATCATCATCAAGTATTAAACAGAAATTTCTTGAAGAACTAACTAATGGAATAGAGGTAATGTTAATTATGACTTTTATCTTATCCTTAACACAATCTCTAATTTTCTCTGTGATCCGAAACAATATCAGCATCAATAGTACCTGCACAAACAAATAATTCATCACTTGATAAATATATGGAATCAATAAAGAGTACTGCTGTTATTTGCTATGTACGTAGGTTCGTTTATTACTTGGATGAATCCATAAGAATCAATGCAGCGTGTGATAGTATTACTTAAATTGAAAAGATTCACATTGACATCACCTAAACATATTATATTATCCATCATTGGTGCTAAATAAGATAATATATTATCTAGTTCATCAACACAACTAAGCAGATTAGAATTTGGAGATCTGTATACTGTGCCTACACTAAAAGTTTTGCAATTTAATTTAAACATTATCTAAAATATGTTCAAGTATACGAGTCAATTGCAAACCAAACAAAATAACCTGAAATTTAGGTTCCTTCCTTACGTACACACCAACCCCACCCCCTGGACCCACTCTATCATTATGAAAAAAATTATACCCATTTATATTGACAGAGGTATTGGGGACGTATGAAGTAAGCCATGTTTCAGAGACACCAACCAAATCAAAACGGTTTTCATCTATTAAATTGATGAAATCATTGAAACTAGGCAACAAAGAATGTACATTTAAATGAGCAATTTAATTTATAAACAACTATACTAGCCTAATAGAACTATTTAATTTACTTTAAACAAAACAAATACAAAAAATTACAGCACTCGTAGCTAAATAAAAATGGAGCAAAAAAGAAAAAATGCAAAAGAGGCTATCCCCAACGTAACAAATTAGCGTATTCTAACAATCAGCAACTTAAGTATAATGTGCTGCATGTTTAGTAAACTATAACTACTATATACCTGTTACTTATTACCAACTATGCTACAGGAATTTAAATTACTAGAGGTTACAATACTGTAAGAATGTAATTTAAAAAAATATTCAGTAAATAAAGACAGTGTGGAATTTACATTTGCACTAACTGTATGGTATCGTTGTTGATGATGTTCTACAAGTTGTATTAATATTCAGCATCTGTCTCGTACATACATCGTTTCACAGGATGTAGTATCCAAGTGGATTCATTATATTCCTTATCGTCTTTCAACGTTTGATCATATTTGGTTTGCTCCTTGTAAAGGGGCCAATATACCTTCTTTTTCATAGGCGTGATTCAATTTCAAAGTACAATAGACGCCCCACCTGATCGCTACTCCACAAGTACCAATTTTCCCAATCTAGAAATATATCATGAAAAAATTATGTTCAGATAGAAAATTGTACCAAACCTACTTTGTGAATGAAGTTTCTCTGTATTTAGCACTAATAAGTAACCCAGTAATTTTCTCATCAACAAAAGTCGCCAACCGCAATGAATAATTAAAGTCATATGTCCGTTTAACATCCATCTATCTATCGCTAACAGGATTTGACAGGATTTCCATTTGCATCGACATCAAGGTTTTGTCTCAACTCTAACTCTACTTTTCCATTTTCTTCCAAATCTTTCATAATATTGTCCTTCCATACCTAAACAAACTGTCAAGTAAGATATTAAACAATTAGATTTTCTTACAGCGCCTAATTCAGCTTCAATTTTTTTAAATTGGTAGAGTGTCATGGGAGGTGTATCCATAACTGAAAATAGTTCCTGAGAATGGCCATGTGTACTGGCAGTTGCCAGAGTACCCCAAACAAATCCATAATTAATTTTTGATTTTTGCAAAATATCTTCAGTGTGATGCTTGTATATCTTATCACACATTGTACATGCAAACATAAGGCAGCTTACTAGACCTAATCCTCTTTCAGACTCTTTCCACCAGTACAAATTTGGGAATGTCGGTATTGCAGATCTATGGACCAACTTAATACATATTGCAAATTCACAATGCGGTTTCCACTAACAGTTGGTTCTTTATAAGAGTGATTTATCTCGAAATATAATTCACGAGCCTCTATTCTGAATAATAAAACAAAATATTAGATTTTTTAGGAACCCAAAATTTAGCATATATACAGGACAGCACATTAGTGTGACAAAGTTTAATATATCGATTATTTATTGTAGAAATTATAAAAAAAGCAATTTACACAAATTTTAGGCTGTATTATTCTAAAAATTGTTTCATATCTACAGGGTGTTCATAATATATAAATATATATATATATATATATATATATATATATCCAAATCGTGTACAGTACTATATATAAACCTAACTTTCAATTACGTTTAGCATTTTTGTCAATCATATCTGAAATTGTCAAGTTTTTGACTTATGTCAGATATAGACAGGACGCAACGCTCAAAATCCCGGCTATAAGCCAAGTATTAATATATAAATATTATAAGTAGTTTTTTATACAAGGTAAGTTGATAAATACTAACGTATTGCAATTAATAAGATGAAATAATAACCTAGACTTTTTAAGTAAAGCCCAAATGATCATTTCAAATTGAGCTAGTAATTGAAAGAAGGAAAATATAAGGCCTTGAACAGGATTTGAACCTGCATCTCAGTTTTGCCGGAACTGTGCGTTTACCAATTACGCTACCGAGGTCGATGGCTATAATTTGAAAATTTACAAATACAAATCGTGTACAGTATATATATATATATATATATATATATATATATATATATATATATATATATGACAAAAATGCTAAACGTAATTGAAAGTTAGGTTTATATATGGTACTGTACACGATTTAGATTTGTAGATTTTCCAATTATAGCCATCGGCCTCGGTAGCGTAATTGATAACGCACAGTTCCGGCAAAACTGAGATGCAGGTTCAAATCCTGTCCAAGGCCTTATATTTTCCTTCTTTCAATTACTAGCTCGATTTGAAATGATCAATTGGGCTTTACTTAAAAAGTCTAAGTTATTATTTCATCTTATTAATTTCAATACGTAAGTATTTATCAACTTACCTTGTGTAAAAAAACTAATTATAATATTTATATATATATATATATAATATATATAGCTAATATATAGCTAATATATATAGCTAATTTTGACATACTAAATGCATCGCCCTGTAGATAAATTTCCTACCTATACATAGTTTCCGACATGGATATGAAATACGAATAACAATATATTACCTATTATAGTCTGCTTCTGGTATAAATGACCAATTATCTGGAAGTGTATGTGACCTTTCCTCGGTTGATTTTTCACAGTTCTCTAAATATGAAATACAATGATATAATAATTAGATTATTTATACAAATTAGCATACTCTGTCTCAGTCTGCGACTTCATTGTTTCTGGCTCGGAAGTTTCTTCAGATAATGTACTTGGATTACTAATTACCTCAGGTAATCTTTTCAAACCTGATGGGCCAGGCTTGTTTAAATTATCTGATGTGGATTTCAAACTGAAAAAGTTTGGGTTTTATTATGACATCTAATTAATATGTGTATTTGTGAAATTATAATGTAACAGGGGCATAACCAACGTAATTAGAAGGCTTGAACCAGGTGAGGCAAAATTACTCATTTTTAGTGTCAGTACTTAATAATTATATAAAAATCATATGACACATCCGAGAGCTTACTTCGTTCAAAATAGCACAGATATTCTTCGCATTGTTGTCAAAAACAATCTAAAGCTTATGAAATCCTATACAATTTTAGAAAAAAGTTAATAATATTTTGTAAAACACAGCTATCAAAATTCAACGAGGTAAAAACGTAAATGTTATTGTTATGTATGTACCCTACAAATTTGATGAGTATTTCTAATACAGTACAGATGTGCTATTCTGACGTACATTTAAAACTATTCATTGAGAAAATACTAAGTAATTTTTTTCTACGTCATAATTTCAGGGTAATCACACTAACTTAATTCTATGAAGAATGCGAAAACACTTATATTTTTAGTTTGCATTATCATATTTATAAATTCCAAATAGTCATAAGTGGAGAGTCGGCTAATTTGTGGTTTTCTATTTTCAAGGCATCTGAAGAATGTATAATTCTTGTGGGTGGATATGCGACATATAAATAGGTATACTTTCATTGTTTTTGGATTTTATATTCCAAAATAAACAGCCACATAACAATATCCTAGCTATACTACTGAATGTATTATAACTTACAGCGGTAATTGTTGCATTTTCAGCCATCTTAAGCGGACTGCTTTAGACTTGGACGATCGTTTTCTGGTACCACCTGGATTTTGGTTATACACTTTCTTATATTTACCCATCTGAAAAATGTAAATACGTAAATAAAAGAAACTTTACACCAGGCAACAACAGGAAGTAAGTATACTGTAACGTTTTTCGTATTTCAGATAAATATTTGAAATTTGAAAGGCTTGTACAAGACAAAGCGGAAGTACAAATTTTTTGAAATAATTGTGATTTTCAAATTATTTACGGTCTGACTAGAAGTGAAAAGTTCTGTATAAACTACACACCCTATAGTTTTGTACATGTTTAGAATAAGTTGATCATTTTTAGTCCTACGACATTATTTCAAATTTTTTAGAAATATGTGTTTTCTTATTTAAGTTTTGAAAAGAAAAGTAAGTGACTGTAATTCTCCTAAATTGGTCTATAATTGTGAGAAAAATTCTATCCACAAAGTATAAGAATTTTAGAATATATTTACCCTCAAGCGCAAATACACCCACATTAAATAAAGCATTAAATGTTTGTTTATAATAATAACGAAATGTCACTCTATGAACAATAAACAACACATTCTAAAATAAAAATTAGCGAATACCATATGCACATAAATGAAATAATACAATACAATACAAATTTGTTTCGGCAAACGACCTTGGCTATTATTAGAATGCACTATGTACCTAACGCTTTGCTTGCTGTTCAACAACTTCGAATTCGCTGAGGGTCATTTACGACGAATAGTTACAGAAATGGAGAAAATAAACCAGCTTCGTGCCGTATCCTAGCAACCGTTATTTGCCTAACTTGGAAATGAACCACTAAACTACTAAAGTTAAAATAAAGTAGTTCCCTCTATCATGCGAAAGCTATACCACAAAAATTAGTTCGTGTTATGAAAATAGAGGGATGCTATCGCGCCCTTAATAATTTTAATGTTTGGCGGGTTTAAGAAGTAAACCGTGGTGGTGAAACTGGACAATTATTGATAAATTACGTTAGAATTCAGTACCCTTGAATTGGGTTTAGTTTGTCCCCTGGCAAATATTTGTACGTCACGATGTAGCAGCTTGATCACGTCAAAGAAGCTGAAGGGTATTGTTCATGCGCCAACAACCACCCTTCAAAACCAGGGAGTCGGGTAACAGCGTTTAACGTGAAAACACGTCGTTTTGTGTCAACATTTCAAGTTACCTTGCTTGATTATTATTTACAATATTTTGTATTATCTGCTTTGCATTTCAGTGTGATCTTTTGTTTAATAAACGTGATTAAGTACATCGATTAATTATTACAGTCCACAATATCGATTGAACCTAATTGGCAATTAAACATTGATTAAACAGAGACAATGGGCCAATTTTTATTCAATTTTTACTTTCACATATTTAGACGAAAGTTACTGTTATTTTGTTGATGTAAAAAGATCATACCTCTGAGAAATGTTTTTAATAAAACAAAAAAGTATGTTTTTTGCAGGTTTAATTCTTTTTAATCATAAAGACTAAATACACGTTCATAATACTAATTTACTAATTATATGTTGAATTGCAATGTTAAAATTTTTATTGGAAATTACTTCAATGTATACATTCACTATTGTACTAATGTACATAAAACTTAGTGTTATCAGCATGTTTATTAGTTTAATTCAAAAATTATGCAATTCTCTTTAATTAGTATTTAATGAATGGCAACCGTACCAGAAGCTGACAGGAAGCGAGTTTTTGTTACCTGCGAATTTTGAATGTTGCCGAACCCTTGCTATTCCAAGTAGAGTAGGGATCTTTAACGTATGTGACCACACTCACACATGTGGTCTACATTTTACCTCCCATTCGAACGAGGACAAATTTTTGTGAAAAATGCTCGCCTAATTTTTTTCAAGGGGACCGTGTGAGGATTCGAACTCGAGACCTTGGATTCAGGAGTCGCACGCTTACGAACTGAGCTACAGAGACACCTGTTCGTCTATGACAACAATTTTCAAACATACATACTGTAACGGACTACTGTTAATGCATTAACAATTTAGAACAAGTAATAACAAAAGTTTTTATTAATCACTATTCACAAGTTTAATTAACAGTAGATGCCTTATTTATGGATGTTTTCAGTCCAATCAACAAGGAAGCACTATACACTAATGCTCCTTAAACTAAATCCTTAACCATAAGTCTTCTTAACAACACTAAACACTACTCTAATTTATTTATTACTCTTTTGTCTATTTATGTACAAGCTGGCGGTACAATATGCACGTTTACATAACACAAATTTATATTTACTATAGGACCTTCGAAACGTAATGACCAACCAACTATACACGATATGATTTATATACGACATTTGGATATAGACTAACTGATGTACATTTATTACCGATCTTATATATACCCTAAAATGAACTAGATGATTCATAGTCTGGTATTTGCTTGAATGTTCTAGACGTCTGTAGAATACACTTCGGTTATGCAACTTGCGTGTTTGATGGGTTGTCTAATAGTTCGTAACACTGCCCCCCCTCTTTAAAACCGTTACGTCCCGCAACTGTAAATACATTTTGACGCCAATTCGATGACTGATGACGGTATCGGCAGCTATCTCCTCTGATGCATTCACCACGTCGTTGGAAATAACAGTCAACACTTTTTGATTGATCTTGGTAGACAACCGGTTGATAGTAACAAATAAGCACCTGGATGTTGGTTCCCTGGAAAATTACTTCTAGCATATTTCGAACTACATATTCTCCAATCTAAGCGATCCAGTCCACTGCCCAGCTTGGGCACCGCTAGTCACGTTACTCCATTTTCCATCATTTGAGATTTAAGACTCAGTAAAGCCTCCTATAGATGTCCATAACGAGATCTCTGCCATAAAGAATTTTTGGTGACCAGATAGTAAATTATCATGTTATTTTATTATTATTATTATTTTTTTTTATTATTTTTAATATCAGGTTTTGGTTATATCTATGCTCGTATCCTTACTCACGCCAAGTCAATCTAAAATTTTCCAATCCTCCCACCAACCCCACCGAATTTTACACGCGGTTATCATTGTCTAATATCGCGACCCTTCCCGCGAATTCTTTTAAGGCTGTCCAGAACGCCTTCTGGTTAACCACTTCCCCGACTTCCTCTAGGCTCTTTGGCCATGCCAGACCTAGGATAGCTAGTTTGCTATCAGCCAACCCTCGACTTCCCGCCTCAAGCGGGCAGTCGAAGAGCACGTGCTCTTTCGCCTTCCGCGTCCTCACCGCATTCGCAGCGGTCGCTGTTGGTTAGTCCGAACCTTTGTAAATTCGCCTTTAGGGCGCCGTGCCCTGTTATCAACTGCACCATTTTGTGATCGAGCTGGACCTCGATCCTACCTCTAGCTTCTATGCTCGGTATGAATTTGTGGGTCAACCTGCCCGTGGCAGCGTTGTTCCACCTCTCTTCCCATTGTCGAATTGATTTTTCGCGCAGCTTTCTTTTGATTAAAGATCTCGGTATCGACGAATGTGATATCTGAAACTCGCCCGTCGCGGCCTCTTTAGCTAATTCGTCAGCCCTATCGCTTCCTACGTTACCATTGTGCGACCTGACCCAACAGAATTTTAAACGTTGAAACTTGAGCGCCGTACGCGCTATCCTCCAGACGTCCGCTTGGAGATCTGTCGAGGTGTTCATGTTTGTTAAAGCCGTTAGCGCCGATTTACTATCACTGATTATATAATACTCGCCTCTGCCCGTATGGTTTATTACGTAATCGATAGCCTCTCGTATGTCTACCAATTCGCACTGGAAGATAGTGCACCAGTTCGCGAGTTTGGTTTGAAACCGAAACACCTCCCTTTCCTGCTTATACACGACAAACTCCGCGCCTGCTTGCCCATCGTCCATACGTGAACCGTCCGTATAAATTCTGATACCCATCGCGTCCTCATCACCTTCGACAAACTCGATTCCTCTAATATCAGCCGGGTGCCCCAACTCAGATACAACGATCTTTCTTGCAATTTCCCTATTACCAAGATTAAGATCTTCGATAATTTCGCGCCCTTTTCCTATATTTATTAATTGTCTATCTCTAATCTCCTTAACGACATATTCGATAGGGAGAGTCCTACTGATCACCGTGGAGGTGGTACTGTACGCCCTCGCCGCTTTTACCGCGGTTATGCGTTGTACGCTCGTCAATTGACGCATCTCCCGGACTTTACAACCTTCTGCCCATACAGAAGCTGCGTACAGTATTGCCGGCTCAATTGCTCCGCCATAAACCGTCCTCAGCGATTCGCCCCTGAAACCCCACTTTATTTTCGCCGCCGCCATCATTTTATTTGATATTTCGCCGCCCTTACTTTTTACGTATTGTACGTGCGCTTTCCAATTTAAATTATTGTCGATCTTGACGCCGAGGTAGGTAATACAATCTTTAAACGGGATTTTCTCCCCTCCTAGCTCTAACCTAGGAGGTCTCTGTCCTGGTTTCGTGCCGAAATAAAGCGCCTCTGACTTCGCCGTGTTAAATTTTAATTTTACCGCCCGCGACCATTCGTGTAATTTATTAAGCGCCTCGTTCGGTTTTGTGCGCATATCCATTAACAATCTCGATCTTACAATTAAAAGCGTGTCATCTGCAAACCCAACGATTGAGCATCCTGCGGGCAACTTGACCCTAAAGATGCTCTCATACAACAACTTCCAAAATGTGGGACCAGAACATGACCCTTGCGGGCATCCCCTTTCCACCTCACGCGACAGAACTTCACCCGGAATTTCAACCTGTGCCAATCGCCCCGAGAAATAGCTCTTGACCAAAGACATGAAGTTTAGCGGACAACCCCTACGATCTAACTCGCAAACGATTAATGGCCACCAGGCAGCATCAAATGCTCCTGAAATGTCCAAAGCAACAACGACACAGTACTCTTTAGCATCTCTTGCCTGTTTAATTTCCCCGACAACGAACTCTAAGGCGTCGATAGTCGACTTGCCCTCCACGAAACCAAACTGTCGGTTATTAAAACCGTCGATGTCTCGCACTAGGTGCTAAACACGCGTAGTCATAACGCGATCTAAAACTTTCCCCAGCACCGGTAGCAAGCTAATTGGACGATAGCTGCCCGGATCTGACGCATCCGCCTTTTTAGGTGTGGGTATAAATCTCACATTCTGGATTTTCCAGCAACGCAGAAAAACGCCCCTTTCTAAACAAAGATTAAACAACCCAACAAAAACACACGGGGCTAACAGGCACGCCTGCAGAGCTGCGTCTGAAGTGATTCCATCATGCCCCGGTGCCTTCTTAGGGTTCATCCTCCTAAGAGCCCTGACGACCTCGTGAACTAGGATTGCCTTATCGGCACCTGTTCCTTGCGCCTCTGCAGCTTCCCGACGTACTAAATCGTGCGACCCTTCATCCTCCTCGGGATTATCCGATGGGAAAAATTTCTCTAGTAAATATTCCGCTGTGGTTTTAAAACCTTCCGTGTATTCGCCATTTGTTTTCTTTATATTACTGAGCGCGATTTTTGGTTGTTTTCCTCTAATTACGCGGTATGCGGTTCCCCAGGGTTCTTTCTCCGAGTTTTGCGTGCAGAATTCTTTAAATTTATTCGTTCGCGTTTCTTCTATTAATATTTTATATTCGCGGTAACTTTGATTATATTCTATTCTCCGTTGTTCTCTTATTTCTCCCGAGGCGCGTTGATAGCGGCGCCTTAGGTTACGCGTTTCTGTCCGCTTGGTGGTTAGTTCCCGGGTCCACCAGGGTACGCTGTCTTTAAATGTTTTCTTTTGCGGCATGGAATACGACGACGCGTCTACCACCGCGCCGTTCAATTTTTCCGCGAGTGTTTCTACTTCGTCTACCTCTCAGCGGTTAAATAGCTCATTTTCGAGCGCAGGGATACTTTCGCCAAATTTTTCTTTAAACCGCTCCCAATTTGCTTTTTTATTACAGAACGGCGGAAATATAGTTAGCTGCTCGTTTGCGCTTGTTTTGATTTCAACGTCCCATGTTATTAATTTATGGTCAGAGAGCGTTTCCTCGTCCGACCTTAATTTCCAATTACAAATCGTTTCTAACATTTCGTGCGAGACTGCAGTAATATCTATAAAACTGCTGCCTCTATGCGTCTCAAACGTAGGTGAATCATTAGTGTTGAATAAGGGCCGCTATACTTGCGGTCACGTCCCCAATGCTCCACCCGAAGGTACTACATTGGGTATAAACGCGAAAATAAACGTGCTTCTAATTTATTTTAACTTCATAATTATTCCACCCTAAATAAAAATGTAACAGACTGAAACAAAAACTAAAAACAGGGTTTAAATAATGGTCCCCTAGCGTTGACTTTGGAGTGTGCCCAATCAACAAGACGAGCAAAAATGAGAGGGGAGGGATCCGTAATACCGGATTGCTGACGCCGGCTCTGCTTACCAGTGCGATCTGAAGGGTGGCTTTTCCTACATTATAATTTGAATAAGGGCCGCTATACTTGCGGCCACGTCCCCAATGCTCCACCCGGAGGTACTATATTGGGTTTAAACGCGAAAAATTATCGTGCTTCTAATTTATTCTGACTTCATAATTGATCCACCCTAAATAAAAACTAAATAGAAATCTAACAAATCTAAAAATCTAACAAACCTAACAAACTCTGACAATCTAACAAATCTAAAAGTCTGACAAACTGAAACAAAAACTAAAAACAAAAACTAAAAACAGGGTTGTAAATAATGGTATCCCTAGCGCTGACTTTCGAGTGTACCCGATCAACAAGACACAAGCAAAAATGAGAGGAGAAGGAATCCGTAATACCGGATAGCAGACGCCGGCTCTGCTTACCAGTGCGACCTGAAGGGTCGTCTTAAAATTATCCAAATCTAGCTAACTAACTTAAATCCATCCCTAGCTTTCCCTATCATTCCCTAACTGATTTATATTATGATTACAATCTTCGCAATTATACTCTTCCTTCCCGAATATATACTGCTACCAAAATGGTGACAGAACGTCAAACAAAACAAATAAGCCACATAATACTGCAATACCTGCTAATAAATAAATAAATATAAAGTGTATATAAAATATAAATAAATATAATTATATAAATATGTAAATAAATGTTTAATAAGCGTTAAGCATATAGCAGTGCACAAAATAGCAAAACCATCACCCCATTTATCAGGTGTACTCGCACAAGCATTATGTCGGCTAGCGTCTTTACACACCAAACGTGCTTGTTAAATTGTTTCAAAAACTACTAATTAATGTAAATCAATGCTTGTGCGAGTGCAGCCGCCACAATTTACGCTTTTCCTACAGTTTGTTGCTGTTATTCTAATTCATCCACACATCCAAACTTTTTCTTGAAAACAACAGCTATTCCTCTTGACATTTGCAGATCTTGAGCTACGCAATGTGCAAGAGAATACTCTTCTGGTGCTCTAAACATATCTTGCTGTTTTTTCAACAACAACGCCAAATCTCGCCTTAGCGGAACTACCATACACCGCCATGAAACTCTCACAATCTACATTTGGATCACGATTAATAACTCTTCGAACACCATTTTACTTACTTAAGTCTTCAGGGTTGTTGCCAGCATAAGATGTTCAACGGTCAAAGTGTACCACTTTCGGTTTATCACGGGGAGATCTTCTGATCCGGTACACTACATAATCACCACTTTTTAACACTTCATTGGGGCCTTCCCATTGTTTTTGTAATTTTGGCGACAATCCACGCTTTCTTTGTGGATTGTACAAACACACCAAATCTCCAAGTTGATAACCACCTTCTTGTGCTCTCGTGTCATATTGTGGTTTCATTCGATCGTTTGTCGCTTGGATATTCTTTCAGACGTTTTCGTGAATGCTATTTGATCTTTCACGAATCTTTCTAACGTAATCTTCACCTGCGATCTCTTCTCCGGGTTTAAATCCAAACTGAAGATCACATGGTAGCCGCAATTCACGTCCTAATAGCACGCAAGCGGGAGAGTATCCTGTGCTGTCATGCACCGAAGATTGGTACGCCAGTAGGAATAAATGTAAATATTGGTCCCAGTCTCGTTGATGTTCGGAGATAACTTTGACTAGGTACTTTCCTAAGATCTTGTTTATTCTTTCAACCATTCCATCCGATTGAGGATGAAGTGGCGTGGTTCTAGTCTTCTTGATTCCTAGATACTTGCAGACGTTCTGAAGCAACGCTGATTCGAAGTTCCGACCTTGATCGGAGTGTAATTCTAACGGAACTTCAACGCAACAAAACAACTCTCTCATATTTGGTAAAATAATTCATTGCAACCAATATGTATTTATGTCCTTTCTCTGATTCAGGAAGGGGGCCTGCTATATCAATGGCCACCTCTCAAAAGGATTCCCCACGTTATACTGTCTCATTCTATGATCTAACATCTAGTGGCAGTGGCTCGGTGACTCCTATTTTGTGTTGTTATAAGGTAACCCAAATTCCCACTGGGAAGATGGCATTAAGGCGGAAAAGTTTGAAATAAAACTACAGAATTTACCTAACTTGACTTTTAATCAAAATAATAACCTTACATGTGATTTTCCAATGCTCCACCTAAATGTACTACATTGGCCAGGAAGCGGGTTTGTTTTACCTGAAAAATTTGGAATTTTGCCGAACCCTTGCTGTTCCAAGCGAGGTAAGGATCTTTAACGTGCGTCACAACACTCGCACACCGTACCTCCATTTTACCTTTCATCTGAACGAGGGTGTATTTTTGTGAAAAATGCTCGCCTAACATTTTTCAAGCGGATCGTGTCGGGATTCGAACCCGAGACCTTCAAAATAATAACCACTAAATAGGTTATTGACATGAAAGCATAGAAAAGTGACATTTAAAGCAAACAGTGCCGTACTCAACCTGGGCAATTGGAGAAAGAGCACGGCAGAGAAAAACCCAAACCGTCCTCACACTTCCAACTGCATTTGGCACATCTTGACAAGGACGAGTAACGTACAAGTACCCAGATCACCACACTGAAATTGACGGGATGTCAACTGTTACTCAGACCTACCACACATGACAACTGAAGTGTAAACCAGCTAGTCTTTTCTGGTAGGCACTGAGGTCGGCTAAGCTAATACTACCCAACTAAAATTGAAAAGGGGGGACACCACGAATATGACCTGCACCTGGACTACCAATGTTCCCCCCGCACGGACATAAAATGTTAGTAATATTCAACAAGGCTCGATCACACGCGCCCACATACATACATTAACAGTTTCCACCCCGTGTTACAAAATATTTCACAAAGGCTAGCCGACTTCTTATTATTTGCAAAAGTACAACTACAAGTGCATTGACAAGACGACATGAATCGCTGATGTGAACTTATGGTATGATCGCGCGTAGTTTAAAAAGGCGCTTATTATTAATAGACTATCTCCAACATAGTCATATATGCAAACGCGAAAGGCACGAGTTGGTCGATCATACCAGAGGTTCAATTCAATTACATCACAATAATTATCACAAACGTTACATACTAGTTAATTATATAAGAACATCGGCTAGATAATAGGATAAACAAAACAACAAACATATTAAGTTAAACCCAGATGTGAGCAGTGCAGTTGCAAATGTGATTAATATTCTGAAAAAAACAATTACTTATAAATAAAATGTCAAATGCATCACAAATATCAAACAAATACAAAATATGTTGGCAGCAAATACATATCCAAAATTCTACAGCATAAAAACAAGCCAAGATTCAGGCGCTAAATCTTAATATAAGTGTATGTTAGTTAAATATATTAAATCTAGTAAGCAAATGTTAAAAATTATTTATTATGAATGCATCAATTAAAACATATTTTTTAAAAATTAAACACATCGTGGCATTAAAAGTTACAACCAAAAACTATTCACAAGAACTTTGTGGTGAATTTAAGTTCTATCTTAAAACCAAAACAAATATAACATAGAAATATAATACTGTTCATATTCAAACTTGCCTCATAATTTGATTCAATATGATGTCAGTACTTTTCATTAAATGTCGTAAAATTACAGTAATGGTACCTCTGCTATTTATTCTGAGTGCAATGCCCGTCACATTTCTGTGGGAACTGCAGAGCTAATGTGTGCTTATTTTTTTATTAATTTATACCACACAAAGTAACAATCTTAATTCTAATAATTGAGGTTTATAACCGACTGTGACGTGCACCTACAGTAACACGTTGCGTCTGGAATACATTGTATTCACATCCGTTTTCACAACTTGCTTGTGAACTTTCATTAACCTTCTCTTTATTTATCCTTGTTGCATCTAACTTGAGTTTCCTAATAATTTCTATTTAATTATACATATATTGATTTGGGGGATATGTAACTAGCGTTCAATAAAATCGTAAATAATTTATCTATATTAAACATCATAAGTAATACAACCGGCACCCGATTCTAAGACAAAAGCAACAGATAACACATAAATATTTCCTTCAATGATTAAATAACTAACGGTTTTACAATAAGTACCAACATCACACTCAAAACGAGGCTGGAATTAACAGATGTAATCAGATTACCGGAAATAGCAACCACATTATCAACTTATAAAACATTACCTTTTTAGCCGCTAAGGGAAGCTATTTCAACCTGCCATTTTGAAATCTAAAAACAAAGTCCTTTAACCTTGTCAACTAGATCAAACGTCTCTACACATGCGTTCCTTATAATGTAAACTCTAACGTCACGAAATGCGTTCAGACACCTGAAAGTGGTTATTGAGCTATTCTAACAAATACCTTCAAATATGGAAGTGTATACTATAATATTTGCAATAATTATCAACCAATAAGAAATCGACTTAGAAACACTACGGATCACTTCACACTCGACTAAGATCTGTCCTAAAAAAGATTAAGTTTGACTGTCAGCGATGCAAAAATGAATGTGCTTGTCCAGCAGCTCCGCTACAAAGTGATCACCCATATGCTCATGTGGCCACCTACGCAGCTTCGTACTCCTACGTTGAGATGGACTATTTTGGTCCGCTAAAGGTCATAGTCGTGCGACACGTTAAAAAGCGATGCGGGATAATCTTTACCTTCCTTACCATACGATCCATCCATCTAGAGCTCGCAAAATAAACAAATCTGTCTGTTAGCAATTCGTGGTTTCATGGCTATAAGAGGTATACCCATTAAGATCACTACGGATAGTAGTACAAACTTTAAAGGTTTTGCGAACAAAATAAAGAGATTGTTAAGCAACCTTGATATAAACCAATACCGGCTCGAGTATGATAATATAAGATTGAAATTTAATACGCCTTCGGCACCTCACCAAGATGGCTGTTGGAAACGCCTCGTAGGAATAATAAAAGTGTCTTCTTGCGTCTATACCAACTTGTAGACCAAATGACGAAAATTTGCGTTGTTTTCTTTATGAAGCGATGCCCGTTGTGAACTTACACCCGCTTACGCATGTGCCTGTAGACCCGGATGAGGAAGAGGCTGTTACGTCTAATAACCTTTTACTTGGCTCATCTAGCGTTGCAAAACCATTCACACGCTTTGATGCCGATGTTGACAGTCTTGTCAAAAACTTTGAAATGTCCCAAAGAATGGCCGACCGCTTCTGGAAGTATTAGCTTAAAGAATACTTGCCGAATCTAACTAGAACCATAAAATGGTACGGCATAGTATCGCCGATCGAAGTAGGTGTTGTAGTGATCCTAGTGGACGAGAAAGTAAAAAAAAGATGTTTTAATAGATAGAGTTATAGGAGGACGACGAAATCAAGTTCGACAAGTGACCGTTACAACGATTGACGGTATTTATACACGGCCAGTTGTTACATGCCAACTGACATGCATCATGTTTAGAGTTAATTTGTAAATAAATTCCCGCGTATATTTTTAAATGAATAACACCAACTTCCGTCGTCCCTGACAGTCGCGCCTGCGCAAAAGTAATGCGGAGTGCGCGCGTAGTGTAGAAAGACGCCATTAAGTTACGAGCCCTCGACGACACAACAACTATCTTAGTGTGGCGTGTCTTTTCTTTTTAGGATGCAGGTTCCTTCTACCGTTTGCCTTTGTGTACCTGTTACCTAATTCCTGTCATTCCCCTACAAGTGCAGTAAAAAGAAGGACGGATACCATTTGATTCAACAAGGCGTGAACTGAACCCATCTTGCCAAATCATCGTGGAGCCCTGAGACGAATTCACAATATGCCGCCATGTAATTAATTTGTTTTGATTTAAATTGTGCTTGCAAATTGACTTAAAAAGCGGTTGCATCACTTTTAAAACGTGGCCGGTATAAGTTACAATTGAGGGATTATACCGCGAGTATAACAATTGGGCAGTATAACAATTACCCAAGTGTAACACAGTGCCAAAGGTTGCCGTATTAGATGTTAAGTCGAAATAGTAAAGCGAGACCCTTTGGATACTCGCTTCACTTGGGGGAGTATGTCGTGTTAGCTTTAAGCCCGTTCGCACTATTCTAATATGTAGAAATCTATTAAGGTAATGTACATTTGTTCGATTGTAACAAAAATAAAGTGACACCTGGTCAAAGTGCATCTATCAAAACTTTATATCTTCTGTAAGTAG
Source organism: Platerodrilus igneus (assembly GCA_036346225.1). NCBI lineage: Eukaryota > Metazoa > Arthropoda > Insecta > Coleoptera > Lycidae > Platerodrilus > Platerodrilus igneus. Next base: position 7,780,010 of record JARFIW010001680.1, on the reverse strand, counting down.
ATTGTGTTGGACAAAATATGCTTTAAGACGCACATTGTAACTGTTAACTGTTTGCAACTATAATAGTAAGAGTTTAACTTTGTAGGATATTTAAAATAAACGTAGGATTAACATTGACGGTTCAACTTTGTTCGAAATAGTGTGTTCTGTCCGAATTGCCTCAAAAACAAACCCGGACACGCACGCATTTAATCGCTTAAAAAATAAGAAAACAGGTTACTTTAATACATTTTAAAAAATTAATTTATTAATCTATGTGCTTAAATTGTGCGCTAGATATAGTGTACAACTAAATTATAGTATAAACTATTAAACGCAAAAGTGGTTTATGATGAGATTATTACTTTTTATCTACAAACGAAGCATATGGTAATTCGGTGACTAATTTAACTTATTACTAGACCTGTAGGATTTTAAGAAAATTAAATGATTTTGATGTTCATGTTTGCACATAATTGTTAGTTTAAGTTTTTTCTGTATCTTTGAATTAATGTTGTAAATAAAATTTGAATTTTGATATATGTACTTAAGTAAATTGGTTTTGAGGGCGACAATAAATTGTAATAGATTACTCCAGTTGTTAATAAATTTCTTATAGCATAAATAACGCATCCAGGCAAACCGTTTCTGTGCATTTCATTGGGGTATTTCGTATTTGTATCGAACCTTATGATATTTGATTAAGGATATATTTTTTACAGACCACCAACGGCGAGTCAGCCATCAGGTCCTAACTGGTCCTAACCTTTAAAACGAAATATTTTTCTGATGTTCTTCAAACTGATTTAGTTTAAGTTTTAAATAAATATCAAATATGTAGGTATCTACGGCGTAGTATATATCTATAGAAAGTTCGCCGTATTAGCGAAATAAAGTTTATTATCCAGATGTTATTTGACAGATGAACTTTGATATTCTGCAAATTGTGCAGGTTGGTATGTGGAAGTGTTTGTATTCAATAATTATTTATTTTTTTAGATCCCTGAAAGAATTTACGTCAACTACTGCACTTTGATACAGTTACACAAAACTAACCTCCCATTTTAAAAATGTAACTTTTGACACTACGTAATATGAATTTGCTTCGAAGTTTAACACCCTTATTTGATGATTTTCGACACTTGTTTAAACAGGTGTATGACGACGAACCTGTAAGTTCATAGCATTCCCATTTAGTTAGATTTAGATTTTTAATATTAACAGACAATCGAAGATTATATCTTATTAGTGGGAACATTGGTAGCTCTTGTTGCGTTCATCCTTTGGTGCTGCTTTCCAATTGTACCTGGCAATCCAAGCGAGCCTGGAACACGACAGTATGAAACAAAACAATGTCAACATAAATGTAATAATAACCAGCGTAAGGTTGAAGTCTGTTCCACACATTATACTAAAATTGAAAAGTATAATTAACGGGTTTGCTGGAGAATGCAAACCCGTTTGATTTCCTGAAAAGTGTTATTTTATAAACTGTGATATTATTTTGTTTTTCATAACATGCTTTTAAATTTTTTACTCTGACTTCTGTCTTTGTTGTTGTTTGAATTTTAAATAATCTAATAAATATAATGTAATTTTTTAAAGAAATATATCATTTTTAGTGTTGTAGACACCTTGCTTATTTGCTGATGTTGACAAATGTATTTATATGGCAAAGAAGAAAGAACCACTACATGTTCTCATGAAATTCGTGTTCAATAAAGTGTAGAAGACTAGTGGCAGTATAACGGGTTCAACAACATTTGAACAAGTGTGCATTTTGGCAATCAAACTTCAATGTTGACAAAGTGAGCAATTGCTTTGTGATAGAATTAGTTGGTACGCACTACATCCGTATACTCACCTGATGCAGTAAATTCCCTATTTATAAATGAGTGCTACATTTGAATAAAAGGAATATTTGATAACTAGATGGATATAGAATTGTGGTTAAGATTTGACAGTTTTTACTGTGGGAACTAAGCTTATTTGCAATAAAGGCATCGAAAAAAATTTGGTTACTAAATGTGGTTGATAAGTTTATACCTTCTTTTATTAGAAACTAATTGTACATCATTTATGGAGATTCGTATGCATGTCTTTATTTCACTTTTACCTAAAATTTTTCAGTTACCAAGGAATTGAACGTCACCTTTGTTATCTCAAATCAAAAAGTGGCATATTTTTTAATTTTTCATAGCAAATCAAATTTAAAGCCCGTTATACTGGTACTTTGTACCGAATATTTAATATTGTCAAATGAAAAATTTACCACCTACAAAGTGAACCAGCACGTACATTTTGATCGTAACTTATACATCGAAGTCTTAAAATATAAAAACAATAAATACTTAAAACTTAAGTTGAATAATTTTACCATCATTTAATGGAATATTGTACATTGTCATCACTGCAACTTTTATCGAACTTTTCATTGTATGATTGTTCCTGAATTCGATGGTTAATAAGATGAGGACACCTGTTGACTATGGTAAGTGTATTATTTATCACTTCTTCCAAGTTCACTGAAGTGTAAGTATACTCAAAAACCTCTGTAGATGAAGCATTAAAAAGAAAGTACAAAATTTACTTGGAAGATTTGAATTAATTGTAGAATTTCATATGGAAAACTAATACTGGTACCTATAGGCAATGAAATTGCAAGTTTTCCGTGATATACCATTGGTCTGAAAAGGTATTTGATATATTTAAATATTAGTCCTGGAACTGGATAGACGCATTCCTCCATTGTTTCCTATTTAGAGCTAAACTAGACATGTCCCTGAAATTTCTAGAGCCTAAATACTGTTTGGTTCCCCTTCTATGGTTTTCTAATTATGTACTCTATTTTACCGATATTCAGTGGTATGTAAAAGGGAGGCGTTGCCTTGGATCAATGTAGTAAGCGTAAGACTACAGATCCCAAGGTCCTGGGTTCAAATCCCGGGACGCCCGACTGCTTGAAAAATGACAGGTGAGCATTTTTCACAAAAATTACGCCATCGTTCGGATGAAAGGTTAAATGGAGGTCCCATGTGTAAGTGTTGTCACGTACGTTAAAGATCCCTACCTTGCCTGGAACGGCAAGGGTTCGGCAAAATTCGAAATTTCCAGGCAACAAAAAACTCGCCTCCTGGCCAATGTAGTACTTTCGGGTGGAGCATTGGAAATGTAAATGAACGGTATATAAAGGGGAAGGCGGCTCCGTGGCGTAGTTGGCATGTGTGTGACTACTGCACCCAAGGTCCCAGGTTCGAATCCTGAAAAATGTTAGGCGAGCATTTTTCACAAAAATACACCCTCGTTCGGATGAGAGGTAAAATGCAGATCCCGTGTGTGTTGTCACGCACGTTAAAGATTTCTACATTGCTTGGAACATCAAGGGTTCGACAAAATTCCAAATTTTCCAAGTAAAAAAACTCTTCCTGGCCAATGTAGTACCTTCCGGTGGAGCATTGGAAAATCACATGTAAAGTATGTAAATGGGGCTAGGCAACCTGCGGCTACCCCGTTTTCCAATAAATCCTTTCACACAATTAACATTACTCGAGAATATTGCAAAGCCAACATCTGTAGTTGCTTATAATAATCATCAGGTTTAAGTACAATGAACAGTACTTGCAAAGAGGTATTTCAAGTATATCCATTGTATTGTATTGTATTTATTTGAACCCATATATACATGGTAGTGGCAGAGACAAGCAATTTAACAAACAATATAACATATAGTGTATGACAGTGTTAAAAGTCTTAAAATAATTACAATAAAATATATTATAGTCATAACCAATAAAAATTAACCAACAATAATGATTAACAAAGTATCTGTCATAATAGATCTACTTGACAGACTCATCATTCAAAAACTCCTCCACCGTGTAATAACACCGGTCACGCAGCAAGGCTATTAGTGACAATTTAAAATTATGAGTATTCTTAGAGTTTTTAATGCTGTCAGGAAGTTTATTATAGAGAGTTGGTGCCATAAAAAGTATTGATTTATAAACTCGGCTGGAAGTAGGTGTAATTTTGTAGATATCTCTTGAATTTCTTGTAATGTGTGAAGAATTAGTGTTGGTACTATTATATTTAAGAGTGTATTTACGGAAGAGCAGCAATGTATCCAAAATGAATAGGGAAGAATATGTGAGAACTTTCAGTCGTTTAAAGAGCGGCCTGCAGTGTTCATCCCTTGGTTTATGGCAAATAATCCGGATAGCTCGTTTTTGCACTTTGAAGATGAGCTTTTCTAGCGTGGTATATCCCCAAAAGGGAATACCATACCGCAGCCTGGATTCAAAAAAGGCATAATACACTTTAAGGGCAGAGTCAATTGCTAGTTCCGTGGATATAGTTCTCAGTGCAAAACACGCCGATGCTAAGTTAGCAGCAAGCAAGGATATATGATCTGACCAAGTTAACCCATGGTCGCTAGTTAAGCCTAAGAATTTAGTATTAGTGACAATATTTAATGATAAATTGTTTGATATACTTATAGTTTCAGAGGTGACTTGAGGTTTGAAATTTATACAGCAAGTTTTTTTAGTGTTTATAGAGAATTTGTTTATTTTGAACCAGTTTTGAGTAGAAACAAGATCCGATGAAGTGCAATTGTGAAGTATAGGAGCACAAGAAGAGTCCCAATACAAAGTAATATCATCGGCAAATAATGTACGTGAAGCATATTTAACAGAAGATGTAGTCATTAATATAAAGTAAGAATAATAAGGGTCCCAAAACAGAACCCTGGGGAACTCCTAAATTTACACATACCATATTTGATGCAACTGTTTTATGTTGACTAGAGAGTTTAACGGATTGAGTTCTGTTCTCTAAGTACGATTTAATCCATGAATTTGCCACCCCTCTAATACCATAATGGTCAAGTTTATTTAAAAGGATGCTATGATGCACGCAATCAAAAGCTTTACTAATGTCTACAAATACAGCAGCAGATGCAAACTTTTTTCTATTCAACGTTGTATAGAGACCCACTAAAATTGATGTAGTCTTTGGAGTACCTTTCAGGGCTAACAGTGGCATATCTCATTAACAATCCGCATTTGGCACATTCATAAAGCTGAATTAATAACGAATAACTGTGGTCAGTTATAAGTGATTTCAAAATTACACCCACAGAATCTACTATATTCAATTAAGTGTAGATATTTCAATGCAGTAAGTCCAGTGGTTCACACAAGGGTTCAATACATTTTTCAAATTGAAATTAATGAATGTCAATGAGCTGTATGTGATCGGACTCTGGATGCGTATTTCATATTTAATGTAATATTCTGGTATTCGTTTGAGTTACTTTCTTTATTTGTCATCATTAGGTCTTCAGTCCTGGAACTGTATAGCCGCATATCTCCATTATTTCTTTTTCTGAGTTCATCTACACATTTCCCTGAAATTCATCAGCCACATCTTGGATTATCTGCATGCAATAGTCTGATCTAGGTCTACCTTTACCTCTCTTTTTCCTATATCTGCTTGTAATATATCCCATACTATTTCCAATTACCTTAGAACGAGCCCTGTCCTATTTTTGTTTTCTGCAAATATCTTTCTTCCCTTATTATCTCTAAAACCTCTTTGTTATTAACTTTGTCTGTCCATTTTATCATCATGATACATCTGAAGCACCACATTCCAAAAGGCTTATACTTTATTCCTGTCTGCTTTTCCTACTGTCCATTCCTACTTCATAGCCACACTGTATTGTGCTCCACACATATGTTTTCACCAATTCTTTCCCTGTTTCTATATTTGTTGTCTTCGAACATAGCTGCTGCTTTTTCTTGTTAAATACAGCTTGGTACCCCTTCCATTGTTTTGTAAATATATACCCTATTTCACCCATATTCAGTGGTAATGCGAAGGGGGTTACGCAACTTGCGGCTACTAAGATCTCCATCCTTTAACCGTTTGCCGAATTAATAGTTTTCCAATAAATCCTTTTGCACAATCAACAATATTGTCAAACCAATACCTGTAGTTGCTTATAATAATCATCAGGTACAAGTACAGTATTTTTTTTCGTCTTGGTTTGATTTCTATTTTGAGCTAGTCTACACATTTCCCTGAAATTATCACAGCCCACATCTTTCACTATCTGTGTGCAATAGTCTAACTTAGGTTTCATATACCTATCTTTTTTCCTATCCCTGCTTCTAATATACTCCGCACTATTTCTTCATGCCTTAGTATGTGGCCTATCATTCTATCTCTCTTGTTGTTCACATATTTCTTTCTTCCCCTAACATTTCTAGAACCTCTTTGTTCTTAAATTTGTCTGTCCACAGTATCTTTATCATACCTATGTAGCACCACTTTTCAAGGTCTTCTATCTTTTTCCTGTCCGCTTCTCCTACTGTCCAAAGTTCACAGTCGTTGTTGTAACTTTTATAAGTATATTATTATAACATGTACATGAACTCATTAATTACATGACATTGACATTTCTATTTATTTATATTCTAAACCTACTACTTTATAAAATCTATATGAATACTACAATCTCCCACGCTAATTCAATTTTCATATTTAATAAGTTTTAAACTAAGTTTTTTTCTTAAGTCTGAACCATCACTTGTACATAGTCCCTTAAATATGCTGGGGGTCTATGTATCCTCACTCGTCTTTCTAGGATATTTGGAATTGGCAGTGCTCGAGGTTGTTCTTCTCCGCCTAATTCAGCAGGTTGATCAGGTATGGTTATTCTGTGCTGTATCGGTGAACGAGAAGGTAATGAAACGGGCACATCAGAACATCCCAACTTTGGTGTATTGAAGGTAACCGTTTTGTGCGGTTTTGCAACCTCACAGCGGCGTAATTGATCTATGTGACGCTTAATAATATAGCCATCATCTAGTTTAATAGTATAGTGTAATTTACCAAGTTTTTCCGTCACAATTTCAAATTTCCAAGTTTGCTTGCTGTTTACATAAGTCCTGGATTGAACCCTTTCTCCTACGCTGTACGAACGTAGTGAAGATTTAGGTTCCGCCAAGTGTGGAGCTTCCTTCCTTGGCTTTAATAAATCTAACTTTGTCCTAATTTGACGTCCTAAATACCGTTCAGCTGGTGTTGTGTTATCCTTTAGTGGTGTTGCTCGGAATCGGAATAATATTTCACGAATTCTGAATGGCAAGGTTGAACCAACTTCACTCATTGCGTCTAGCTTTGATTTGAGAGTTTGGACATAACGTTCCGCTTGTCCATTAGTTTGTGGATGTCCGGGTGCAATCAATCTGCGTGCAATGCCATATTCTTCACAAAACTCAATAAATTCAGAACTTGTGAAAATACTGGCATTATCAGACACAAGCATTTCTGGTAAACCATGTATGCTAAAGATATCTTGTAAGAATTGAATCGTTGATTTTGACGTGGGTGCTGACGTTGTTAGCCGGACCTCAGGCCACTTTGATTTAGCATCGACCAAAATAAATATATAATAACCTTCCTTTGGTCCAGCATAATCAATATGCACTCTTTGGAAATTTGATTCTGGCTCTTCTCAATGGTGTAGAGGCGCTGGTGCTGCATTCTGGGCTGTAGAAGCACATCCTTGGCAAGACTTCACAAATAGCTCTATATCCTTGTCTATATTTTTCCAATAACAATACCTACGAGCTAGGTTCTTCATTTTCGACCTTTTGATGTGAGTTGCATGTAATTTACATAATAAATCTGGTTGCAGGGTTTTCGGAATAACCACCCGATTTCCCCTAAATATAACAACATCTTGTAGAGTATAACTTGGGTCATTCTGAACACCCCTTGATAATTCATTATATAGACATAATAATTCAGGATCTATCTTAGTAGCAACTGCTATGGTTTTCGCAGATATGGTTGCTGATGATATGTGATTGATGGTTTGATGAAGTAGTATATCATCCTCATTAAGTTCTGGTAATTTTGCCGGAAGGGGGGCTCTAGATAAGTAATCAACATGAATGTTTTGATCCGCCTTTTTATGACTTATGTGGTAGTTGAATCCGCTTAATATTGTAGCATACCGAAGAAGGCGTGATGCAGACATAATGGGTAATTTTGAATCTTGATGGAAAATGTGAGTTAAAGGGCGATTATCGGTGATTAAAGTAAATTGACGCCCGTATAAATACATATAGAACTTATTGACTGCATATATGATAGCTAGAGCCTATCGGTCAAGTTGACTATAATTTTGCTCTGCCGTTGTCAAAGACCTAGATACAAAAGCTATAGGTCTATCTTCTCCATTAATTGTGTGTGATATAATTGCCCCTATCCCTGTGGGACTTGCATCACATGTCACTACCACTGGTAAGTCCGGATTGAAAGGAGTTAATACACGATCACTCGCTATTTCTTTTTTTAGTCGTTGAATTGCTCGTTCGCAAGCGGCTGACCATTGAAATTGATAGTTCTTCCTAATAAGTAATCGAATTGGATATGTTAATGTAGATAAATTTGGAATGAACTTTGAATAGTAAGTAATCATTCCTAAAAAACTTTTAACTTCTTCTGTATTGCGAGGACTATTAGTCTGCATAATTGCTTTTACCTTATCAGGTACTTTATTGTATTCGACTATATATCCCAAATAAGAAATTGATGTTTTGAAAAATTGACACTTTTCTCGATTGATATGTAAATCGTATTCACGTAGACGGTCCAAGCATTTAAATAAGTTTTCTTTACAAGTGGCCATATCAATTCCATATATAACCACATCATCGAAATATGAAGTGACACCGTTCAAATTTGCCAAAATTTTATCTAAAATTCTATGAAATTCAGCGGGAGCTGTTTTTATTCCAAAAGAAAGTCTTTTTACTGCATAAGTGCCTCGGTGTGTTGACATTGTCTGTACGACTTGACTATCACTGTCTACTGGCACATGCAAATATGCTTTATACAAGTCTAAGGTACAATAGTATTTTGCATTACGTAATTTACTTATGATTTCATCGATCCGAGGAATTGGATAATGTGCATCCTGAAGTTGTTTATTTACTGCTACCTTGTAATCAACACAGAGCCGTACTTGGTTGTCAGACTTTGGGATGGGAACTAACGGTGAACCCCAATCAGACTGGTCTACCTTACAGATTATCCCATCAGCTATGAGAGCATCCAATTCTCTTTCAATAGATTCTCGAAGAGCAAAAGGCACATCACGAGCCTTGATAAATGTTGGTTTCGCATCTTTACGTAGCTTTAACGAACAGGTAAAATGAGGAATGCGTCCAACACGTTTTTCGAAAATATCGGCGTATTCTTCAAAAATTGATTCAATTGATGGGTTGGATGTTGATGTTGAAACTTGTGTAACATTAACTTTTGTACTGTCAAGTTCCTTTAAGTCAATGTTTAAATGACGAATCCAAACTCGCCCTAATATCGGAGATAGATTGTCCGGTACAATAAACAATAATTCTCTTGATGTGTTCCCATTATAACCAACATCCAAAATAACATACCCCTTTGGATGAAACACACCATTGGTATAAGAACGGAATTGTATTCCCGTGTTCTTTATTACAGTCTCGATCTTTAGTTTTCGGAATTGATCTTCGGGCAGCAAGGTAAAACTTGAACCTGAATCAACCTCAAACTCTTGTTGCTTCCGGTTTAAATAAACTGATAACATATATTTTGATGTATCTTTGACATACTCCGTAGGAATCGAAAAAATGTTATAAATATTATTATATCCAACCATATCGTCTAGAAAGTTTGTAGATTCTGTATCTTCTCCCACTTGTGTGAGAGCTTTGACCTTAGGACTTGATTGTTTCTGCAATAGGTATGATATACAAACTCTTTGTACGTGCCCCTCTCGATTACAATGAAAACAATACAGCTTTCCGCTAGGAATCCAACAATCATTTGCTAAATGGCTGTCTTTTCCACATTTTAAACAATTTTTATCAATTCCTAAGGCTTTAAAATCAATTCGTTTACGAGATTTTGATCGATGACGTTGTGGAAATGACTTTCTATTTTGACTGCTTTTTGCCCCTCTAGATGAGGAACGCGATATTCGGTTAACTGTATTAGAACCTGTTGCCAAATTCGACATTGACTGAGAAATCTCATTGTTGTTTAGTTTTGATGCTTCTAAGGCTAAAGCAATATCGACAATTTTCTCAAAATTTGCCTCTGTTGATTGTAGCAACTTCTCTCTAAATTGAGTATTTCTGATACCCCTAATAAATTGAGCTCGTAGAAAAATGTTGCTAACACTCCTTTTACAATCACATTCGAATTTGCATGTTGATGAAAGCTTTCGAAGTTCGGCTACGTAAGTTGGAATATTTTCATTTTCCTGCTGTACTCGTGATAAAGGCGGCTCCGTGGCGTAGTGGTATGTGTGTGACTACTACGCCCAAGGTCCCGGGTTCGAATCCCGACACGGTCCGCTTGAAAAATGTTAGGCGAGCATTTTTCACAAAAATACACCCTCGTTCGGATGAGAGGTAAAATGGATGTCCCGTGTGTGAGTGTTGTCACGCACGTTAAAGATCCCTACCTTGCTTGCAACAGCAAGGGTTCGGCAAAATTCAAAATTTTCCAGGTAACAAAAACTCGCTTCCTGGCCAGTGTAGTACCTTCGGTGGAGCATTGGAAAATCACATGTAATGTACTCGTGATAAGAATCGATGCTGTTGAACTATAACATTTGGAACAGGACACAAATGATTTTCCAATAATTCTACAAGTTCGATATATGTCTTAGTAGATGGGTCATTTGGAGTAGTTAAGGCACACATGATATTATATGTCTCACAACCAATATTATGAATTAGTTCCTTTACGCATTTGTCTGGATTTCCTGCAATACCTTTTAATTCAAACCAATTTTCCAACCGCTTTCTATATTGACTAAATGATTCTTTCGTAACGTCGAAAGCTTGAAAATTTGATACATTATTTACTGGTGTTGATTTTGTTAAAGCTAGTCCTTTGAGAATCTCTGCTTGTTGATCTTGAAGTTTTGCATTTTGATCTGCTTGATTTTGAATAATTGATGTAAGTGCTTGTAATACTTGTTGGAGTTCAGACATATTTTATTTATGTTTTCTTTTATCCTCGTCGCCAATTTGTTGTAACTTTTATAAGTATATTATTATAACATGTACATGAACTCATTAATTACATGACATTGACATTTCTATTTATTTATATTCTAAACCTACTACTTTATAAAATCTATATGAATACTACAGTCGTACAGTGCTGTGCTCCACACATCTGCTTTCAGCAATCTTTTCCTTGTTTTTGTTTGTTGTCTTTGAACATAGTAATTGCTTTTTCTCGTTAAATGCAGCATGACCTTGTGCTAATCTTTGTTTTATATCTTTTTCAGTTTTCTCATCTTGGATTATTTGGCTTCCTGGGCAGCAAAAATTCTTAATCTCTTGCAAGTTCTCGTTTCCTGTGTTTGGTTTTTTACATACTTTTTCCTTTACATACTAGTAGTTTTGTTTTATTTTTGTTAATTTTCATACAGTACTTCTCTCTTAGAACTGTTTCCATTTGATTAAGAGCAGCTTCTAACTCTTCCTTGCTAGATGCTAATACCATATGTAAATCTAAGCATATCAATTTTTTGTCCCTGTCTAGTAATTCCAAATGTCTTCCTGCATTTGATAGTATTCGTTGCCTCTTCGATGTCAAAAATTAACAGAGATAGGGTACATCCGTGTCTCACCCTTTTTCTACGTTACTGCACTAATTTTTCAAACCCTTTAATGCTAATTCAAACTCATCTCTAAGTATACATCCTTTTCAATGTTTGACTCCTCTTCTAGTGCTGCTAGTTCCTATCCTGCATATAAATTCCCTATATATCTTTGCTAAATGGTTTTATATCCCTAAAATTCATTCTAATTATTTTGTATGTTTCAATTCTTTGCTATTACCGCCTTAGTTTGTATAATACTTATTTGCAATTTTCATCAATCCATTTATCTTTAGCTTTCCTGCATTTGCAAATAATTTCTCATTTTATTGCTTTGTATCTCCGTTTTCCTGCTTTGTTTGGTATGTTTTTGTATTTTCATCTTTCTTCCATAAAATTCAGGATATCCTTTGTTATTCCATGGCTTCTTAGTTTATTTTTGTGTATATCCCAGAATGTCTCTGGACGCCATGTCTAAGTGTGATTTAACATTATTCCATTTGTTTTTAATTTCTTCGTATCAGAAATTTTCCTGATGTCTTTTACCAATTCATTTGACTTTTTTTAAATCTTTGTAGATATCTTTAACTTTTAGTTTATCAAAATCATAGTGCACTTTTCTCTTCCCTTTTTTCAAATTTTTAAATTCAAGTGTGGCCTTCATAATTACGATGTTGTGGTCAGTGTCTGTATCTGCTTCTGGGTAGCTTCTACAGTCTTTTACTTGATTTCTAAACCGTTGTCTAACAAGAATGTAATCTATTTGATATCTTCCTATATCTCCTGGCATTTTCCACTTATATCGTCTTCTAGCATGATGCTGAAATGTGTTTGCGATGGTTAAATTGTTTTTGTCGCATAATTCTATCAACCTATTTCCCCTGTCGTTTATCGTGCCTAATCCAAATAAACCTTGTTCCTGGTAAACATGATTTATAAAATACCACTTCAGTTAGTGTCTCCATAGGCCCATGTTGCTCACATTTTATAGGGTATAATTTATTAAATAAAAAAACACTGAATTAAAAACACGTAGACTGTATATTAATTAAAATGAATAAAATTAAATGCAACATAGCAATGTACATATATACTTATGCATCGATAAAATAAATTTATTACAAAGGTGTTATATATGAAGGCGTTATGAACACAATCCGCCTCGTACCATAAGACACGTCCAAATCAAGGCATGGCCAAACCACGACTGACTGCTGCAACCTTCAGCTACCCCTTATTAATAAGGGTATGGTCGCTTGTTGCTAGAATAAACTGCCGACGAGCACAGAATCACTCACAACACATAACTAATCGAACATATAAAAACTAAGTAACTTAAGTAAACAAAATGTTACAAACAAATACGTAGCAGATAAAGTTCAAATCAAAACACAAAGTAAGACACGATAAAATCCCTTAAAAATACTAACATTAAAGAATATTTCATTTAATCGAACTAAATTAATAATAATAATACAATTATCTTACTTAAACAACTACTCGACATTTGATTCAACAGGCAGAATCGCAATTTTGGATATCGAGGTTACAAGAGTACCATTTTTGGTTTTAAATGAACCACTCTAATTTTATTGTCTTTACCTGGAACAACCTTAGCTATACGTGCTATACCCCACTCTAAAGGAGGTAACTTATCATTCCTAACAAGTACTAACATACCTTTTTTCACATTAGGCATAACATGTTTCCATTTTGATCTGTTTTGCAATTGTCCTAATTACTCCCTAGGCCAAGCCTTCCGAAAACTATAATGCAATTGACTACAAACCTTCCAGTATTTAAGTTTATTGATTGGAGTGTCCGAAACATTACCTTCTGGTAAACAAGCTAAAGACCTACCAATTAAAACATGACTTGGCGTTAAGGAAGACAAGTCAGATAGATCCTCGGTAAGCACACACAATGGCCTTGAGTTTAGCATTACTTCAATCTGAACACAAACAGTGTTAAACTCCTATGTTAATTGTGTTAATCCAACTACCCTTTTTAAATGATATTTAAATCATTTACGTTGGTCTTCCATAAATCCCTATACATCTTTGAAACTGCTGATCAGTTTTCAAACAACTATATAATTTTCTCAACTCATTATCGGTCCATTTAAAAGTGCTACCATTGTCGCTAGAAATCATTCGAGGTACACCTCTCCTGCTTACAAACCTCTTTAAAGCCCCAATGAAAGTCTCGGTTTTCAAATCGGAAACTACTTGCAAGTGAATTGCTTTTGTTACGAAGCAAACAAAAATTGCTACATATGCTTTAGCAACAATAACTTTTCGAATTCGTGATTGCTTAATATAAAAATGCCCAGCAAAATCTACACCAACTTTCTCAAACGGTCGAGCCATATTCTCTCTATCGTACGGCAAATCACCCATCAGTTGCTTAGCAGCTTCAGACTTCAACTTCAAACAGATTGAACATTTAGTAATAATACTTTTAATTCCTCTAGTAGCATTTAATATCCAATACTGCTGTTGTAAGACTGACAATGTTAATTTTACTCCAGCGTATAGCAACCGTAAGTGCTTGCTTTGTATAATAATTTTCGTTGTAAAACTTTTTGAAAGTAAAATTATTGGAAACTTCTGTCCATATGAAAGTGTACTATTATGCAGCCTCCCACCTACGCGCAACAATCCTTGTGAATCCAAAAATGGATTCAATGATAATAACCTTGAATTGCAAGGTTTATCAGGTTTTAGTTCTAAAATTTCTTTTGTAAAATGTTCTGTTTGAACTTGTTTTACAATAATCGTACGCGCTTCGTCTAACTTGTGTATTAGTAAGTCACCAGCTTTTTTGCTATTTTTATTTCTATAATTAAAAATAAAACGCAAGCAATAAGCCAAAACTCTTTTCATTTTCCAAAACTTTGAGAACTTTTCAAACAATGCTAACTTATCTCTGCCTCGAACCGCAACGTTTACTACTTGCTTCATTTCTGGCAAAATTTCGCCCAATTCAAACTGTTGAACATTGTTGTCCGTTCTAAACACGTGTAACGATAAAAATTCAGGACTATTCCACCACAATTTACAATTTTGAATGTTTTGTGGTAAAACGCCTTTCGTAACAAGATCAGCGGTGTTTTCGGCAGAACTTATATAACACCACAAAAATTCTGATATCAACCCCTGTATCAATTTCATTCTATTGGATACATTAGACATTAAGTTTCCAATATTCTGTTTTCAACCATGCTAACACAATGTTTGAATCACAGAACAAATACACCTTTTGTATTTTGTCCTTCAAAATACTAAACATTTGATGTACTAATCTTGCTTACATCAATGCTCCATTTAATTCTAAACGCGGAATGCTTACTTTTTTTTTCAAAAAATTTATTTTTGATTTAGAAGACAGTAATTTTATATCTACTGTACGATGTACAGTAACAACTCGTACATAAACACAAGCACCTTGAGCAATTTGTGAAGCATCACAAAATCCAACTAGTTCAATGAAATGACTTCAGAAAAATTTAGATATCTATTTATTTTAATTGCTGGCAAGTACATTACACCCTGCGAAAAATGTCCCTCATTCCCTTTAATTTTATCTAGGAGTACTTGTCCCAGTCAAGACCTGCAGTCCATATCTTTTACATCAAAAACTTTGTCGAGCATTTACATCTCCAATTCTCCACCCGAAGGTACTACATTGACCAGGAGGCGAGTTTTTGTTGCCTGGATATTTAGAATTTTGCCGAACCATTGCCCTTCTAGTCAAGGTAGGGATCTTTAACGTGCATAACAACAGTCACACATGGGACCTCCATTTAACCTCTCATCCGGAGAAGGCCGTAATTTTTGTGAAAAATGTTTACTTGCCATTTTTCAAGTAGTCGGCCGTGTCCAGATTCGAAGCCAGGACCTTGGGATCCATAGTCTTACGCTTACTACATTGATCCACGGCGACACCCAAAAACTTTGCCACCATAACAACTACAGCTAGAAACTCGAAGGGATCAAATAATTTTGCAATGAAGCTCAAAATTATTCGTTTGTTGTATGTGTAAGGTGCAGTTTTCATTTCCCAACTCATTATAAATTGGTCAGTTTGTACGTTAAATGATAGACCTAGGCTTTTTAAAATAAACCCTTTATCATGAGCAATATTTGTTTCTCCAAAATGTTGAAGTTGTGGAATATTTTGTACTATTTCCACATGATTAGAACACCATTTATGTAATTCAAATTTAGCTAAACTTAATAAATTTATAAGTTTAGTTTGAGCTTCTAGTAACCGTTCCTTCTTATCTGCTCCAAAAAGACAGTCATCAATATACGTATTATAACGTAAAACATAAGATGCCAAAAGAAATTCGTTTTCTCCCTCAACCGCTAATTGCAATGTTGCCAGTTTAAATTGAACCTGAAGTGGTTGATTCCTGCTTTCCCTCCACAGAAAGTTTAACAGTTTTATGTGTGCAGGTTCTACCGAAATTTGCAAGTACATCTGTATTATATCAGCCATACAAACGAATTTATAAGTATAAAATAGCAGTAAAATATCAAATAATGCGGGCTGAACAATTTTCCCATTACACATACTATTCAAAGAAACATCAGTAATTATTAATAAAAAGGGCCCCCCTCCGATTGCCTTCGACGCGTTTTCACACGAGGAACAATCTTTTCCTCTGGCAAAATTTAATGTCAAAGTTGAAATGTTTGTACTATTATGTACGTATATAAGATTTGTGTTTTTAATATCTGTTTCTAACAGTAACCTAACCTGAAGTACCCTATATTATCTGATATGTCCTATAAATATATATTTTGTGATGCTATGGGCAGGACTCCGATCAGAACTGACATCATAGATTCAGATATTTTTACCCGGGTGGACAACTACACTCACGTGAGCATATGTGTGTGTATATGTACGATGCACACATGACAGTAACCGACTGCCCACCCGGCTGAGTTTATGGACAAACTATGAATATTACAGTTGTATATCTTTTTTGGGAGAGGAGAGCACCAATTTTGTCAGAGGAAAAAGTTGTTTTCCCTGCAAAAACGCGTCAAATGCATCTATTTTGAAGGTAATCGGAGGGGGGGGGGGCTTTTTATGAATAATTACCGAAACATCAGTTTTTGTAATGGCATTGACGTCCATTACTATTCTAAGTTTCATCGTAACCAAGTCATTTCTTATACATTATGATAAGGCAAAAAATACCGATTATCATTGTGTAATGTAAAGGGATTAACCTCTAACATGTCCACATTTGCCTTATCAAGAAATTCCTTAATAAAATTAGAATATTCTAAAATTAGATTTTCAATTGTCAAAAATCGCTTTTCCAAATTTTCAAAACGTATTAGGTCATTGGAGCCGAATCGCCCAATAGGAACTCATCTAAATTTACTTCTAAAGGTAAGTGGACCTGGAAACGGCCATCAATTCTAGTGAACTTATTTACAAAACACTGTTCTGATAATTCATTTTCCGGTAACATTTTTAGGTCATTTTTAATGATAATAACTTCGGATTCTCAAAATTTTTCCATTAGCTGATGTGTCATCTGTTTCTGCTATGGCACTATGCAAAAACACTGCATGCAAATTGGTACTACTTTTTACTCCGGTAGTGGAAGGCAATTTTCCACTCACAAAGTAACCAAAATAGGAATTTTGTAAATTAGGTTGTTGTATACCCATTTTTAGGATTCCGTACCTTATAAGTTATAAGGGAACCTTTATTAGATAACTCTCGTGTCTGTCCATCCGCCTGTCACAGAGGTTTCTCTCGAAAACTATGTAACGTAGGAATTTGAAATTTGGCACAATGCTAGGTCTTTATGGTGCGCACACATATCGACAGTCAGAAAATAGACAATAAAATTTTAGATTAAAATGGCGGGAGTTAATTTGGTCAGTTTTAATAAATATATCGTGTGAAGTATCATTTGAAAGAGGATTCTTAAAGGCAACTAAAAATATTTTTTTTATAATTGTCGGTCCAGTACTGCCCTCCTAAGCCAAGAAGCAGTAACTGCATTTTTATCGGATTTTAACATATACCCATTTTGTGAATGTGTGTCATAGAATGCGTCTATTACTACAGCGTTAACTATACATTAAACTACTTAAAACTTCAATTATTTTTAGCGGTAACTACAACTTTAGATAAATATATAACAACATCCTAAAGTGTCTGTCAGTAACTGAGACGATAGAGAGGTATCTACAGCAGTTACTGCTAACTTACATTAACAAAATGTACTTACTGCATAAATACCTAAGCATTGTGTATTTACGTTTCAAATACCCTAGTTTCTTGCAATCGTTTGGCGTGTTTTTTAGTAAAACCGTTAGTGAATACATCAATCTGTAAAGACAATTCATTAAGAGCGGGTGTTTTTGTAAGCTTCCATTTTTCTTAATAACATTACACATATTTTGTTAACTTGTATAATGTAATTAACAGTGATTAAACAAACGCGTTTTCTGTACTTTATTAAAAATAGTGGGCTGTAATAAAACGGTAGGTTTTTGAAGGTATTTAATATTTCAAGAATAATTTATAACCCTATATTTGTTTTATAGATTAAATAATGTACTCTCAAAGAACTAGTTTAATAATGAATATGGCAAAGGGTGTTAATCAAATTGAAAGCCCAAATGACGACAACAATATGATGAAGAGGAAAAAAATAGACTCCTTCCCAAAAATAATAATGTATTTCCACAAGTCCTATATGAAGCGAACTTACTGGAAGCCCCAATTTAAAAAAATATCAATTGTGTAGGGGATATGGTCATAATTCCCTCTGAATTTCCGCAAAACAAAACTACTATGATAGAAAAAAAACATCGGTAAGTGTTTAGATAATAGCTCTTTTCCTTAATAGGTGTATCAAAATTAGTGAACTACAATTATGAAATTCATACAATAATTCTATTCTATATGTTGTTAGAACTACCACGTCTGAGGTAAATTACTTAAAATTTATTAAATTTGATACATTGTGATGGTGTAATAGCCAAATATCATAATAATTTATAGTTATTACATTAAATTAAGTTTTATGCATTCAAAAGGTGAGTGACTTGTATAGGAAGTGAAAAGTGCGAAATCGTACCGGAAGACAATCGATAGGAAGTACATGTGCAACGAACTCTAGGCTAGGTGTAATTGGAATTAGTAAATAAGCATAATTGCATAATCATTGTTAGCAGTTAAGAACTAATATAGAATAAGAGCATTATAAGTCTAACCCTCCGATGTAACAGCTGTACTGCACCTTAAAGTGACAAGAAAATTAAAGATGTGAAATGGTCTTCGACTTTGTTTTAATCACCGCTACTGAAGCCCCCAAGAGAACACTACAACATCTTATTAAAAACTTTTTTTAAGAAAATCTTTTAGATTTAGGTAGCGACTGTCTGTCTGACTGCAATAATGCTTCTGAAACATGTGTGTATGCAGAACTCTCTAACGCATTACTTGAGGGCGAATCTTATGATAGCTTCAATGTTATTGAAGATATTCAAATACAGAATTTTGATGATCA
Organism: Platerodrilus igneus; assembly: GCA_036346225.1. NCBI lineage: Eukaryota > Metazoa > Arthropoda > Insecta > Coleoptera > Lycidae > Platerodrilus > Platerodrilus igneus. The sequence goes on along the minus strand of JARFIW010001680.1, from coordinate 7,760,799 downwards.
ACACCATTGGCGCTACTAACACTGTAGAAGAAAATGTAACAGAATCAACTGATAGTGAATATTATAATAACAGTGGTGCAGATGATGATGACCCAGATTATCAACATACAGAGGAAATAAATAACGTTGAAACAATCAATCATGACCACCAATTTTTAACAGTAATCTCGAAAAGAGGAAACACAAAAGAACAATCGCACAAGCAGCGATATTTATAAAATTGAAAAGAAAAAGGTTTGTTCACTCACTTGCAACAAGAAAAGAAAAAAAGCTCGAGGAAACGAAGAATAACCATAATGTACTTGAAGGATGTGGTAATAAATGCAAAAAAGTATGCAACCAAAAGATTAACTATACAAGAAGAAATAATATAAATAACCAATTTAAGATGATGAGTCGACATGATCAGAAAAAGTTTGTCATAGGATGCATAATAACTAGTTGCGTGAAAAGTAAAACCGTTGATGGAAATTCTCGTAGAACCTTAAGCAATAAGTTTTTTTTGGAAAAATGAAAGTGGACAATCTGTCTGCATATGTAAAACTTTTTTTTGACTACTTTGGGTTACAAAAAAAGCAATGACCAAGTTTTGGAAACTGCATTTGAAAAAAATAAAACTTATTACTCCTAGAAAAGACAGGAGATTTGGACGGATTCCACCAAACAAGAAAAATTATGATATGATTATTGAACACGTTGAATCCTTCAAGCCAACAATTTCACACTATCGACGTGAGCATGCACCATCACGCAGATATTTGTCTAGTGATATCTCTGTACAAATTTTGTTTGATGATTTTATTTCTAAGAATCCGAATTTTTGTTCGTTGAGCTTTACAGATCCATTTAAAAAAACGAAATCATTTGTGAAACTCAGTAATGAGGAATGTGAACAGTGCGAGCATTTCAATTTGCATGAGCATTCTAAGGATAACTTGTGTTTAGACTGCGATGTATGTGGAAAACACCAACTTCATATTAAAAAAGTTGAACAAGCTAGACTTCTTTATAGACCTGATGCCGATACAATTCATCCTGACAGTGAGGTATATTTCTCAGTTGACCTATAAAAAGTCATAATGCTACCAAGGTATGAAATGTTTAAAACCGCAATATTTTCTGGCAGACTAATTGCTTTTAACGGGAGCTTTGTTCCAGTAGGAACAAAAAATAAATTGTTGAAACCATTTGCAGCAATTTGACACGAAGCTATCAGAGGTCGTAAAAAGGATGAAATAATTAGCGCTTTTTTACAAGTTTTTCTTAGAGCAGAGAGACCGAAACAAAATAGTGCTGTGGGTAGATAATTGTGCCACTCAAAACAAGAACTGGGCATTTCAGTGTTTTCTTGTTTATACTGTAAATTCATTAAATATTAATGCTGAAGATATAATTATTAACTTTTTTGAGCCAGGGCACACATTTATGTGTGCGGATTCATCCCATCACCAAGTGGAGCAATCCATGAAGTTGAACAAAATCTACGATTTCAACGATTTTAAAAAAGCGGTTTCAAATGCCAATTTTTCCAGAGTAACTGTGCTAGACATGGAGTTGAACGACTTTTTTGATTGGAGAGATGTCAGTTCGAAATTTAAACTAAGGAATAATATGTTTATTTGCACAATATCGTTCAGATTACTGTACGAGGTAAAATGAGTCTATTATATAAGAATGACTATGAGCGACAACTGTTACCACTAAACTTTCTTAATGCTAAAGTTATGAAAAGTGCAATTTCAATGCCTAATCGACATGTTCAATGCAAATGTATTTCTCGTGAGCGACGAGATGGTATTAATTTAATTAAAGGACATAACAACATGATCCCAACCAATAGACTTCCATTTTGGGAAAACATCCCTGTTACAGAAGCTGCTGCAGTAAATTCCATGCAGAAAATGATTTATAGAATATTCCAAACAGTGCATAATGAAATGTGTCGTATTTTATTAAATTTAGTATACTCTACTTTATGTTTCCTGAACATTCATTAAAAAGCATTTTATTTTCTGTTGCTTGATGTATTTATGCTACAAGATTTTTTAATAATAAACTAGGTCTCCACAGTCGTCTTAAATTTTTGTTTATAATAATAATAATGAATAATAATTGATACTTCATAACTTTTAAGAAGATACGCCAAACTGCCTTAGTATTATAACTAAAAACATTAGTTAAAATAGCAATATCTACATTCTAGTTAAGAAATAAGTAATTATTTAAATGTATCAGAAAGGCATTTTTACTACATACACAGACAGCAACTATACCAATTTTTATATAATTATGTCAATAAATACAGTTGGCAGGTCCAAAAACTTAAAACATCGATTATCTTAAAACAATTCCCAAGCCAGTTACCGCTTCTTGGCTTAGGAGGGCAGAGTGGCCTTCATGATTAGCTCAAAATGTGCCAAAAGTGATCACCGCCCCCCCGTTCTATTACATTTCCAAAGCTAAAATTTTGATTTTAATATGGATAGTAGCTATTGAGTCATTGATTATCGGAAAACTGCAGGTTTTTTCACAGTGTAATAGTTGCTGGGAAATTTTTTTTTAAACACAGTAATAGACAATGTATTTACTAATAACGTACCAGTACAATGTGGGACAATATATTCATTTTACTGTTGTTTGGCTTAACTTCGAAATCATGCGAAATTTCATAATCACCATATCACGAACGAATCGATAATTTGATCCATTCTGACCACTAAAATTACTACAAATAGCAGAAATTTGAATCGATCTTTTTGCTTGTCACGTACTTAACCCTAATGTGTCACGTAATGCAACAGTAACAAAACTAGTCTGTGACCCTGAGAACTGGTGCGGGGTGTGGTATTCACACGTCCAGGCAGCTAGGTCCATTTCAGTGATGGTGGGCGGTGAAGTCACAGACGACTCGATCATCAGGTCTCAGTGAACCGCATTCAGCAGTAGATGTTGATACCAAAATGTTTTACGAAGTAACTTCCTTTGGTGGAAATTCAGACTCTGGTGGTAGGATTTGGTGTACCTAGAAGGCAGGGCATAAAGGATCCACGTTAGTGCATAACACACAACCTTCTGGTTTAACCTCCCTGCTTTGGTGCACTGCGATAAAAGGTTAAACTCAGATCAAACGCTATTGCCTATCAATACATATATATCTGTTACCGATAATGTATGAAAATCAGTTAATCTTCTAATTATACACTATACATTAAAGAGCAAAACCTTTGCCTTGTTTGCACATTACCTAGGAAATATGCAGATTACCTACGTAGTCTATAGATTACCCTCCGATCTCTGGTTAGTGTGCAAAAATGTAATAAAATATGCAATAGTGGTTCAGGTAGAGTGAGGCCCACTGCCGCTATAATAATAATAGAAATATTTTCTTGGACAACTCGGCGTGGTTAAACAAAACAGAAATATTCTACACTTGATATTTATTTATTGAAGCACAATTTTAGACCGCTGGTTATAACAAACATCTGAAAAAGAATTACCTCCAAATTGACGTAACGAAAAATAGGTAATTAGTTCGTACCGCTTGTAGTGTACTGTATTTATGCAATCTATATCCATAAGCACTGATAACACTTCGAGTTACAAAGTATGTGGTATCTAATTGTAACATACGTACAGCAGATTGTTTTGTAACATATCGAACACGAAATAAAGTGAAAAAAAAGGTTACATGATTATTTTAGTAAAATTTTTTAGAAAAATAATTACAATAAAGTTTAAAACCGTAAGACAGCAATTATTTATTTGTACAATCGAAGGACTGGTGACACTTTGAAATATACAGTAGTTTGTTATTATAACATACGCACTTCTTTGTAGTGCATTCAGTTTTACACCCACACTTCTTAAAACCTTGACCAGAACCAAGAGACTGGCTTGTTGCAGTAGTGCACAAAGACATTTCAACGTTAGGGACGTCATCTTTTGAAATAAATTGTTCTTTACAAACACTGAATTGGGATCTAGTGTACAACTGTTTTAGTTCAACGGTTCTAGTACCAAGTTTGTAGAATCCGACGTTTGTTTTACTAAGAACTACAGCTAGAATTGAACGGGCAACAGTTTTTGTTCGATCCACATCTGGACCCTTTACTCTTATGGTGTCACCGTCCTTAGCAGTTAGGCGATTGGCATCAGACACTGCTAGCATTTTTTTTTGCTTGAATTTCCAAGCCCTCTTTGGCTTTTACTTGTTGCATGTTTTGATCAAGATGGTTTTTACAGATTCTGCACAGTATGTTTTTGCTTAAACCTTCTTCCAAACCATCGGTTTCGCCACAGATGGCATGCAGAGACATGTTACATTTATAGCAACTATGTGCACCTGATGTTATTTTGGAGCAAACACTGCAAAATAGTGTCATCTGCAGTTGAATGGTCTTGAGGAGGGTCAGTTTCATCTCCTTCCCGAATCTGTGACCTAGTGATACAAGTGGATGTAATTTCAAAACGCTCTGTTGCTGCCACTTGTTGTGTAGCACTGAGTTTCTCTAGATCCTCTTCACTCTGCACCGTGTGAAGTATAACTTGCGGTATAAATGAGAAGAACGGATCCATGGCATAGTAGTATGTGTATGACTACTACGTCCAAGGTCCCGAGTTCGAATCCCGGCACAGTCCGCTTGAAAAATGTTAGGCGAGCATTTTTCACAAAAATACACCCTCGTTCGGATGAGAGGTAAAATGGAGGTACCGTGTGTGAGTGTTGTCGCGCAAGTTAAAGATCCTTACCTTGCTTAGAACAGCAAGGGTTCAGCAAAATTCTAAATTTTCCAGTTAAAAAAAACTCGCTTCCTGCCCAATGTAGTACCTTCAAGTGGAGCATTGGAAAATCACATGTAAGGTATAAATGATGAGGATAGGCCAACTTTAGCAGGGCAATCAAACATCGTTTCATAAGGATTACGTTTAATTCCAGAATGGTAAGCCCGATTCTTCATGAATTGTACAAATTTTATTCCCTCGCTCCACTTATCAGTCTTGTTGTCGGTCATCCAGGGAGTGATCATATTCTCGATATCTTGGTTTGCTCGTTTGACACTGCCCTGGCTTTGTCTCGACTTGCCATGAATTATTTTTAGTTCTGGCCACATTTCTTTTAGGCTTTCCAATACTTGATTGCAAAACTCGCGACTATTGCCAGATTATAAAATACATGGAGTCCCCAGGAGAAGAAAAATATCTAGTACATTGTATGCTACTTCGTCGGCACGCTTAGATGTCAAGGGTTTCAAAACCACAAATTTTGTCAAGTGGTCTTGGTATACAAGGACAAATTTAAGTTTTTCGTCGGGCTGAGATTGATAGTCCAATAGATTGATTTGGCATCTGCTGTTAAAGTGAGGGGGTATCATTGGTTTTACTGCAATTTCCTTTTTGTCGCTTTTATATATATTTTTTTTTGACAAAACTCGCATAAACTTAGAAACAATTTTATATGGGCCTGGGTTAGATTTTGTAATGCTTATTTATTTTCTTTACCATCCTGTCCTTCCACCATGACCGATTGATGAATGTGTTGAATAGAATATGTCAAACAACTCATCTGGGTGGACAAACAGCTTAACGTCCTTTTTATTTTCAGTTAAAAGGTTCGATAAGTTTATCACAACTTTGTGAAGTCAGTAGGTCGTACCGTTCGATGATCCGGTAATCCCTGAACGATTCTTTGTTTTCTGTAGTTTTAATACGCTTCACATCTTCCATTATTGCACAATAGCTACGCTTCGTTAGTAAAACACTGTTATATTTCGAATCTTTACTCCGAAGTAACGTGTTGAATTTGTCCTTCATGCTCACCTGCTCTTGACTAGTTGATAGCATTGTGACTGTAATGTTTTAGCGCACTGATAAGAAACAGGAAAGCCAAACTAATAGTCAATGTTACAAAATAAAAAGGACCCGAGCGCTACGCCAATGCGATACACTTAAATGCAATGCAAACAAAAACTGAGGACCTAGATGAGCACGCCGCAGGACTGACGACACAAAGCCGTACGTAAAGGTGAGAAGTGTAATACAAGGGCGAATAGGAAGCTCCATTTTGAATCTCGCTCTAACTAAATAATTATGATTTCGCAGTTTATATGGCTGCATGCCGTTATTGTACGCAGTACCTAGGTAATGTGTAGAAGAGTGTGATTATGTAGGAGATTTCACACTTTAACTGAGTGGTCCAGATAATATGCACACTACCAAGGTAATGTGGACATTAACGGTTTCCACACATTATCGTTAACATATTATAATCTAAGATGGCCGAAAGTGAAGTTGATGTGTTATTAGCTGTGTGTAAATACTGTAGAAATAAGTGTAATACTGGTCCTAAATGTGAGTGTTGTGGATCAGTATATCATCCAAGTTGTGCTGTAAAGAAATTAATATTCATTAATGATAGTACTATTAATTGTTGTGAAGAAACAGATTATGAATCTTTAAGTGCCTCTAACAATATTGAAATATTAAAGGAAGGTGAACAAAGTTCATCAGAGATAAGTTTATTAAAATGTATTATTGAACAAAAGGATATTATTATCTATGAACTGAGAGATAAAATTCAATTACTCCAAGATAAAATTTACTTGTTAAATAAAGTACACAAATTAGTAAATCCTGTTGAATTGCAGCCTGTTATCAATACCACTTATGCTCAAGTGGTTCAAAACAAGAACCTGTCTGAGGATCATTGTAATAAAAAAGAGACTGATAAGGTAAACTGCACTGAACTAAATGCAAATAATATTACAAAAGCTGTTTTGCAACCTAACAATGTATCTACTAGTACCCAAATTAGCAGTATTAAATCAGATAAAGGTACTTCTAAAATAGTTACAAACAATGAAGTTTCCCTTGCTATCCAAAATGCATGTGTACAAAACACCATAGCAGATGATGATTTTCAACATGTAAAATACAGAAAGTCTCAAAATGCTAATATGAAAACAGTAAAAGAGGATTATGTAGCTAAGAATAAAAGAACAAAACCCTTTGTTGGCACATCAAATGCTGCTGAACTGAAAAGTATACCTAAACTTTCATCAATACATGTAAGCAGACTTGATCCACAAACAACAGCTGACGATTTAATCGCATTTATTCAACCACATATATCACAAGTGAGATGTGAAAAGTTAAATTCGAAAAACCTGATGTTTATTCTTCTTATAAAGTGTCAGTCCCAGTCAATCAGGTGGCTGTGCTTCTTGATGAAGCCTTTTGGCGAAGGAGTTTACGTCAATAGGTTTTTCAGAAGCGACCGACTGTGCAAGTAGCAACCTAATATTACATAGTGTGTCATTACGTGGTTACAGTGAAAGTAGAGCCAATAGTCATGTGAATCCTACTAATCAAATCAAAAAAAGTTCATTTAATAAATTATACATAGCACATGTTAATATAAGATCACTTGTTCCTTCTTTTATGGGATCAAGGAATTAGTGCTACAAGAAAATTCCATATACTATCAGTAACTGAAACATGGTTGTCAACAAATGACTTTGATGAGTTGCTAGCCATTCCTGGGTATAACCTATTCCGAGTTGATAGAGCAACCAGGGTGGTGGCGTTGCTATTTATGTAGCTCATGAATTCAGGTGCAAAGTTCTAAATACATCTAATATAACTAGTGACATTGAGCAGTTATGGTGTGAAATTGCATACAAAATGTGAAGATTTTGTGTGCAACTTTATACAAGCCTCCTTCAGTAAATTACAAACAAATTGATATAATAGAAAGTACCCTATCTCAATTTTCATCACATTATGGTCAGACTATTTTGATGGGAGACCTAAACATTAATATGAAAGAAAATAACTTTGAAAGTAAGTACCTTGAGAAGATACTTATTGCATTTAATTTAAAACAAGTAATCTTGGAACCTACTCGGCTCACTTATACTAACAGCAGTTTGATTGATGTTATCTGTGTTAAAACTCATTAAAATTAATTACGTCAGGTACTATGGAAATGTATAGCCTTACTGACCATAGGTTGGTTTATTCAGTTTTAGATGTACGAGTACCTAAACATTTCCCTAAACTTGTGAAATACCGTGACTTTAAAAATTTTAATCTTAACCAGTTTAATCTTGATATGGCTAAGATAGACTTTATAAGTATGGTTCAGAATGGCAGTGCTGAAAATAAAGTTACTGCTCTTAATAGATGCTTGTTGCGTATTTTTGATAAACATGCACCTGAGAAGACCGTCGCTGTAAGAAAGCAACACTTTCCGTATATTACAGAAACTATAAAGGAAATAATAAAGCCTTTGTCAAGTATAAAGGCACTCATAAGATAGAGCATAGAAAGTACTATTTAGACATTAAGAATTATCTATCCTTTGCAATAAAAAATGAGAAAAAGGCTTACATGGAATTTGAACGTAAAAAAGAAAGTATGAACTCTAAAAAGATGGGAAAACTTAGGAATGGAACATACACATTAGACCTAATATGGAAATTCCAAATCATATAGTTGATGCAAATGCCATAAGTGATTACTTTGAAAGTGTCTTTATGATGGCTCCTCCAATTTGTGAACGCACCAAGGAATATTATGAGTCTAATAGATTCCTAAAATGTAACACCACTTTTAAGTTTAAATTTATTACTGAGCATGATCTCCAGGCGGCCTTTAGGAAAATTAAGTCCCGTGCTATGGGAATAGATGGTATTAGCTATGAAATACTGTTTTTTAGTCTTGACCATATTTTGAGTGCGCTAACATTGTTAATTAACGACTTTCTGCAAAACAGTGAATTCCTAAGCAATGGAAAACTTCATTAATTAAGCCGATTCCAAAGATCCCAAAGGTGAAATCGGTGGGTGACTTAAGACCAATAAGCATTCTGCCAATATTGGCAAAAATGATGGAGATTCTTGTCTATAACATGATTAATGAATATATTATGAAACAGAACATCCTTCCAAGTGTTCAGTCAGGTTTTCGACAGTATCACAGTACTTCAACTGCCCTTACTAAAGTTACAACTGAAATAGTAATTGGTATGGATAATCAGAAGGTGTCCTGCTTGACGTTGCTTGACTTCAGCAAGGCTTTCGATGTCTTAAATTGTAATTTACTTATAGCAAAACTACGCTACTATTGTTTCTCTGATCAAGTGTGTGCCTGGTTTTAAGCTACCTACTATCAAGAGTTCAAATAGTAGAAATGAATGGTAAAAAGCCCAACCTTTTGTAACTTCCTGCGGTGTGCGAGGAGTGTTTTAGGTCCTCTCTTATTTAGTATATACACTTCCGACTTGCCTAAGATGGTCCAATTCTGTTCTATCTATCTTTATGCTGACGACACGCAGCTTTTGAGGACTTTATGCCAGATGAGTCTATTCAAGCGATAGCAGAAATAAATGCTGATTTGCAAGCCATATTGCATTGGACTGATAGACATGGTCTACAATTGAATGCGAAAAGAGTATGTACATGATATTAGGAGTAACACCAACATAAACAAATTTAAGAATTATAAATGCTCGGCAATTTGTATAAGTGGAGATAGTTTACTTAAAGTCGAGCAAACCAAGAGTTTGGGACTTATCTTAGATAGCGAGCTCAATTTTGAAAGGCATGTGGACATTAAACTTAAACAAGTGTATATTAAGCTTAAAACTCTTTACCCTTTTAAATATCTATTGTCTGAAAAGTTAAAGGATTCCTAATTCAATCGCTTGTATATCCTATTTTTGATTACTGCAGCGTGGTTTATTATAATTTTTTGACACGTCATTATAAAAATAAGATTCAACTTGCTCAAAATGCTTGTATTAGATATATACATTGCATTAAGAAGTATGATCATATATCCCCTAGTTATTACCAACATAGTTATTTAAAATTTGAATATCGAATTCAGTTGCACTTTGCTGTCTTCGTGTATAAAATTTGTAAAAACAAGGCCCCATTGTATTTATTGGATAGTATAATCTCAAGACGTAGTGTGCATAAGAAAACCTTCAAAATTGTTAAGTATGATATACCAATGCACAAGACCGCTAAGTTTGAAAACTCTTTCGCTTACACTGCCATTATTCTAATCAATTCGAAAATTTATAATGATGTATGTCACAGTTCATTAATTAATTTTAAGAAAAAATATACTGAATTTCTTTTAATTGTTCAACTTATTAAGTAGTTACATTATTGTAATACTATTGTTATACTTAATGTGTATTGCAGGTAACATGGAAGAACGTATATACGAATGTTACCTTTTGTGTATCTACTTTCTGTTTTTTTTTTTTTTTTTACACAATAAAAATTTTTCTATTCTATTCTATTCTATATCCAATAACAAACAAGAGCTCGCCTCCTTGATCATTATAATTAATGTTTATATTAAAATAATCGAAATTCCTGGGCGAGTCATTCGATTTTAAGGTGTGTTGATTAATGAGTCTATTATTAAGAGTTTGTGTTTCTATGACGTCTATGAAGTTTGTTAGGTGCAACTTGGGATGCATACCTATAAGGTTATTGGTTTTTACTGGCAGATATCAGATCTTTGTTTACTGATGTACTGCTTTTCTCACGTTAAAGCATTATATTTAAATGCTTTACTACTTCAGCACTGCACATTCAGGATTAGGCTTTAAATAAAAAGTTATGGAACTGCAGTTCCCTGAATGCATCCATTGCTTTCTAAAAATGTCATATTTTGTCATTCTTGATAACCTCCTTCACTGAATCTCGGTAAAATAGGACATAAAATTAGAAAACAATTGAAGGGGAACGAGCTAAATACGCATGCTGTGTAAGAATTTAAGGGAACTATGTAGGCTAGCTCAGAATATAAATAAGTGCAGGTACGTGTCCAACCAGTTTTGAGACGGAAAACCTAATGACGAAAAAATAAGCGCAGATAAATCTGATGATTAGTATGAACAACTAGTTGTTGGTTGCAAAATATCTCCAACTAATGTTGGCTGTGCGAAAAGATAAATTGGAAAATATATTAAATCGCTAAATGGTTAAGTGTTGGGGGAACTTGGCAGCCACAGGTTGCTTACCTCCCTTCACAACCACTAAAGGTCGGAGAAATAGGGCATATAACTGTGAAACAATAGAAGGTGATCGAACTGCATCTAGCAAGAAACAACAGCGCCTATGAGGAAAGGCAACAAACATAGAACATGAAGAAAATTGTTGAAAGCATATGTGTGGAGCAAAGCACAATATGCCTATGAAATACGGGCAGTCTGAAACGCAGACAGAAAAACGGTAGCAGCCTTTTGAAATGCTGTGCTTCAGATGTATGAGGACGATAGCATGGACAGACAAAGATAATAACAAATAAGTTATAGAAATAGTAGGGGAACAAGGATATCTGGGGAAAAAGAGAAATAGAAGGGCGGAATATGTTCCAAGGCATTTTGGGGAATAGTATGGGATATATTACAAGCAGAGATAGGAAAAAAGAGGTAGATGTAGACCTAGATGAGATAGTTATAGATGCAAACTGTGCAAATTTCAGGGAAATCTGTAGGTTAGTTCAGAATAGGAAACAATGATGGTACGCATCTAACCAGTTCTAGGACTGAAGACCTAATGATGATGATGATGATAACTTTATATACTCTCAAACAAATATTGAGAACCTCAACTATATCTATTAATTAAACTTAGCTATAAGTAACAAATCAATCAAAAACAGGTGGTGGCTTGTATTTTCTACTTCTTTTAGCTTTCTCTATATTAACATCGGGGAATTGCTCTTTAACGGCCTCCAAATCCATCTTTGGAAATCTATTCAAAAGACCAATTACATGATTAAAGTTACGCCTACAACATATGTAACAATCAACTCCGTTAATCCTAAAAACCTATTATATACAACCTTTCAGCCCTCTTGTTCTGCAAATATTCCCTTTCTTTATAATATCGTGAAAATAGAACAACATGTCTAGGATGACATTTTAAACTTTCGTCTTCTTTTTGTTTCTGCCATTTTGCATTAACTTCTTTTGGAATAGTGTGTTCTGTATGCCTATTATTTAAATATACATTAGTACCTTCAAAATTTTATTGTTATATCCTATTCACGATGAATATGGGATGACGTCACAATACAAATAAATGCTGTGTTGTCATGGTTGACTTATTCATGCCTATTTAATAGTTAGAGTTGTATAGTTTTTATTTATTACTAAAAAAAATTGGCATATTTTAAATTGTAAGGTTGTTTTTCAAATACCTTCTTTCTATATGGTAGTGAATTGTGGTAGCAATGCAACTTAAGATGCAGAAATAAGATTTTTCAAGTAATAAAAATAGTGTCTTAAAATTTCACTGTAAACAAATGTTGCGTCTAAGGATACAAAAGCAGAAAATGTTAAAACACCACACAAAACTGCCAACTGTAACATACTAAATCGTAATATCATTAAAGCTGCGTTTTTAGTTACGTCCCCATTATACAATTACTAACACTCTATTATTGTTTACGATGTCATCCCATATTTATCGTGAATAGGGTATATATCATACTTATATTCAACAGGTAACCCGAATTGACTTTTAACAGTTTCAACGACTTGTTCGCCATTTTTACCAGTTTCCAATTCGTGATATGCCCTGTTCCGTTCTCTAACTACTTCTTCGAGGTTTTCCATAGAATCATAAACTTTATCTAACCGTTCTGGACTAGGAAACAACCTTACTTGGTCCTTGCATTCTTGTTCCATAGTTAGAAGCATGTTTCTTTCTTTCAATAAAATATACCTAGAACACGTATATTAAGAGTGGGTGAACGATTGGCTAATTCATTCCTACCACAACTTGTGCAAATCGGTATTTGATTTTATTCGTAAATCATCTTTGGTCCATGATCGTCCACTTTTCACTTCAGTAGCCCCCCAATTCTTTGCATCATCAAAAAATTCCATTATTTTATTTAAACAGGACGATTTTGTAAAATGGCGTATTCTAAAATAGTAACATAGTTTGAGGTTATAAATATTTTACTAATTTACCCGTAATGGAAATCTATGTTGAAAGCAGCTTTCGGAAGGTCGTAATATAATTTATACGACCGTAAAGTTTTTCTTAACACAGACATTATATTACCGATTCCACTCCCAGTCCTTTAATTTAATACAAATCCAAATACTCATTACCAGAACGATGCACAAAATCTTAGTCTATTGATTATGAAGTTTCTACCAGTACAGCAACGGACGAACGTCCAAAACTCATGGGTGAGTTTTATGAGAACCTTATTAATCGACATCTCTTGCGTGAAGTAATAAATTGAAAAAATTTAAATAAAAATAATGTAGATAATCTAATTCCTATCATTATCGCAGGTTTAAGGAGTAACTCGTATATGTAAAAACTGTACATTGTGACGCTTTTGTTAGTAATCTGTGTAAAAAAAACATAAAAGAACATTTTCTTCCTGTTAAGTTGTCACAGCGACTGCATGGCGTACAAATTTACAATTAAACCTCATTTTTGTAGGTTTGAATATGCAAGACATATGTTCTTGCTCTTAATTAAAATAAGCAAATTGATCCTATACGTTAATTACATACAAACTCGTAAATAATTTTCACATTTGTTTTCAGATTAAATACACTAGCGATAATTAATATTTATACTCTGTTTCTCAAATCAGAGTAGTAACGTCACGGGCAATAATTTTCGTTGCCAAATGCAATCCAAAACTATGTACAATTAAAAATAAATGTTACGGAATGTTACCACTTTACGCTGTTTTCATTAGAACGTTCATACATTTTATATCTGTCGGCTGTCATTTGCGATTTGTTCTCTTTAGCAATTTTACAAACTTTTCTTGTTTATTTTATATTAAAACTGTTCTCTTTAGAACAAATTTCGCTTTATTTATTATTATTTCGGATTAATGGTGAACAATAAGTCTAAAGCCATGTTCTCATTCACTTAAAGTAACATAAATTAACGTAACACAAATTAATATAAGATTCCTGCGTCCAAAACAACTTAAAGAAGTTAATTATTGGTTTGCTACGCATGCGTACTTTGTCAAACTGCCACTTTAGCGTGATAATAGCCACGTTATTTTTATCTTATTTAATCTATAAACCTATAAATATTTTTGTTTATAACCAAATAGTTGTATTAATTACATTATTCTTCAGTTTTATTTATTAATTTCGAAATTCCAATCCAGGAACTTTGCTTTTTGGTGGCGTCTTTAAAGTCTGATCTTTTCTTAATGATAAATGGGGGTAGCTATGTACCAAATCTATAAGTTTTCCATCATCCATAATAAATGCTGGAAACTAGAATTAAATACCGCATTACAAATTTAAATCACGGACTCTGTGTTTAAATTCACTAAATGAATTATATCATTCGCCTAATAAACAGTTGAGGTTATGTAAATGATAAATGCTTATTATTTTAGGCGGTAATTTGTTACATGCCAAATTGGCTATGTATCATGTTTTAGATTTAGATATAAATTATAAGTTAATTGCCGCGTTTTTTTAAATGAATAATGTTAACTTCCGTCGTCCCTAACAGTCGCGTCTGCGCAGAGTGAATGCGGGGTGCGCATATGTCGAAAGCAGGACTAAGCGACGAAACTTGAAGGAGGCAACAGCTATCTGAGTGGTGTGTGTTTTTTCTTTTTAGAAATAGGTATGTAGGTTCCTTGTACCTTACCTTTGTTGTGTCTGTTACCTTATCTCCTTTAATCCCCCTACAAGTGTAGAAGTTACGTTAGGACGGATGGCAATTTAAAGTTTAACATGGAGGAACCCAACCTACAAATCACCGTTGGATCCCGAGATTAAGTTCCGAGATACCCACCACGTGATTAATTTGATTTTATTTAAAATGTGCATGTAAATTTGACTTAAATAGCGATTGCATCACTCGTAAAGCGTGGTCGGTATATGTTATAAAATGGCGGGTAATTATGCCGCGCGTAAGTATAACAGTTGCGCCAATGACGCGGGTTTGCGGAAACTAAAATCCGTTTATAGGTAACTTTTATTGTAAATTGTAAGATATTAGCTTTGAAAATGATATTTTTTTAGAAATAGTGGTTTGTTCACTCAAGTACCTGTAATTAAAAAAATTTAATTTCTAGTGACTCTTACAAAAAATTTAATTTGGCACCACCAAATTTAGTTACCTTTAATAATTTTTGTCTTATTTGGTGGCAACATTGGAAGGAGGCTTGATGTCAATGAAACTTGTTCAACTGCCACTTTGAATAGTTGTTTACTTCCTGCAAACTTAATCATGCTATTTTAAACCTAGTGTAATTTAAATTTCCTTTACAAAAATAGTGTTGTTTATATTTGAAATGTGTTTGACAATTACTACCTAACCTAACTTGCGAGTGAACTGAAATATGTTAGTTTGGATGTAGATTATTATTTATCAAGTAAGTATAGTTATTTATAGTTAATTTACTACTGCAATTGCTACATTTGTTATTACTCATCCTAAAAATTCTTTAAAACCACATTAAGTTGGGTTAAATACTTATCTCTAGCTTGAAATTCTCTAAATTTTTAAAACTTGTTTTTTGTTTTAAATTTCAGTACAACTACTATATCTGTAACTGGTATTTCAATAATTTGAATAATTAACTAGTTTTACGGATCCTTTTTAGAAAAAATTTATTTCCATAGAAACTAGTATCCCCTATTTGCTTTAGACTTATCTCGGTATATTTATTGCCTAAATACAGTAATATGATGAATTCATTAGATCTTAAGTCTCTCGAAACAATCTTCGAACTTGAATCACGCGGTATCCAACCTGCTTCGAATCAAAATGACAAAAGTTTGCAATTAAAGGCCGTATTAGCACAGGAAGCTGACGGACAATTAATTTCTCGTACACTAACTTCAGATCTATCACAAGATGCCTTTGAGATCAAACAATCTCTAGACGATATTAATAATATAGTTTATAAAACAAATCCATTAGCTACAGATTTAGAATTAAAACGTATCAGATCTCGTATAATACATTTAAAGCAACGTTTAGACTTGTTATCACTACTTAAGGATGAACAGGCTAATGAAACAAAGCAAACTTTCATATCTGACGTTCTCTTAATTAAAGGAGTCATTTTCGAAAAACTTAACTTAGATTTAGATGTAAATTTGCCTTCTACTTTCTCTAATCTCGCCATTTCGCAACCTGCTACCTTGTCTCCGAAACCTATACCGGTTTATAAATGGGGAATTTCTTTCTCGTGTTTCGATTTGCAAATTTCGTTAATGTCATTTCTGGACCGCGTAAACGATTTTAAGATCTCACGTAACTGTACAGACCAAGATTTATTTGTCTCAGCAGGGGAATTACTTTCTGGCACAGCTTTGATTTGGTATAGAAATATACGAAACCAGATTTCTAACTGGGAGGAGTTAGTTAACGCGATTTTTTACCTCATGGCTATATAACTGATCTCTGGAATAAAATAAAAAATCGTACCCAGGGGCCTAACAAAAACGTAAACTCTTTTATTACCTCAATTGAAGCTTTGTATGGCAGATCAAATAAAAAAACACTCGAAACTGAAATTATCAATCAACTTTTACGAAACCTAAATCCTTATTTCTCTGAACACTTAGCTTTACAACATATCTCTTCCTTACCTCAATTTAAAGATTTATGCCGCTCTCTTCAAGAAGCAAAGTTACATATAGATAAATATCGTCCTTCACCAACAAAACAATCTGGCTTATTAGAATCTAACCCAACATGTCAGTCAGAATCTTCTCGTAAAGTATCTACTATTAATCTTCCTATTCCTCCATCGACAAACTCAATTACCTGCTGGAATTGTAAGAAAAGTGGACATACTTATAATGTTTGCACATATCCAAAAAATCTTTTTTGCTATGGCTGTGGTCAAAACTATACCTATAAATCAAAATGTATAAAATGTAACCCTACTTTATCGAAAAACTTTGTCAGAGATATTCCTACTCGGGACGTGAATATCTCAAGGAACCAAAATCGTCCTCAACAAGAACAATTCAACACATCCAGACGTCAAAAGATATAAAGCACAAACCTACCGCCAATATTAAACCTTTATTTAGCATATCTAGTAATAACAATACCGTTACCTTAAATTCAAAGAAGAACTCACTTCCCTTATCTGAAATATGTCGTTCGACTCCTGCCGAATGGTTTAATTGGTTGAAAACAGTTCATTCCTTTTACCATAAAAATTCTGCTGCCTTACAACTTTTACATAAATATATTTAACTATATTTACATTTTATATTTATTTATATTCATTTTGCATTTATTTTTGGAGCTTCATTTGTTTTTGTCTGACGTTTTGCCGCCATTTTTGGTGGCAGCATTTTTATAGGAACGAATTTTGTAATTGTGAAGAATGTAATTATAATATAAATCAGTTAGGGAAAGCTGGGGATGGATTTAGACTAAAGATAGAATAAATTACTTAGGTCAGGAAATTTATAGAGCAGGCAAAATAGCTGGATTCACTATTAAAATATTTGGCGAATGCTTAGAAATTTGACTCCATTTTTAATATTAGTTAGCTAGATTTGGATAGTTTTAAGACGATCCTTCAGGTCGCACCAGTAACCAGAGCTGGCGACTGCAATCCGGTATTACGGATCCCTCCCCTTTTACTTTCACGTGTGTCTTGTTGAACGGACACATTCCAAATTAACGCTAGGGATACCATTATTCAAACCCTATTTTTAGTTTTTGTTTCAGTTTGTTAGATTTTTATTTATGATCGATTAATTTTGAAGTTAGATTAGATCTGAAGCACGTTTATATTTTCGCGTTTAAACCCAATGTAGTACCTTCCGGTGGAGCATTGGGGACGTGGCCGCAAGTATAGGGGCCCTTATTCAAATTGTATTGTCTTACAACCTGTTAAAAAACCTCTCGATAATCGCCCGCATCTACCTATCTCTATTGGCTCTCTAAATGTAATCGCTTTATTGGACACGGGTTCGTCATGTTTTTTTTTTAAATAATGAAGGCTTAAGGCAATTACCTGAACAAAATATTAAATTTCAGGTTATTCCAGAAAAACCCTCTATCAATTTAGCTGAGGACAATAAAATATATGTAACTGGTTCTCTCAAATTAAAAATTCGGATAGAGTCACTCGAACAGGATGTTCCATTTTTAATCGTGCATACACTAGCTAATCCATTTTTACTTGGCGTTGACTTTTGCTAACTTTTTAATTTATCTTTATATTTTCAAGATTTCTATTGGCAAGCTTCTCTCAAAACAAACTCTTGTGCGTCTTACCAATTCCCAAAACGAAATTCTTAACTCTATAATTGACAAATTTCGTAAATTAAATACTTCTGAACTTGGTTGTGTCACTATCGCAATCCATACTATCTCTACGGGCGATGCTGTTCCTTTTAAGCAACGTCAATATCCGTTATCGCCTGCATTACAAAAACATTTATATTCCGAAATAGAGAAAATGCTTGAAACCGGTGTTATCTCTCCTTCAAATTCGTCATAGATGTCTCTCGTGTTATTGGTTCGTAAAAAGAATGATGTGTTTGTTTTGACGGAAGAAAACTTAACTCTGTAACTGTGGCCGATGTATATCCCTTACCTCGTACTGATTCTATCTTGAGTCGGCTCCGCTAAATTTATCTCATCTATCGATCTTAGACAAGCTTTTTATCAGATCCTTCTTGATTTATCTTCATGTCCAAAAACTACTTTTTGTGTTCCAAGTCGGGGTTTGTTCGAATATAATTTCTTGACGTTTGGTTTTTGCAACGCACCACACACTTTACAACGTACTATGAATCAAACGTTAAGTTCTATCTTACACCAAGAACGTGCCTTTGTATTTTTAGACGACATATTGGTCATTTCAAGTTCCTTTGAAGAACATATCGCTACACTTAATGAAGTCACTGAACGCCTAAATGCAGCAGGTTTTAAAATAAATTGAGAGAAATGTCAATTTTGCTGTTCCTCTCTTACATTTCTTGGTTTTATTATCGATGGAACTGGTCTTCGGGCAGATCCTGCTAAGTACACGCTATTACTAAATTTAAAACACCAAAGACTGTTACCGAAATTAAACGTTTAATAAGAATGATTAGCTACTTTCGCATTTTTCTACCTAATCTCTCAACTATATCTACACCCATTACTGCCTTAATTAAAAAGAAAAAGAAAAGGCAATCTGTCGAATGGAATTTAGAAGCTCAGCATGCTTTTGAAGCAATCAAAACGTTAATCACTTTCGCACCTATCTTAATTTCGCCCAATTTCGGCGAAAGATTTTATATTCAAACCGATGCCTCACTTACTGGTTTAGGTGCAATGTTGTTCCAGGTGAGCAATGGTTTAGAACACCCAATTGCTTATGCAAGTCGTGCCTTAACTTCTGCTGAACAAAAATATTTAGCTACCGAACGTTAACTATTAGGGGTTATGTATGGCATTGAAAAATTCAGAGGATATGTTGAAGGTACACATTTTATAGTAATTACTGATTGTGATGCTCTCACATGGTTAAATAACTCAAAACAACCCACAGGTCGGTTGGCAAGATGGAACTCAATTTACCTTTGATGTTCGGCATAGATCCGGCAAATTAAATATCGTGTCTGA
This sequence comes from Platerodrilus igneus, assembly GCA_036346225.1. Classification (NCBI taxonomy): domain Eukaryota; kingdom Metazoa; phylum Arthropoda; class Insecta; order Coleoptera; family Lycidae; genus Platerodrilus; species Platerodrilus igneus. The sequence goes on along the minus strand of JARFIW010001680.1, from coordinate 7,741,171 downwards.
CGCCTTATCTCGTGATTTGCTTCTCTTAACCTTCCAAATTTAATTCCTGATGCCTGGTATCTTAATATGATAAAGAAAGTTTCTGAAAATCCTAATAAATTTTCCACCTTTCGTGTGAAGAATAATAGATTATATAAATTTGTATCTTCCTTTTCTCACAAAATTTCTAACATCCCTGAATGGAAACTTGTATTCCTACCGCTAGCCGTAGTGAAGTTCTTAAATTGTGTCACGATGACCCTACAGCTGCTCACCTTTGTGTTACAAAAACCTTAGCTAAAATATCTGAATTATATTATTGGCCAACATTAAAACAATCTGTCTCCCGCCATATTAGAAACTGTTAAGTTTTTGTGGCTCAGAGGGGTTCTCAAGAAGCTCGTTCTGGTTTGATGGGTAACTTCAAACGTGTATCTTATTCCTTTCAGTTAATATCACTTGACTTATTAGGACCTCTCCCTCGATCAAACAAAGGTAACCAATATCTTTTAGTCGTCACCGACTGGTTTTCTAAATTTGTTATTGTACAATCTTTAACTAAAGCCACATCTGCCGCTATAATTAAATTTCTAGAACAAAATATATTTCTTATCTTTGGTGTCTCTCAAATTATTCTCTGTGATAATGGGCCACAATTTATCTCAAAGGATTTTCAAAATTTCGTTACAAGTTATAAAGTACAAAAATTTGGTTCAATGCCAAATACTATCCACAGGTAAACCCTACCGAAAGAGTAAATAGAGTCTTAATCATTGTTATCTCTTCATATATCGACTCAGACCACACTAAGTGGGATGAAAATATCTTTAAAATTGCTCAAGCTTTGTGTACATCTAAACATGAAGCAACCCAATTCACTCTCTCATTTCTTGTTTTTGGAAGATACACGCTAATTGATGGTACTTATTACAGTTCAGTTCTGGATTATACGAACGTCATTGAATTTGACGAAAAAATACGCTGGGACGAAGACCAACAATCATTAACTTCTATTTTCAATCATGTTAGAAAAATTTGTTAAAAGCCTACGAAAAGAGTAAAGATCATTATAATCTGCGAAAACGAGATATTTCTTTTGCTTTAGGTGAACAGGTTTGGAAAAGAAATTATGTCCTATCTGATGCTACTACAAAATTCTCTTCAAAATTAGCTCCGAAATTCATTTTATGTCAGGTTACTTGCGTTATTAGCCCACTTATCTATGAACTTCAAAACAAAGAAGGAAAACGTCAAGTAAGGTGGCATATCAAAGACCTTAAACCGTTCTCTACCGACCCAAATGCTAATTAATTGTTTCGCGTTTCATTTCTTTATTGGTCTACCAAATGCTTTTGTTCCTGTCCTGAATTAGTTACCTATATCTATTCATTTCTTTTCTCATACAGCATTTACCTTCTACGCTTTTGCCTTATTTACCTCATTTTAGTTATCTTTTTGCTGACTATTAATTCTTCCTTGAATTTATTGTGAACCATATATCTGTTTATTATCTGGGTTCCACAATGTCACTCTTTTGCTTCATCTAATCAATCCTGGCACCTTTTCTGCAGCATATTATTTTGTTTTTTAGCATTTATATTACGTTGTTTAATTTCATGGTAATTGTCGTAAATTTGGTTGTAATAACTCATTGAATTGTTATGATTGGTTTTAGCTGATGTTGAGTAGATGCTTTTGTCTTTGGATACACATAGGAGCCATGGCCTACGCTTCTGTAAGAAACAGTCCATATTCGCAGTTGCAAAACTAGGAGTTCCTATTCCATGCGTTCTTCTTGTGAATTATTATAGTCACTCACTATACTTTTTAATATTACTTGCTTTTTTTCTTCTGTTAAATCACCAGAACATTTAAACACTTTTTTTTTGTTTTTTTATTTAACTTCGTGGTGAGGTGCTATCGCTTTTTATTGATATTTTATTGAATTCTTGGTTGTTTTTAGCATATTGGGACAGTATGTTTGTATCTTCATTTAACTGCTTATAGTTAGGTATCCCTGTGTGTTTATGGAGTTACCGTTTTTGAAAATTACCTTAGAACAGTTGATTTTTTGTGGGAAGGTATCTGCAGGGGTACTTTTAAGTTGGTTGTTTCAACTTTTTGTCTAATCTTCTTATCGCAGTGGATGCGCTCGTTAGGAAGATGATCGTACTAGCTCTCATCGGGAGTCCAGTAATTTTTTTTAAGTTAGTATGTGTCTTAATTTGTCTGATTAACATACCAGGTGGTCCTTCAGACCGATCTGCGTTTAACAGGGACAACTCTCTACCTTCTCTCGAACGCTTGTCCAAAACTTTACTTTTTTCTTATCCCGCTGTCTCCGTTTCCGTCATATTCTTCTTTCAGTAGACCTGCTCTGGTCCCGGAACACCCGTCTACCACATAAGAGTGATTTTTCCCTCACTCCGGGCTACTGACCACATTGGCTGGTTGAGTAGTGCTTTTCTATCCACCTTTTTTTATCGCTTTTGCTCAATGCGAGTCCTTCTTTTACTCTCTTCTACCTGGAAGTCACTAACACATTCCAAAAATGACAACCTCTCTCTTTTTACCTTTCCTATATGTCTATTGCCTTTTCATTTCCGTTAGCCACCGTGTGGTCGCGCGGGGGTTTTCATAGACACCTGGACCACGTCTCTGAGGATCTTTCATGAGGTCATGCGGTGCCGCTGTCAGCCGCTAACAGTGTAAGTATATATGAGTGTATGTACATATGAGTGTATGTTTCATCGATTTCAATCAACGCCGGCTGCAGGAATGCACCCACATGCCTTTCCGGTCCCTCGTACCGTTTTAACCAACGGGTCTGCTTCAGAGGACTCTTTCTTTTAGGAGGTACGAGTACTTCCCAATTTAACGGCTTTGAGGAGCCACTGACTTTTGTATCTTTACGATGGAGGACAAAACGGCTTGGTCAGCTGGGGAATTCTACGCTATATTTTTAAAGCATATAGTGGTAGCAAGCCTTTGCGTACTGGGACGTTTCGGATCCATCTATTGTTATCTAGTTTTATCTTAACATATCTATTTTACCTATTATCTTTGGTAATAACTTGAGACTTTGTCTTACTTTCTTTTCTTGACCTAACATTTGGTATTTATGATCAGACGTAGGAAATTTTGAGTATTGCGTGAAGAAGCTAACCTGATGGTAGAAATGTAATTTGTTAGGTTAGAAATGTAAAAAATTAGTGAGATGGTACTGTTGGTAAATTTGTTAATTCACAACCATGCCATTAAAAAGTTTTTATGTGTACTGTTTATTAAGTCAGAGTACTAACAAAAAATTTTGTAAAACGTATAGTAACTTGCTCTCTAGGACATTTTGAAATTTGGGCTTTTTCTTGCCAAAGTAGAAACAGTTAAAATGTAATGCTTTTGTGCTTGCGCACTCAAAAAACTGTAAAGTTAGCTTTAGGTTATTGCAGAAATGTTAAGCGACTCGTCGCACGTGTATTTAATTGTAGTAAAGTGTATTGAGCTCGCCCACAAATTTGTGCTGTCGATTATAACTGCGCCACATCTAAGACTCGTGTGTGCATTTATAGATGTAGTTCGATAATCTTAGGTTTCTTGGTTACTCGCAAGACGCATTATCGGTTGGAAAAATTATGTGGCGCCTAAAATAAACATATAGTAGACTGTGAGTTAGTTCATATGTAAGTAAGGCTCTAGACTTTAAGTTTCTACTGTGCTAACAGTTTTTTCTTTAAAAAAATGTTTATCTTTTATGGCTTGGTTGCGATTGTTACATGTCAAATTGGCAATGTATCATGTTTTAGATTTAGATATAAATTATAAGTTAATTGCCGCGCTTTTTTAAATAAATAATGTTAACTTCCGTCGTCGTTGACAGTCGAGTCTGCGCAGAGTGAATACGGGGGTGCGCGAGTGTCGAAAGCGGGACTAAGCGACGAGACCTGAAGGAGGCAATAACTATCCGAGTGGTGTGTGTTTTTTCTTTTTAGTAATAGATATGTAGGTTCATTGTAACTTACCTTTGTTGTGCCTGTTACCTTATCTTCTTTCATCCCCCTACGAGTACAGAAGTTACGTTAGAACGGATGGCAATTTAAAGTTCAACATGGCGTAACCCAACCTACAAATCACCGTTGGATCCTGAGATTAAGTTCCGAGATACCCTTCACGTGATTAATTTGATTTTATTTAAATTGTGCATGTAAATTTGACTTAAATAGCGATTACATCACTCGTAAAGCGTGGTCGGTATATGTTATAAAATGGCGGGTAATTATGCCGCACGTAATTATAACAAAATACCAGTTTAATTTAAATAAGATGCACACTCTTTATAGCTATGCCGTTTCTAAATACCAGCGATTGGCGGAATTAAGAACACGGAAATTAAGAACCACGTTAAGTTGAAGTTGGTTCAACTTTATGAACCGTTAAGCTAAGTAAATTAGGATCATTTTCGTTTCGAACGCCAACATAAATGTCTATGTACTTTAACTTTTTTGTTATGTTAATGTCTTACGTTTCGTTAATTTATGTTATGTTGTAACGAATACGAATTTCCGCTTCTTTAATATACGCTTTTGTTCCTCATACCTATTCAATAAATACTAAATTTTAATAGAAACAATATATTACGAATTCATACATAGAGCCCCATCTACATTTGAATAGTCAAAGTAAACTTTAAGAACTCTTCTGTTTGTATGTATCTTGATACAATATCCCCCTTCCTGCGCGTAGATAGGATAAGCAACGTAGCCTCGTGGTCAAGCTCCATTTTGATATCAGCATGTAATCGGAATACAAGTGTTAACGTGGACCTGCAGGTTTTTGATAAAACCGTCCCAGAAAGAAGTAAAGTGGTGTAAACGAATACCATGGCTTCATTTTTAGTATAGAATCGACCTTAAGTATAGTCAAGAATACATTTCTACGGTAGGTGAATAATTCTCAAACTTACCTTTAAAATCATTTTCCCCGTTTTTTTTCAGCGCAAGTATTAAGTAAAGTATGAAGTAAAGTATTAAGTGAAACAAGTATTAAAGTAAGAATAAGTATTAAACAAGGTGCTCAGGTATGGATTTATATTGAAATAAAGTGGAAACATATGGATATGCAAACACGTAATAAATTCTGTTGGATATTGGTTGTGATGGAAATGCAGTTTTAAGTGTTGTTATGCTAGAGGGTGGAGATTTCCACATATGCTTGGTTAGTATAGAGGTCAAGCTCGGACGCATGTATCAGCTGCGCGCGCCTGCCATTTTAAGTACGTAGATGTTTAAAGAATTTGGTTGCTTAACAGATATTTAGCCGTGGGTCACCCCCAATTTTATAGCTATATCCATTTCATGGAACAATCATATATGATGTCCAAATAATTTTTGAAAATTCTATATATGTTTGTTTAAAGTTGATACACGAAATTTTTGTGAAATTTTTATAGTCATTTAAATTGATATACTTATAATTTTATTCAAAATTTAATTTTCGAATAGTGCATAAATGTTCTTATTATTTCCAAGGCATTTCTATGAGATAATTTTGTAGTTACAAGGTTATACTAAAATGTTCGTATAACTAAACATGTGATAGGTTGATATTTGTTTGCCTCATTATAATGTATAACATATTTTGACAGTACACCTGAAGTACAGCTTAATACAGACAATAAGTGTTTTTTGATCTTTGATTCTTTCAAATATAACGATTAAAAATGTAGTTCTGTAATCAACCAAATGTCAGAGCATTTAATTTTTTTGATTGTAAACCCGAAAAGGATCCTATTCCGGTATCACATAAAAATTGTAGTATAATAATGAAAACACTATAAATCAATTTGTAATTATGAAATTCATATAAATAACCAGAGACTAATACTATACTGTAATAAAAATTAATCATATCGAAAGTTTCAGTACGTATACTTTGTACAAACGATGTATATATATATTTTTTAAACCAATAGAAAGAATAAGAAGTTGTCTTAAAGCTTTCTTTCATTGAAGTCATCAATAATTTTTTTATAGAAGCCAACAACCACACTTATGAAATTCTTGTATTGAAGAAAGTGTTGAATTTAAAAATTTTTTAAAGTATAATTTTGACTAGTGAATCTATTTATAATCTATTTTTGGTGATAAAGTGACTAGGCTCTAATGTAGCCCTAGTTTAAAAATGTTTAGATGTGGTTAAATTTTCAGATAACACGAGATCGTCATTCCTATTCCAGATTGCAAAGTCAAAAGTAAGTATTTTTTTATATGTTGCTCGTCTTAAGTTTTTTTCTTTCGAAGATTTCCGTATCTGATCTTCGGATAGATTCTTATTATAACATTCATTAAGATACGGTGGCGTCCAATAAAAATTCTTTTATTATCGTATACCATCCTACGACCCTAGCTCATAACTCTGCCCTAAGTTGAAGAAGCTTAGCTGGCTGGAAGATCTCATTAGAGGAACCTTTTTCTCTCAAAACCATTTAACATCCTTTTTACCCTGGACTTGAACGTAAAACAGGAACCCCTCGTAATCTATCGAGGCTCTGCCGCCGATAAGGTAGAGTAGACATATTATTTAGCTTTTGAGGAATTTAGTATGCAACAACGTTAAGGGAATAAGAATATGGCTTAAGACTTTAAACAAGCGCTTTAAAAAAATGGTATTATATGCAATGTATGACAACATGGCAGCTGGTCTAGATGACGTCACTACACTGATTACTGAAACGAACATAAAACATGAAAATCATCATACATAGTCTCCTTTATTTGATTCATCGTTTTAAAAGCAATAAGACTTTTCAAAAACAAAAATTCTTCAATTATAATTTAAAATATTACTCCTTTGAATTAGTTTTAATATGCTCGAGGTTAAAAGGCGAATACTTAAAAGCTCTAAACATCAATCAATTCTTCTTATCTATAACGTTATTTAAGCGACCTAAAAATGTTGGTGAAGTGTTTAGACTAACGAATTTACAAACATACATCCTCATGGGTGGTTTTTATTAAAGTTTGGTGCAATTCGATAGGTAGCCGAAATCTGGCCGTTACCAAAAGTGAAATTTTTAAAGTTAGGTAAACTTTTAGAGTGACATTTAAATCGTCAAACGTTAGTTCTTTGCTTATTAGATATTAACATACAAGGTTTCTAGTTATTGGTAATATATGGTTTTCGTCATTTCTAAAATAAAAGAGAAAAGTTGACTAAAATCGAAGCGTGTCCTTAATGTTCAATTAGTATCAGTAATCCTTATTTAAGAAAAACCATTAAATAGTTTATCGTTTCTGAAAAATGTATAGAAAAAAATTTAAAAGCATACTTTGTACTTGAGCAAATTATTAAGTTTTAACTAACTCATCATTAGGTCTTCAGTCCTGGAACTGGTTAGACGCGTACCATCATTGTTTCCTATTCTGAACTTAACCTACAGATTTCCCTGAAATTTGCAGTCTGCATCTATCACTATCTGATCTAGGTCTACATCGACATCTTTTTTCCTATCTCTGCTTGTAATATATCCCATACTATTCCACAAAAATGCCTTAGAACGTATTCCGCCCTTCTATTTCTCTTTTTTTCCAGATATCCTTGTTCCTCTACTATTTCTATAACCTATTTGTTATTATCTTTGTCTGTCCATGCTATCGTCCTCATACATCTGAAGCACAGAATTTCAAAAGGCCTGCTATCGTTTTTCTGTCTGCGTTTCAGACTGCCCGTATTTCATAAGCATACTGTGCTGTGCTCCACACATAAGCTTTCAACAATTTTCTTCTTGTTCTATGTTTGTTGTCTTTCCTCATAGACACTGTTCTTTCTTGTTAGATGCAGTTCGGTCACCTTCTATTGTTTGACAGTTATATACCCTATTTCTCCAACCTTCAGTGGTTGTGAAGGGAAAGGCGTCACCGTGGATCAATGTAGTAAGCGTAAGACTACGGATCCCAAGGTCCCGGGTTCAAATCCCGACACGGCCGACTGCTTGAAAAATGGCAGGTGAGCATTTTTCACAAAAATTACGCCCTCGTTCGGATGAGAGGTTAAATGGAGGTCCCGTATGCGAGTGTTGTCACGCCTGGAAAGGCAAGGGTTCGGCAAAATTCTAAATTTCCAGGCAACAAAAACTCGCCTCCTGGCCAATGTAGTACCTACGGGTGGAGCATTGGAAATATAAATGAATGGGAAAATGCAGGAATATAGCAACACAAGCAGGCATACGTTTAAAAATTCCTGCTCCACTTTGTTGCTGAGCGAGAAGTTAGCAACAAAAATGCTTCTGCTATATCTTGGAAATGGTGAGTGTTGCTGAGTTGGGGTTTAAAGTAGGAAAATGCAAGAATGTAGCAACATAAGCAGGCATGAGTTTAAAAATTCCTGCTTCCACTTTGTTGCTGAGTGAGAAGTTAGCAACAAAAGTACTTTGTTATATCTTGGAAACGATGAGTGTTGCTTAGTTGGGGTTTGAAGCAGGAAAATGCAGGAATATAGCAACACAAGCAGGCATGAGCTTAAAAATTCCTGCTTCCACTTTGTTGCTGAGTGAGAAGTTAGCAACAAAAATACTTTCTGTTATATCTTAGAAATGGTGAGTGTTCCTGAGTTGCGGTATGAAGCAGGAAAATGTAGGACTATAGCAACACAAGCAGGCATACGTTTAAAAATTCCTGCTCCACTTTGTTGCTGAGCAAGAAGTTAGCAACAAAAATGTTTTTGCTATATCTTGCAAACGGTGAGTATTGCTGAGTTGGGGTTTGAAGCAGGGAAATTCAGGAATATGGCAACACAAGCAAGCATGAGTTTAAAAATTCCTGCTTCTACTTTGTTGCCGAGTGAGAAGTTAGCAACAAAAATACTTTGTCATATCTTGGAAACGGTGAGTGTTCCTGAGTTGGGGTTTGAAGCAGGAAATGAAGGAATATAGCAACACAAGCAGGCATGAGTTTAAAAATTCCTGCTTCCACTTTGTTGCCAACTTCTCGCACCTATGTGGTTAAGATGCTTGTATTATATTTTATATTAATTCGAATCAAGATAATAACACTACAAGAAATAAAATAATTCATTAGTTTCAGTAGTTTATTAATGGCTATTAATTTTAGTAATCACATATTCACAGTAAGAATCTATATTATAAAACTACTAGCGAGTATTTATTGATCTTATTAATAGCTTAAACGAGTAACAAGCAGTTACAGATTACTTAAATTGTATTAATACTAATAAAATTATCTACAACAAACACAATGCAATAAAAACTAAATAAGTGCCTAAAAATCACCAACAATTTACAAGATAATACAATAACATAAAAAATCACAATGGCAAAAATATTAGCACCTTATTCAAAAAATGATTCAAATAAAGAATACTAAAATCACATTCAGCTATTAAACTTAGAGCAAGAAAAATCGGTTTAAAACAAATATAAAACTTCGAGCAATATCTGATTAAAGATGCTCTTATAGCATATTTATAATAATACCAATATCCCATGCATATTGGACATTTAAAATGTCTTAGTACTTTGCTAAAAGTTGCAGGATTACTTTGGACGAATGCTCTAAATTTGACAAACCTGAATTTAATTTACTATTATAATAAGCCCGACTGTCTGCTAGAATAATGGTCTAAAAGTACTATTAATTATATGAGTATTATAAGACGATTAATACAAAAATCTAGATTCGGTATAAATAATTTATTTATGTATGTCTATGTGTATAAATTGAAATTATAGTCGCTAGATATGATCTAAAAATGTTTTCTTGTCTTTTATATTTTACCAGGTGTTTAGATTGTTTTTAAGAGGCCTTTTTATAGTGTTCTTTTCTTTAAATGAAAATTTTGTTTACTGCCAATAGATAAATTTATAATATTAAGGTAAATATTTGGAAATCCAAGTACACTTATTAAATAATACTTACATTTGCATTTCACATTAAAACCATTTTAGAAACTATATATTGTAGAGCCAATTGGTCTGCTTCTGACCAGCTTACATTAGAAAGTAAACGAAGGGTTTATGCACGCTGTTGTGCTAGATCTCTTGATTGACAGATATGACTCATTTATAGATTACAATAGGTACATTCGAGATGTTAGTGGAAAATTCCGATATGTTGTAGATTAATCCAGAACAATCGGATAAGGTATAAATTACTAATAAGGGCTTCTGCATTTGAGTTCTGATCAAAGCTTTGACTACACGTTCTAGTTTAATGCTTTGGTACATGTGATAGAAATCACTCTAGTGTTGACAAACGAATGTAGTGATAATATAAATTAGTAATTAATGCTTGGATAATTGTACTGGTTCGATAGTATTTTGAAGTTAACATCGTACTTTTAGAAATAATACTTGTACTGTTAAGGATTAGCTGAAAATAAATTGTCGGGAGGGCGTTTAGAAATTTTATTGTAACTACAAGTTGTTTGAAAATAAAGAACTGTTGTTTGTGCAAATAGTTTTCATTACAATACGTATTTTTTATGAGCTCTAGTGCCCTTTGTCAAATTGTTAATCTAAGAACTTTTATGCTCAATATTAAAATGTGCGCTTAATGATGTAACCAGAATCGATAGTTGTATAATTATTGTACACCAGTACATGTAGTAAAAGTTCTCAAATTAACAAACTGATGAAGAGTGCAATTTTAAATTTGTGATATAAATATGTAAGTAAATTATTTAATAAGTGTTATTTAAGTTTGTAAATGTTTTCCTCGATATATAAATATATCTAACGGCAGAAAATATTAAATTTCTATTCGATGAAAAGATAATTACATTAAAGGGTCTGTTAAAAATGGTTGAAACGTCTGTAAAATATAGATAAAAAAATAGTAATAATTTTTATACCTACTACCGACAAATGACTATTTCCATATATACATAAAACATTGTAACACTAGTGTGGTACATAAGTAAACATTATGTAATAGAAAAGAATGTATTCATTTCAATTTGTTCAATAAGCTATAGTAAGAAACTATCCCAAAAAATTGAATTTATAGAAGCGTTGGTAATAACATGACTATTTTAATACAATATTAAATTAGGACAAATAAATGAACAAGACATCACCTAATGTATATTAAATACAACTACTAATAAAAATCAGGACTTTACACTCTTCGTATTACATTGAGAAAAATTACAAGGTAAACACGTGGGAAATAACGGTGTATATTCCGTTTATTCATACACATTCTCACAAATTCAAAGACACCACAACAACCACATCTTCAACACAGCATAAAGTCGAATGCATTCAGAACAATGAATAACAGCTTTCACAATTAACTGTAAAGAATGACAATGATGATCAGTTACACAGATGGATGACATTGAACTCGACCATAAAACAGCTTTAGATGGACAAATGTAAGAACGAAATTTATAAGGGAAGGCGATTGAAATATAGGAGTAAGTTAGAAAAAAATTCGGAAAGTGAAGTTAAAAAAGAAATGATGGTTTAGTGACAGCTGACGTGTTAGGTCGTAGGTCGATGAATAAGTGGCCGATGACGAATTGTTTTGAGCTCTGCTGAATAATTAGACCAGAAAGCTTAAGCTCACGTATTAAGCATGGAATTTAAATCAATTTGATGGTAATAAGTAAATTTTCACCATGAAACTGTTGGAATTTAAACAGTTAGAATAGAGGACCTAATGTGCCGAGGAAGTAAAAGGTGAATCAGAAGAGATCTGGAAATCCTTAAATTTTTTAACTGAGTACTGTTTGAGCTCTTCTTGTTTTTTTTTTGTGTTTACGCATGATAAATGTGTACACACAAACTTATAAGTTGTAATTGGTTCGAAGAGCAACCAAATTAATACTGTTTACATCTAAGCTAATATTATTGGAAAGGACATTTAAAATTTTAGAGACATTAAGAAAGACGTGAGTATTAATTTAAACGTAAGCTTTATTTGTGGGATGTATTTGCTAGTTATTTTCTTTGTGAAAATTTAGTATTTGTAATGGACATTGAATGGTTCATAACAGACGTTGATATTACGTTGCTTTCCATTATACAGAGTGATAAAGTGATATTGAAAAATATATATTTTTTAGAATATTTTCATTTAGGGTAGACACTTTAACTTGAAAATGGTTACACGTTAGTTGTTTACTAATACAAATTATTACACTTCATTTCGACAAAATAGGATGATAATCCATTAGCGTACAGTAAGAGAGTTTATCAAACAATTGTTACATATACTTTTTGTGCACCTTACATTTCATAAAAATTAAAACTGATAATATTCCTCATACAATTTGCCATAAAAAAAGGTATTTTTGGTTAATCTCTGTAGAGCTTTCCATTTTCGAGATATTTAAAATTAAGTCATACTCAACTCATGCATAAAAACAAAGTATTATTAATTTTCAAAAATGCAAAGGTTTATTTTATGAATTAGGTCTGTTTTCATTCATATTAGTTTTACTATTAAAATACGAATAATTACAAACTGTTGCTGAATCTAGTAGGCTTCTCTTAATCGTTCAATATGTTCAATAAGTAACTACAGTTTGCTTATTTCTTATTTTTTTGTTAATAATCAAACACAAAAATAGTAACATACACATTCTCTGAATATTCTGACATGCATTTGATAATAGGAGAACGCCAAGGCAATTCTGAAAGGACTGTAAGAAGATATGCAGAGAAATATCCAGGACGCATTGTTCCCAATAGAAAAACTTATGGCAGTAGATAGACAGATAAGGGAAACTGGAACTATTTTATCTGCTGCTCAACATCGTGGAAGCAAAAGAGTAAAACGCACATTGAGTACGAAGAAAATGTTTTAAATTTAGTAGAGGAGAACCCACGAATAAGTATCAGAAGACTTTTGCTAGAAACGGCAGTTTCTCAGGTAACATGTTGGAGAATTCTAAAAGATCAACAGCTTTATCCCTATCACTTGCAACAAGTTCAGAACCTTTTAGAAACCGACTACCAACCTAGAGTCGAGTTTTGTGACTGGCTGCTAAGACAAATTAGAAGAGATAATGAATTTGTTAACAATATTCTTTTTACTGATGAAGCAACCTTTAGCAGAAATGGCATATTTAACATGCATAATGAGCATCATGTGTGGTCAAATGAAAACCTACATTTCACGAAAACCAGCAGTTTTCAGCATAAATTTAAAATAAATGTTTGGGCTGGAATAATACATAGTTAGCTGATCGGACCATTTATTTTGGAAGAAAATTTAACTGGAGAGTGATATACGGCTTTTTTTAGAGAACATTTAATAGGTTTATTTGAAGATGTTCCTTGTTATCGAAGACGTAACATGTGGTTCATACATGACGGGGTAACACCACATTTTGCATTAACTGCAAGGGAGTTGTTAATTAACAATTTTCCTGGTAGGTGGATTAGACGTGGAGTAAATGCTCCGGTTAATTGGCTACCTCAGCCCCTGAGTTAAATCCTATGAAATATGAAATTTGGGGTATTTTAAAGCAAAGGTTTATTCTAAACCTATTAATACTGTTCAGGAGTTAAGAGAGAGGATGGAAAATGCTTTAAGGGAATTCGCCAATTGTAGGTTTATTCGATAAAAAACTACTCATCAGATAAAAAACGACTCCGAAAATGTATTCAAGTTGGAGGACGTCACTTTGAACATTTACTTAAATAATGAGCGATATGAGCTAATTTCTACTTTGTAATTTGCAGCAACTTGGTAAATAAAGTTTAGCCTGTAGAGTCAAATGTTGCTCAGTTTATTAAATGCGTTTTTTTCCCTAAATGCATTTGATTTAAATCATATACCAGTTTCGAATTCCTAAAATAAACTTTTGCATTTTTGAAAGAATTAATAATACATTGTTTTCATGCACAAGTCATATGACTTAATTTTAAATATCTCGAAAATGGAAAGCTCTACAGAAAGTTGTTACATGCCAAAAATCGGCTCTGTGTCACATTTAGATTAAGTATAAATTATAAGGTAGTTCTCGCGGATATTTTTAAATAAACTTGTCAATTTCCATCATTCCGGACAGTTGCATTTGCACAAAAGAATGCACAGGTGCGGAGTGTGTGAAAGGACGCCATTAAGCTACAAGACCTAAAGCCAAGAACATCTACCAGTGTCGTGTGTGTGTCTTTGCTCTTTTTATGATGTAGGTTCCTTTATCTTCCCCCTTCTGTGGTACCTCTACCTGGTATTCCTTCATTCCTCTACAAGGGAAAAAGTGGATGAGAATGAATTGGAATATGAGTCAACAATGGCGTGATGTGATCCACAAACATGAACCCTGAGATTTGGTTGTAAGGTGTGATTTAAGTGAGTACATTGCTTTTATTTATATTGTGCATAAAATTTGACCATTGCATCACTTTTAAACGTGTTTGGTATTTGATACAAAATGGCGCGTAATTATACGTTATAATAGCGCAATAGTAAGAAACACGGGAGAGTGCAGCAAAGTATACGTCAAAATGTTTGATAACCCCCCTTATTCTACACCAATGAATTATTCTATTTTCTTGAATTGAAGTGTAATAATTCGTATTAGTAAACAACTAATGTGTACCTATTTTCAAACTAAAGTCTCTACCCTAAATGAAAATATTCTAAAAAAACATGTATTTTTCAATATCACTTTATCACCCTGTATAATGGAAACGGGTGAATTTACAGGAAACTGTTATCTAACGTTTCTTGATAACTCGTCAAGATCTATATATTCTCCAATTTACGATACTTTATTCTGAAACACCCTGTATATTTATGGAAATACTATTAATAAAGTTTAAGCTTAGATAGAATTTTATTTGGAGTTATTATAGATAGGCAAATGTGATCATTGTGAAAGGATATCCAGCTATGCAAGTGACAAAGTTATATTTATGAAAGACCTTTATTTTGAAAATTGCTTAAAATTGACAGAGAGCTAATAAGTGTTTTTAAGGTATGATTAAGAAAGGTAAAAGAGGTGACGAGGTTTTAGAACACTGGAACCAAGGCGACCTATTTGGAATAACCATCTTCTGGGCAGCGAAAATATTAAAGAAATGCTGGAATAAAATGGTTTGGTGGCCCTTATTTTTGACAATTAGTAAAACCTTTCAAGGTAAGTCGTACTTGCAAAGTAGTTTTATACTTGTCACCTACTTTTACGTGTTTATATTTTTATCATTTTTACAAAGGATCTGCTCCTACGCCACTGTAATTAGTCTGTGCACCCTTAAAACCGTTACAGGGTTCGCACACCTTCTGGAGAAATCGAAATTCGTAAGGTAACATCCTTTTTAGCAGTAACAATTATTATGTTTACTTTAGACGGTAGGCTAAAAACCACAACATTTTTGATTCGCTATTCATTTACGTAGATTCTGTTACTATCTAATAAACCGTGTTTCCACTTTTTTAATCACCTGGGTTGATAATACTGGTATTACTTTAAACTCTGGTTATTTCAAAACGAATATATGTGCATTGTCTTTTCTGAACACGAAAAAAGTACTCGTCGTTACCTTTGTACTTTTCGTTTCGATTTTTTTTGGGATTTCGCTCACACAATATTGTGTGGTAAGTATTTCTGGTTTTAAGAAAGATGTACTTTGCGGTGACAATAAAGTAATTTTACCTGAAATTATTCCAGCTTCACCCATTGGATTGCCACCCTTTTTTTGTGATGGGAGGCCACTCTCAAGGCGGGATCACGTGCCCCTCCGTTTCGCCCCGTCACTAGAGACGGTAGGAGTAAGTCCTACAGTGTCAACTTGAGGGTGTGTTTATGCACTATTTGCACCATTTGATAACTACACTTGGTAGCCTTAAAATGATTATCGTGATGTGCGATAATAATATTGCACCTATTGTGAGCATTTTCTCCACTTAATTGTATATATGTAATCGTAGGCATACGATGATGACATAACTGTTGGTTTACCTGTTTTTGGAGTTATAATTTTTTTTAGTTAAGACATTGTAGTGCCAATGTGGTATATGTAATTTTATATTTACAATGATTTAGAGCTGTGGTTTTTAGTGTTGCGTTTGGTTTTTTTTTTGGTTGCTAAATAATGTAAAGGGTCGGTACCTAAAAACGGCAGCTCACCATTTTAAAAAATTATTTCTTTTGATATTGTTGATATATTTATCTTGTAATTATTGATTGTTCATTTTTTTTTGGATACTATTGAGCTTTTGTACATTTTTTTTTAGAGTTCTTTTTTTGTGAATGTTTAGTTGCGAGTTGTGAATGAGTGAGTATATTTTTATTTCAGGCCTTCCTTTGTTTTTGTTTGTGAAATACTCCGCCCACTCACCAATTGAGCCCGGTAATTTTCTTTCCTTGGTTCTTTCTTTTTTAGGCTATGTCGATGCACGTAGCACAATATACAGTAAAGTCACAACAAGGTATATCTGACCTGGTATCGATCAAAAAACCGATTAAGAATATACTAATATTAAAAACAGGAATATTAAGTAAACAAAACAAGAAAAGTATTTTAAAGTTGGTATGACTATTTTATTCACCCACAGCTAAGTAACGAGTGTCAAAAAACATACATATCTAAAGTACTGCTAGCTCTTTTTTAATTTGTATACACACTACTCCTTACTTGGAACATTAGTAAGTTGTTTTTATATTTTGAAGGAGTCTGGTAAATCAGGAAAATTTTTCTAGTTATTTAAACTGTTTTGGTTTTAATTATAACTAGGCTTATCATATGTCTTAGATTGATTAGGATTGTCCCGGTTTCACATAAGAGTCCTGGTATGCAAGTTAATGGGGTTTTTGCTCCGTGTGATGCGGGTGCGATACTCAAGAAATTTAACCATCCCCCACACCGTGAGATTTTGCTGACTATAGTCAATGCTGAGCACAAACAGCGAAACTATTTATTATTAAGGTAACACATCAGCATATGATTTACCAATCGTAATGCTCGTTTATCAGTTAAGCATATATTCGTAAACGTAAACAGAAAACCATTTATCAATTTTAACTAGTTCAGAAGCTTTAGTAGAAAATATCGGAAAATTTTAAAGAAATCGGGTGGTTCACAATTTACTAATAGGGCTATTTTATCATAATAATAAAATAGGATATTTTACAACTGGCAATTAAAAACCACAACTTCACATACAAATATCAAATTAAAAAAACACCAACATATTTTTCATGAATAATCATCCTATGAACGTGCCTGAGAAAACATTCTCATGCATTGAAGAGACAGAAACAGCAAAAATTAATAAAATTTAAGATGCATCGCAACACTCGATAATGCAGATGTCAATATTAAAAGACAACTGTGGAAGTACATGCACCGACAAACCCTTTACCTCAACCGTAAGTTCGGTTCAAATCGTATAAATCTTGTAAATATAGGAAATTGGGAATTCTGTAAAATACTATAGTTTATAAATACTGTCATCGCAAAACGGAAAGGGCAATTCAGTGAATTCATTGACTCATTAAGATCTTTGTACAAAAGCTTTTAGCTTGATTTGAGGACAAGCAACTAGTAGTGAGCGATGACAAGTTTTTAGTAATTCAAAGTATGATAATTTAATAAGTTCGGGCTTGCTAGTGAAAAAAAAGCTCCTGAACGCGAATGTGAGCACGTAGTTAAGTAAATTGTCATTACTTTTCCGATAGTGGATGCTTTCAGACATCCAACTTTGTCACAACGAAAGGGTTAGTTGATTCTTGTCCTTGAACAAAAGTTGTAAATGCTAGAGAACTTGGTTTGATACCTGCTTCATATATTTACAAACAATTTATTAAGATCTAGACTGTTACATTGGTGCATGCTTAGTATGGGTGTAATGTAATAGGATATACACCATAATTGTATTTGTAGGAATTTATATATACCAATAAAATGCGCTGGATAATTGGAGTTGAATAATATAATAATAATAATATACAGATTACATGCTCTCTACAAATATCTAGTTTATAACAAATTTATCATTCGAATTACACTTAGATCCTAAGATCTGTATTTAAGATGTTCCTTTTCTTTTAGGTACGTGTACGTTGATCAATTAGGGTAGCTTAGTTTTTTTGGTAGGTGTTTGTTTAATATTGTTGTATTCATTTTTAATACAAGTTGGGCGAAAAAAAGTGTACATAGCGTTCCATCAACCTGTAGAGATAAGATCAAATTCTAGGTGGGTTAGCACTTAACATTTTATTGGACAGACAGTTCAAAGAACTTTCCAGGAAGTTTGTATACCCCTAAAAAAATTTTTTGTTTTCATACAACACAACCCCCCACTGGAAGCTAGTTGGTGCATTTTTTTTCGTTACCGTCTCAGTAGTAAAGTAAATTTCAAAGATTAACAGCGTCAATTTCACACTAACACAATTTAGTTTAGTTTGGGCTTTAAACAAACCTTTTCTATGAGAAAACTAGTAATTGTTTTAACGGGTTGATTTCAATAAGTAACTAAAAGAATTGAATTTCTACTGTGCAAACCTTCAGCATATTCATTTTGTACACATTAAATCAATCTTTGGTAGTTAAATTTGTTCCTTTATGCTAGCTACTGTTTCTGTCCTAGTGTACAACTTCAAAATTATGATGTCTAATTATAAAAGAAAAAATAAACACACCAACTACTAAAACATTCCATAAACTTATAATAGCATCTAACACGTTGCATTATGCTATCAATAAATTAAGTGGGAAAGAAAGAAACCTGAATTTTAAAGGGACAAAAATATGGAAGCGCTTTGTATAAAAGATTTTGTAAATAATAATTCTTAGTTAATTAAGATATTTGAAAAATTTTGTTTCTATAAAAATAATTCAGATAAGAAAGTATAAATTTATTCCTTTAAATACATTGTATCGTAAAAAAGAACGATGGCATTACAAAACCGGAAAGCAGACATCGGAATGTGACAAACATTGCGTATACAGTTCCCATAGATAAATACACGCTGATATACTGTTGCGTAACAACATGTTTATTAAGCATAGATTAAACTCGATACAATGTATCAACCAGATGCTGATCATAATTAATATGGTCTGTAGTGGGAGGATTTAGATTTGTTGGACACAACAGAAAAATAAAATCAGTTAGTTACGAATCGGTAATAAGAAATCATCCCAAACAGTAGCAATACAAAAACGGAATATGGTGGTGACCCACACGGTCAGGAGTCGATATACCGTAAAGTTGTTCTGAAAAGTAAAATTGTAATAATATGAGTTAATAATTGAAAGTGAAACGGAACGCAGCTTTAAGGAAAAATAAAGATGGATGTCCTGCAGGAACAAAAACACAACACGATAAAATATGTGAACTTGCTCTCATGCTAGAGAAGGTGTTTTCCATACACTTGTGTGTGGAATTATTGTCATTGTGACTGTTTAGAGAGTTTGTAGATTAATATAGTTCATCTCGTCATTAATTTGGAATTTTGGGTTGTAATGGGGCACTGGTAACTGTTTGAAAGAATAAAAAATATATAGAATTAGTAATAAATTGGAAAGCTGGTGTGGTCTGGATATTCTGAACCTTATAATCGGTGAATCAAACTGTAAGTAACATTATGAGTTGGTTTACGTTTCTTTATAATTTATCTGAGTTTTGTACATAAACATGGTTGGCATTTTATGACTCAATACATTAATTCAACATAAAATTGATGAATTTTCATTGATTAAAGATTGGTTTAAAATATTAAGGAATATGTAGGTGTTGATATTAAAGTATATTAGAAAAGATAAAAGAACAGATTATGAAAAGCTGATATTTAACTGTTTTTGGTGTTGTTATTAAAGATATTTCCACTAAATGTCACACAAATGTCATTTAATTGAATATTAGAAATGGGCTTAGATATACAGATCATTTAGGATTTTTTCTTTTAGCAATAGCTGGCCAGATTTGAGGTTAAGAAATTAATTTTTTGAAATGCAGTCGATATTTTAAGACAATTATTTGCACGTTTTGGATACCCATGTCGGTTCACACTGGTAACGAACCTCCATTTAATCAAGCCGAATTAAATTCACTTTTTAGTTTAAATGGAATTAGACATATAAGTTCGGCGCCGTATCACCCGCAGTGAAACGGGCAGGCCGAGAACTCTATTAAATTTGCAAAATCTAAATTAAAGTGTGCATTTCGAAACAAGATAGATGTCGCCGTGACTTTAAGCAGAATCCTTTTTGACTATAAGAATTCCATGAATGCAACCACAAACGAAACACCCACTAAATTAATGTTCAATCGTCCTTTAAGAACTCAATTGGATTTATTAAGACCGGAGCTGTCTGATAGTGTAAAAACTAATCAGACTAAACAAAAATTGTATACAGGCGGTAGCAAAACTCATGTTTTACTTATAAATCAGCACGTACTTGTTAAGGACTATACGTCAAAAGATAAATGACGGAATTATTGTGAAACAAAGTAATCCCACTATATATGTAGTCAAGCTAAGTTCGGGTAGCATGTGGAGTCGGCACATCGATCAACTAAGACTATCAATGCACCTGTTATTAGCTCAGAAAGTGAAAGCACGAAACTTTCCACGGAAGTTGTTACCGAACTCTTCTACTCCTTACCAGAAGTGGTTGGGGATATTCGAACTTCAAAAGTAATCAGGCAAAAGTCAATCTCCCCTATTGTGCTGGTCAAATGATTACCTGACAATAAACGTTAACCCTTGTAAATTAAATACGGATAGTTCCTTTAACGAATCTCCCATTGCTAGACAATACCTTGTTAGGATTAGGAAATTGGCAAAGCGGTTTAGTCATTTAAGTTGATTTTGTTTGATGTATAAGTGGATTTTATTTTGTATGTTGTGGGAAAAAAAGTGTTAAGTTAATTTAAATATTTTTAGAATTGCTTTTCTTATTTGACAACAGGGTTATGTCAAAGATTTTGTGGAGATGTTATATATAAACAAATGGTTATAATTCCATTGTTCATTTTTGTACTTTATATTATCTTGTAATATATCAGGTTGGTTATCAGGGCACACGTTTGGTTATTGTTAAGCGAGTAGTATTGTGTATATGAACAAAAGCGCACGGCGAGTGGCCTCTTAACTATACGATATTAAATGTTACTGTGTCTTATTAAAAGATGATTTACACCCCGTAATAGTCAACAACTCAACCAAAGATAGCACAGCGTGTACAATTGAAATTTAAAGAATGTAGTCCATGAGTAGCAAAGAAATCTAAATCTAAAGTTTATTCATGTCCACCTGATAGCAATGAAGAATTGCATAGACTTTAAAAATAAGATACACAAAGCAGAAAATTCAGTTTTCTTGCAAATAATTATTTGACATATTGAAGAAAATTGTGGCCGATTTTAAAAGTTCTTGCACTGGCCCAACATTTATACCACACCATTAATAAGTATAAATAAAATTTTTTCTCACGAATTTTAAAGTCATCTAGCATCTAAAATGAAGTATCTTGTAGTATAATAGGTAAGTTGACCCAAATTGGTCTATTTTGAGTCAGATTCTCTATTCTCAGATGTTGTACGCATATTTTCCAGACACCTTCTGTATGACGGCAAACCTGAAGAAGAACCAATTGGCAGCGTATTTTTAGAACACACGTTTCTTTGAAAAAAGTGGACAAGGTATAAGCAAATAAGAACATCATGTTAACAAAAGGTTTGACAATAAAAGCAGTAGATCTTATCACTTCTTATAAATCTGATATGATAATCAGTTGCAGCTAAACAACACATGGAAAACCTCAAGCTACAATACTAAAAGAATATAATACTTTAATGGGGCATGTTTCACTTGTCTCAACAAATAAAAGAAATGTTTCAAAGATTTCCATATAAAATGACGAATGTTACCACTCATTAAAACTTTTAATTAATATAATTTATGTATTTTGATATTTAGATACACGTCAGTACATAAAATTCAAATTATAACTTGGTTCTTGAACCATATTCCAAAATGTACTTTTTATGAATTATAACCCGTGGACATTACGGTAAATAAAAACCGGATGCAAAAAAACAAAAATTAATCTTGAACTGACAACATAATAGTAAAGCACCCACAATAATTCTGATTTCATATTTAGTATTCAGTAAGCATGACACTGCAATAAATTAATACTTGAATTCAAATCATAAAGGTAAAAAGTACAGAAACATCAGTTTCTCTTTGTTAAATATAAATTAGGTAGGAACTTGGGGTCGTAAACCTTTTAAATCACATAAGGGTAAACCTAATATTCATTTCAGTAAACTTTGTTAGTTGAATCATGTCCGCTTAAAAAAAGCTCTAGAATTAAAAACAGCGTATTTATTCATACACATCTCAAATATAGAAGAGCTTTTAGAAATTTTAGTTAAATAAATTAAAATTAATGTCAGATCGTTTCAATAGTTAGTTGAATACAATGTAAAAACCAAGACACTGAGACAAAAATTCACAAATATCAGATTGCAGATATAATTTAATCATTTGATACAATACAAAAGAATGTATTCATTTTATATCGCCGAAGATAGAAAGAAACACAAACGCCAACTTAAATAAACCACAAGAACTTTCTCAGAGATTCACTCCATACACACAATAAGAAGACAACTATGATAAAAACCCTCAAAAACATAAGAGGGAGAATTAAATGACAATGACTACACTAGTCACAAACCGGTAATAAGAACACGTCAAAAATATAGTCATACAAAAACACAAGGCGCATGTGACTGCATGGTTGGGGGTTGATATGCGGTTAAGTTAAAAGTAACGTTAAACAAAATCAGCTCGAAGTATATAACATTACCTTCGCAGAAAAATTTAAAATGGTGTGCAAGCTTTAATGGAACTTCGTTTGTAGCTTTAGTAAGGAATGTTTTTTCTGTGCGTGGGATTTTGAAAATTCAGGTGTCGTATGAAGTTTTCTGGGCATTCTCAGATTTAAGAAATTGAAATAAAACAAGGTAATATTATAAGCTTTTATGTTTATTTCTCTATAATTTATATGCGAATTTTAAACGTAAATTGGTTGGTATTCAAGCAAACATGAAACTGATTATTTTGTTGAACGATAAATTAGTGTTAGTTACAATGAAGCATGATATTATCGTGCAAGGAACTTTGGAACATTTAAAAATATTACGAAATATGTACATATGAGAATTTAAATGTAACTTTCCTTGGTAAAATTTAGCACTAGTTAAAAAATAAAAAAATTATATTTTAGAATGGACAATGAAACGATATAATGAAAAGCTGGTATTTAAAGGTTTTCATGTTTGTCATTAACACCATTTCCTGGTATTGGGATTTATAAGTCATGTAATTTAATATTGAAAACAAGAAAATTTGGAGTGCCAATAGCTTAGTTGATGGATTAGATTTAAGGAATTCCTTTCTTTTGGCAATACCTGGCCAGAGGAGGTTAAATACCAAGGTTTCTTAAGTACAGTAGGGTGTACATTGAAATTATTCAATGTTAGAGCTTAAGTTTAAGTTGAATTTTCTTTACATTTATCTAGAAAGTAGGATCAGATTTAGGTTACTGTACAGGATATCCAGCTATCCCAGTGGTGAAATTGTATTTGGAAGAGAAATTGTATTTTTCAATATTATTTAATTTGACAAAAATTAAATGTTTTAAGGTATTTGGAAGGTAACAAAATCTGACAAGTTTAGGAAACCAAAGCAAAGGAGGCATATGCGGAATAACAATCTTTCATGTATGAATAATATCAAAAGAGATTACTGTGACTAGACATTTTGGCACCCCTCAATTGTAAAAAATACAAAGGCCTTTCAAGATAACTGTTAACGTAATGTAGATTGTTTGTTCTACAGCCATTTATTATTTTTATTACAAATTTTTCTAGTTTCTTTTATAATTTCTTCCATAGGAATTTACTCACGCATTACTGTAGTTAGTCGATGCACCCATATATTGTTACGGGATCCCCGTTTCTTCAGGGCAACTCTAAATTTTTTAACTTAATGCTAATTTTACCCATAACGGTATATTAGAAAGTCTTGTTTACTTAGACCTAACGGTAAAATATTTTGGAAAAAATTATTTTAAAACTAAAAAAATGTAGGTCAGAAAAGATTAAACAATAAAACATTACTTTTGTATAAACGTTTAAATCACTGCATTGTAAGAGATTAAATACGAAGAAGAGAATTTAAAACATGACACAGTCTAGGTCACAACAAACTTAGTTATACAGATTCCTGTATGAAAGCCGTTGATACTCTTAAACATCAGGAGTGTGTTTAGTAAGTTTATGTGTCAACTAATTCAATTTAGTTAAACGTTTTTACAAAACGCTAAAATTATAATAAAATGTTAGCTGAGAAATTTCCCAAAAATCCTTCTGAGCAACTATTTATTAGATTACTATATATATTGCTATCTAACCCAATCTAGATTCAATCTTATATTATAAAGCACTATTTGAATACCAGTATAATACTCAATATTACACACATTAAAAAAAAATATCACAATTTTTGAGTAATACACAGTGACTAGATAGACATGAGTTATCATGATTATCACAAATTATATAATTATAAAAATTAAAATATTGCAATTACAAAAATATTGCAGACTATTCAAAATTATAAAATATAAATAAAATCTTTATGATATAAATAAATAAATAAAACTATAAGTTATCATAAATTAAAATGTTTGAAGATTAATTTGTAAAGACAGCCACGTATTTTGTAATATATTATAGGTATCGACGCATTTCTTACTTAAAGGATCTGTTTCTGGAATGGTATTTATAGGAAAACAATCCTCCTGTAAATCAATATTAGAATCAAAAACAATATTATGCAAGTAAAATATATTGTTATAAATAATGAAAAAATGTAATGCTATAACTTTCTTAATAACAGATTTCTGCATCTTATTCATACGAAATTACATGTAGATCTTATGTAGCAATGTTTGAACAAACTTATAAATAAAAATTTTATCTCAGTTGTGTATGTTGTGTATTCTAATAAAAGACAAATAGTTGTAACCTTTATAATTATTTACCTTTCTAAAAGAATTAATGAGGTTACAATTTATTTGCTAAAATATACATGAACTGCACTCTTATCCAAAGACTGCAGTGGGTTCTTTTAATTGTTATTCCTACCAGTAAAACCATACGCTTGATTTAATCCAAGTTCAGTAAACAGTAACGCATTGCCACTATTTTAGTGAGTAAAAAAATATATTATAAATAATTCTTTAAACTAATGATATGTACAACCAAATTTTTTTACAGTATTTACAGTATGGAAATGTTGCCACTTGTAAAATAAAAAAAAATAAAAAAATTGCTGCAATGCAAACAGACTTGTACAAAATTGAAGTCCCTAGATTAGTAACTAATTCAAGCAAATAAATTTAGGTTAATGAAATTTCATGTGCTACTTTAAAAAATGTTACAGTACAGTTTTAACTATTCAGAGACTTAAAATTTTACCATTATAAAATTGGAAATACATGTTTGCGTGTTTGGTATGTAGATAGTTAGTTGTAACCTCATTTAAGACATTGATATCGATGTTACCTAGCGGGCCTCAACCCGTGCTTCCTATTATTGATCAACCAAGAACAACACCTGTGAAGATAACAGCTTCAAAAACACAATTGGACTGCGTGCTCGATTAACGGTTTTCCATAATTTACGATTACATCACCAAAACGCCTTTTTGTGGATTTCATGCAAAAAACTTATACAACTGTAGATTGTTATACTGAAAATTGTTAAAAATACTCTTCAGAAATGATGGCTGCATTGCAGGGTGCGTTCAGAACGGCAACGAAAAAAATGTGTTGGGTGTTCCAAACTCAGGGGCTAGAATTCACCATGTGCGATTCTATTAAAAACATATATATTTCGAATTCCAGAGTGAATAAGCCCGGCTCAAAACTATTTCTACGTGCTTCCAGGAAAAAATTAGTATTTCGTGCTTCTCACAAGAATTTAATGTCGCGTGAACCCATAATTACGTGCCACTTTCGTGAATCCGTAAATAAATTCCACTTTAGTGAATCCGTAATTAAGTGCTGAAGTAAAAAAACCCTTAGATTTAACAATTTCAAATTAATAAAAGCGAGGTACACTTACCCACTTTCGGCTTTGCACATTATTACAAAATGAATAATCTAAGTTGTGAGTACTTAAATACCTGATGCTTTTCAGGCAAAGCTCAAGTTCCCAATTAGCAAGACCCATTTTTGTGCAGTACTTAAATCAAATCGCGTATCTAACCAAGTAGATAATATCCCTCTCAAGCACAGATGGTTTCTAAAATGTTGTTTTCAACCAGGCACGTTCCTATGAGGTCTGTATGTATGCATGGTTGTCTATCTATCAGAATAAGTGAATACATTGCCTAACCAACAGTATTGGTAACAGAAAAATTTAAACTGTTACATAGCGAACACATTTTAATGAATACCTTGAGACCGATTATAATACAAATTGTATGCAAGTAACATAGATATGCAACCGTGACATTCTAATCTTTTCACTGACGGGGCTGTTCCGTAACTAATACTTGAAAATAGGTGTGTTCAGAAAACTATCCTAACATACATAACATTTTCCCATTCCTTATTAAAGATCTAGTTTCCTAGAAGGCCTAATAACTCTACCAAAAGGAGTAGTAACAGATAAGGTGAATGAACAAGCTGAAATTAAGTTTTTACTTAACTGAGGACTAGTAGTCCTAGGATTTAAAGTTGAATCCACGATTGGTCCAGACTAACTTTCAGACTTATTTTCAAAGTCCCTTACATTAATTACATCGGGTGAACAGCTAATTGTGGGTACAGTTTTTGGGGTGATTACATTTTCAGGTAAGTTAACACTTGGTGACACTACGACTTGGCACTGTATCCAATTTGCACGTAATCGTTAAATGGCACGTGTAAGTGGTAAGCACAAGCACTCATACGAATATTATCAGAGTGTACCATTTTGATAATTTTCAATTTGTACCAGGTAAGTACTAAAACTTAAGACTTTCTTGATCACACCTTTCTGTCATAACTTGCTTTGCTTGTTTTTAACAAAAACGTTTTAATTTATTTTGTACAATTTAAACTTTTCGCTCTCTGAACAAAATTTAATGCTTTTGTTATGGCAGGACGGTTTTATTAAGTCAAATCTTGTTCTTGGTCTTGTTTTTAAGATACTTTCAGCCGGTGAGATTCCTGTTACAGTTGATGGTGTAAACAAGAAATTGTGCTAAAATATCTTTCTCGGATATCATTTCACAT
Source organism: Platerodrilus igneus (assembly GCA_036346225.1). Lineage (NCBI taxonomy): Eukaryota > Metazoa > Arthropoda > Insecta > Coleoptera > Lycidae > Platerodrilus > Platerodrilus igneus. The sequence continues at coordinate 7,713,915 of JARFIW010001680.1, read as the reverse complement.
TTTTGAGTAAACAGAGCTTTTGTTACACATTTTTTTATTGTTTGAACCCCACATTCTGCTGCGCCATCACTCTTTGGGTGGTAGATAGGTGCTCTAACTGGCTTAATACCATTTGCTTGGCAAAAGGATGTAAATTCATTTGAAATAAACGATGGTCCGTTATCAGACACCAATTCTACCGATATACCAATTATATAAAAGATATCTTTCAATTTAACTATAGTTTTAGCTGCATTGGTACCATCAGTCATTATTTTAACTTCTGCCCATTTGGATTTTTGTTCTAATAATATTAAAAAAACAAATTTATGTTTTATGAAAAAAATCTATAAACAGTAAACGAATTATGTGGAGCATTATCCCAGGATAACTGTGTTTTATTATTGATTGTAAAAGTTTGGACTTGTTGACAAACAATACATAATGCAATAAATTTTTCTATATCTACATTCATGTTTGGCCACCAACAATAACAACGCATAATCATCTTACTGCGGACAATATCAATGTGCTGTTTATAAACAACTTTAAGATTTCATTTATAGTTTTTGTGGTATAATTACTTTATTTCTCCACAGGATGCAATTCTGTTCGACTGATACTTCATTACGTTTTTTAAACTATGGCTTTAAACATTCCTCTGTAACAGATTGAGGCCAACCAGAGAGAGTAAGATAAGTTACTTTAACTAGTACCGGATCTCTTCGTATCGCATGAGCAATATTCTCTACGTTTAAGGGAATTTCATTGATTAAATTGAACGAATATAAAAAATTCTGAATTTCAGATTTATCATTGCACAGTAAGCGAGATAGCCCATCCATCCACATGTCTGATTGATGATCCCTTTTGTATTGAATATCATACCGATACTCTGAAAATGTAATTGTTCAGTGGATAATTCTCGCCGCTGCCGACGTTGGAATGCCTTTGTGTTTACAGAAAATAAATTATAACGGTTGATGATCCGTTACCATGCAAGACCCTGGATGTAAAGTATTACACATATAAATTCAGCTACATGAATAACTATTGCGAATGAAGTACACAGATTAATAAAATACAAGCTAGAGTTTACTTGGTTTGTTACTAAACGCTAGGGCCGCTTCTTATTTCTCACGTATGGTTCATCAACAGGTTTTTTTTTCTGGAGCAGTTCACATTTGGAACAACAAAGCACAGAGATAGTTTTTAGATATAGGAAGAAAATAACAAGGAAAGGTTCACTTGCCGAACTTAACTGCACACACATCCGACCTCATCAAATGTTGATAGTAAAGTCCCCTCTTTTAAGAGGTTAAGTTTTCACCAACTGTAGTACCACACTATTTTTTTAGTTTCCCACTCCACATTCTTTTAACGTGGGAATGCTATGTGGTTTGCATACCATAAATTATGAATTAATGTGCTGGAATATGCAGGAAACTATAATCGCGGAAATATACACATAAAAATTTAAATTCAGGATAGGAAAAGAAAACTTTCCCACGCTGTGTTTAAAACTCCCCTAAATATAAATATTAAAATAAAATGTAAAGTCAAAAAAGCGTAACAAATTGACATGCCAAGGTTGGAACTATGGGCACATTGCATTTTTGAAAAAAGCTATTTTATCAGTAAAACGCTGAATGATGAATAAGAAACGAAAACCAGCATCGAAAGAAAGGAATACTAGTATACAGACCCGTCTTAACACCATTATATAGACTACCTAAAATATTTATATATTTAATACTTGGCTTATAGCAGTAATTTTGAGCGTAGCTTTCTGTCTATAACTGACATAAGACAAAAACTTGACAATGTCAGATATGATTGACATAAATGCCAAACGTAATTGAAAGTTAGGTTCATGTATAGTTGTGTACACGATTTACATTTGTAAATTTCCCAATTGTCGTCATCGGTCTCGGTGGCATAATTGGTAAACGCGTGGTTCCAGCAAAACAAAGATACAGGTTCATTTTCTGTCCAAGAATTTATATTTTCCATCTTTCAATTACTAGCTCGATTTGAAATGATCACTTGGGCTTTGCATAAAAGTCAAAGTTATTATTCCATCTTATTCACTATATATATATATATATATATATATATATATATATATATAAAACTTTTATAGTAACGACCTTGCTATAATCATATGAATTGTTTTTTATTGCGGGTTTTTAGGTCTGCTGGTAAGTAGGTATATAAACTCTTTCTTTAACTGCCTAAATTTTCGAATTTATTTTTGAATCCTTGATCACAGGCTTTCTACAATTACATAAAAATAAATGGGCTAAACTACACATAGAATCAGTATAAACTTACAATACCCATAAAACGCATGGGTATATATACAAATAAAATTTAAACACTACCTCCATATTCATGCCAAATCGTTCACACACATACGCTTCCATGCATTCATACACTTGCTCATGCAGATAAATAAACAAATTGTGTCATACTGTTTTTATAAAAACTTCAAAAAAGACATTTTAAATACTTCAATAGAATATACAAATTTTTAATTTTACACCTTAGCCAAATGCAAACTACTTTTACGACTACATTTTAATTTAGATGCAATCATTTTATTAATCTCAATTTTGTAAGTTTATACTGATTCTATGTGTAGTTTAGCCCATTCATTTTTATGTAATTGTAGAAAGCCTGTGATCAAGGATTCAAAAATAAATCCGAAAATTTAGGCAGTTAAAGAAAGAGTTTATATACCTACTTACCAGCAGACCTAAAACCCGCAATAAAAACAATTCATATATATATATATATATATATATATATATATATATTGCTGTGATAAGGGGTAGTTTAAGGGTGTACTTTATAGCAAAGGTCGTGCAGGAATCAGAAATCATAATAGGAAGCAGAAAACTGCATTTATTTAAGAGAAAATTGAGTAATTAGGATAGTTTGTAAATAGTAAGCAGTCAACACCCTGTATATAGCATATAACTAGTTTTAAGTGACGCAAATAGTAACAATAAGACACATAGTTAGCATAGAAATAAGTAATACATGCATTAATAATCTATAGGAACACTGTGGCACGATTCAAATAAAATTAAATAAAACCCTTAACCACAAAAATATTTAAATTACTAAATCGTATTTAGACCACTATGTGGCCATCATCAGTAGAAAAAAAAGAGCTGTTGTTCTGGAACACTTCAGAGGATATTCTCCTCACCACTTAGGCTGAAGTGAACCTTCCCAACCTATAATTTACTATATTGTTGCTTTAAACACTATCGAGGATATTCTCCTCACCTGCAGGCTGGTGTTCTCACTTGTTTGTTGTTGAGAACACCAGCCTGCGGGTGAGGAGAATATCCTCGATAGTGTTTAAAGCAACAATATAGTAAATTATAGGTTGGGAAGGTTCACTCAGCCTAAGTGGTGAGGAGAATATCTCTGAAGTGTTCCAGAACAACAGCTCTTTTTTTTCTACTGATGATGGCCACATAGCGATCATAGTAATTTAAATATTTTTTGTGGTTAAGGGTTTTTATTTAATTTTATTTAAATACATGCATTAAGTAAATAACGAATATTTAACACCCTGTAGATAGAGTTTTAGTTAATTTAGATAATGCAAATAACGATATTTCTCAGTGGAAGCATGCGTATTTATAAGTAAATAATAAAGGTAATTAAACACGCATTCAAACGAATTCCAATCAGTTATGATAATACGGAGATAAGAAATAAAACTTAAAGAAGCGTAGTGTAAGTGCGTACAAACAATTAACAATTTTGATAAGTAAAGGTGATAAAAATTGCATAAATAAACAAGCATATATGAAAATTGAAAGTCGAAATGCATCAGGTATTTGTGTATAATATGGAAAGATTAGCGACGTGCTTGTAGACCATGCCCACAGACGAAGTGGGATATTAAGCATATATTAACAGCAACAATGATAACGAACTCAGTTCTCAACTCAACAAAGGCCAAGGTGCGTCACTTTGAACCTAAGAGCGACGCGTAAGAATAATATTTAAAAGTAAAAATTGTTTAAGTGACAGATAGTGTGACGAAGATGAAAATTACTATTGCCGATTAAACGTAAGTAGATTTTGGGAAATTTATTTAAACTAAAATATAACAATAATAGGGCTGGCTGGTGAGAAAAAGTAATATAATAATTCAAATGATAGTCTGAGGCTGGTGAGCATAAAATCCAAGTCTAAGTGCGACGACAAAAATTCATGGGAGAATAAATTCTAAGTCTGAGGCCGGTGAAAATAAACTGTAAGTCTGGTCCGGGGAGAATAAATTCTAAGTCTGAGGCCGGTGAGAACAAATTACAAGTCTGAGTCTGGGGAGAATAATTCCAACTCTGAGGCTGGTGAGAAAAAGTCATGATATTCTAAGTTTGGGGAGCATAAGTCTAAGTTTAATAATAATAATCCAGACGGTGATGACAATAATTTAAATTAATAATTCAAGCGTGTGGATAGATAATATTTAAATGGGTATATAATAATTCTGAATTGGTGGAAAATAATTTTGATCCAAATGGATGGTATAATGCATGGAAAATTCTAGTTGATAATTGATGCATCGATAATTTTGGTTGCGAGAAGGAAATAACGAAGAAAACAGACCTGGTTAGATTTTTTAGTTTTAATACATTTTTTCTATTTGAATTTAAATATTGAATATTGAATTTGCTTAATTAATATAAATTATTGTGACGGAGCCAACAACGAACTTGTATACGAAGAAACTGCGTTATATGGTAAAGGGGTTTTGAACGTTCCAGGCTTCTTTTTATAAAAACAATAGGTTTCTTGGTGACTTCAGATTGATTGAAAAGCATATGATTTTTGAGATAAATAAGATTTACAACATTAATTGATTGAAAAGTGTATTTTAAATAATTTACAAAACCTGTACATAATATTTGTTTTCATTATATGGAATTGAATTAACTTCATTTTATAATCCAAAATAAAAGCTAGTCGAGGCCAAATGATAAAATTTATGGGAGTGTAATTTGATAATTTAAAAATAAAGGCGGAGTTATAAGCTGAATACTCCATTGATATCGAGGAAGGCGTTATCACATCAAGTTTTGTTATTGGTCGACACAAGGTCGGACCACGATAAAATCCTGTTAGTTCCAGTTAGTTCATAGCATATTTATATGGCCGCCCAAACGATGGGGCGCGAATAATTGTGAGAGTATCATAGCAATATTTATTTGACGGCCCAACGTCGGGGCACGATAACTCCTGTTTATTCCTGTTTATTCATAGCAATATATATATATATATATATATATATATATATATATATATATTGTATTTCTTGTTTTCTTCATAAAACTGTCTCGTTTTCTGAGCCCTCATGTATTTTATATGAAGTGCACTATACTATTGGTCCTAACAACCCCTAAATGACCTTATTAACACAGCAATATATATATATATATATATATATATATATAGATTAGGCTACAAAATAAATGACAACACCTTCTATATAAACCATAATCATAATTAATTCAGTTAATGAAAAATATTTTGAAGATTTATTTGAATAAACAAATTCACAAGTCGTAAAACAACATAATTGCAAGCTGAAACGTGACACGCATGGATAATGCATCATTACTATGTCAAAAATTCCAATTAAAACAAGCAGGTTTAATAATGCATAAGATAGCAAACGCATATAATTTAATGCATAAATTGTATTAAATCTATGTGACTAGAAAGCTAAAATCGACACCTGATTTTTTGGAAACGAGTGAGACATGATGGATAAAATCAAAGTTCACCAAATCTATTTGAACAAACAATGGTTTACTTATCTAGAAGTATGAAAATCCAAGGGAATCAATGCTATTAACTCGAAATGGTACGTGACAAAAGCAACGCGTTGATGCTAACATGCAATATAATACGATGGAATATCCAAAAACCTGGTATGAAAGTATCATGCATAACAACGAACTCTGCGCTTGTCAATAGATAGACGATGCATTTAAATACGACCGGATTTGTAAACAAATCATTTCAACATGAAGTAATGCTTAGTTCGCATCTCTTAAAACGCAGATATTTATGTGAAGTGATTTATTGTGAAGTGTGAAATAATATTGTAATTATGGAAAATTAAGAGATTTGTCGTTTTATCCTTCAATTACTGGAAAACAATTCTAAACCATCACTGGAAAACAGTTCTAAATAATTACTGGAGAATAATCATGAATGATTAAAGCGATTATAAATAATTACTGGATCAAATGAGGAAATGCAACAAGCATTTACTTCAACTATGAATTGTCAAGGAGTTTAACGGAGGATGCTAGAGTAATTTGAGGCTATGCTAAGAGGGATGCAAACAATATCTAAAGCAGTTGATACAGGGACTGATTCGAGCTGAAAACAACATGTTAACCAATCTGAATATTTTATTATTTTATTTGTGAATATTTTGTTGTACATTTCTAAACTGAATGATTTAAAAATTAACATTTCATTGAATATTTCTAATTTAAATACTTTAAAAATTGCTTTCATGAAAATTTATGTGAGCAGTCGGCAAGGATCGTTTTTTTTAGTACACGTAAATTACGTAAATGTTTAGAGAAGTTGAATGAACGTTCATGGAGCTTCAGTTAATAATAATAATAGTGATTTTGTTGGCTTTTTGATCAACTTTGGGAATGATAATTATTAATTTTTTTATTCAATTATTAAATGAAAGTTCTATTTAGAGAATTTTAAACTTTTCATACGTTGTAAATAATTTTTAGAACATTATAATAATTTGTGCTTAATGGTGTTGTGGTTTAAAGATTAGAACAGGAAGGAGAGGTAGAAGGTAAAATTTAAACTCTTTGTTTGTCGCATTGTCGCAAGCTCCGTGCGTAATTAAAAAATGAGCTAGCCGACGAAATTAAAATTATATATTAAAAATCGAAAATTGACAGATTAAAAATTTTTACCTTTTTAATTCACAAAAAGGGCATATAGGGATACTCCTACAGTATCACAACAATATATATATATATATATATATATATATATATATACATATACAGGGTGTCCGGAAAATACGTACAACGTAAGAACAGAGATTCTTTGGTTGAAATAGATCGATTTGAGCCAACTTACCTATTATACAAGTTGCTTCATTTAGCCACTAGAGGGCTTCAAAATCATGAAAATATTTGATATTTTAAAATAACTCAAGCGTTGATAGATTTTGACCATTTTGGGGTGCGAGTTTCTACTTTCAATTGACATCTTTCGGTAGTGTCAATAATTTTAAAAGCATCGAGTGTCCCAAAAATGATGTATTGTATAAATATCCGACCATTACCTTTTCCTGTTTATGCAATGACTACCAATTTTTTTTATGAGTAGCGACTTAATTTGGAAACTTTTGTCTGTTGTAAAATTTTGATTAACGAGCGGTTTGACAGAAAAATAATTTTTTCTGTCAAACCGCCTCTAATCAAAATTTTACAAGAGACAAAAGTTTCCAAATTAAGTCGCTACTCATAAAAACAATTGGTAGTCATTGCATAAACAGGAAAAGGTAATGGTCGGATATTTATACAATACATCATTTTGGGACACTCGTATGCTTTTAAAATTATTGCGTACACCACCGAAAGATGTCAATTGAAAGTAGAAACTCGCATCCCAAAAATGGTCAAAATCTATGGACGTGTTTTCAAGTTATTTTAAAATATCAAATATTTTTCACGATTTTTGAAGCCCTCTAGAGGCTAAATGAAGCAACTTGTATAATAGGTAAGTTGGCTCAAATCGATCTATTTCGAGCCAAAGAATCTCTGTTCTTACGTTGTATACGTATTTTCCGGACACCCTGTATATATATATATATATATATATATATATATATATACACAGTGAGTCCCAAAAAGTTTTATACAAATGGAGAAAAAGTTTATCTTACATTTCACAAAAAAATGTATTCTTGATAAAAAGTTCTGCATGACTTGTAGATCCATAATTAAGTACAAAATTTTTAAAACATTGGTTGCAATACTCGGAAAATCAAAATGCTCATTAAAATTATTATTAAATAGCAATAAATTATGCCCACTTTGTAGATAACAATTAAAAGATATTCAGTAAACACATAAGCAATTGTTAAATTAATTCGCAGTTCGAAACATCGTAAGATCTCGTTCATAACAAGCACCTGATTTTATATTACTCATCCTTTTTACACACGTTCTTGATAGAGTGCTTTGGAATATCTAGGAACTGTCAACAAATGTCAAATGTTACATAAGTGTATGTTTACAATAATTAGAAATGCCAGTAAAATTGAGTATTAAAGATAAAATTGAAATTGTTCTCATTGTTCGAGAAAATTATAAAACATGGAGGGACGCAGCAGAAATCTTTAATAAAAAAGTTGAAAATAAATTTAGAAAGAAACATCGGGCATGGATTCGAAATGAAGAAATTGAAACAGCTGTGATGCTATCGGTCGTGGAAAATACAAAATATTTACTTCGACGAAGATCCAATTTATTGAATGTAAGCAAAATACAGTTGCGCAAATTTTAAAGTCAAATAAATTTAAACCATACAAATCCCAATTTACCCATGCTCTAAAAGAAGGAGATATTGTACGAAGGTTTGAATTTTGTCCTCGTATGCAAGGAGAATTGGAAGATAACAGATTTATGACACAACAAGTACTGCTCTCTGACGAAGTAACGTCTACGTCTAATGGTACAGTAAGTTCGCAAAATTGTCAATGGTGGAGCGATGTTAATCCCAATGTCCATGTCCAAACCAAAGAACAATATTCATTTAAAACTAATGTATGGTGTGGCATTTACAAAGACAGAATTGTTGGACCATTCTTTTTTCGAAATAACATGAATGGGAAAGATATCTGCAATTTTTAAATAATCAGTTGTTAGGCTTTTGATGAACTACCGCTAGATGAACGAGGAAAAATATGGTACCAACAGGATGGAGCACATGTCACTTAGGAGAACTATTAGGGATTTTCTCGTCCACACTTTTAACGGTAAAGTGATCGGAAGGGATATGGAGTTTCTTTGGCCACCAAGGTCACCGGACATAACTCTCTAGACTTCTTTTTCAGGGGCTACTTAAAAAAAAAGTATATCTTCAGAGGCCATTTCAAGATGTTGATCATTTTGAAAGAATCATTAAAGATACCTGTGAAGCTATAACTCCAGATATGGTTAGAAATGTCATAAATGAATTTAATCAACGAACAATCACCTGTTTAGAAAAGAACGGTGGATATGTTGAAGTTCCGTAGTACTTAAGTAATTTTACATGTTCTCGATAGAATTAATTAGTTGTGATTATTCATTGTTGATAAATTGATAGGAGGTGATCAATTATTTATCATGTCTTATTCCTTTATTCAATAAATAATCTAATTAATAATATTTTTCTGGGAAAATCATAAATCTACAAAGTGGGCATAATTTATTGCTATTTAATAAAAATTTCAATGAACATTTTGCTCTCCAATACAATTTGAGCGTATTTTACTATCACTCCAAACCATGATTTTGATTTTTCCTGTATTCCAGCCAACGTTTTAAAAATTTTGTACTTAATTATGGATCTACAAGTCATGCAGAGCTTTTTATCAAGAATATTTTTTTTTGTGAAATATAAGATAAACTATTTCTCCATTTGTATAAAACTTTTTGGGACACACTGTATATATATAAATATTATACAATCCAGAGGCATTACTACTATTTTTATTTATAATATGAAATACCTGTAGTTCTGTGATTACGTACATCCACCCTGCCAGGACATTAGAATTATAAAATTGTATTGTTCCATCATCTGGTAGTATGGAAATTAGCAAATGAATAAGATTATTATTAATATTTTCCGCATTGTTTAAATGGCATGGCAAAGTATTCAACTTACTACGGTTAGTTAGCTTTTTAATCTCCATCCACTTCTTTTTACTACTACATTTTTCAAAATCACTCTCAAAATGCAACATTTTAGCTCTCCTAACCGCATAGTTTATCATATTTCTAAACTGTTTATTATAGCTTATACCAGTCACTAGTGGCATGACTTTTTTTAAACTTAGTCAAGGCAAAGTCCCTCACTTTCATGATAACTTTTATATCCTCAAAAAGCCATGGTGCATAATGTTTGGTGATTGTGCAAGTTTTTACAGGTATATGCATATTTAAACGTTATTAAGTTTAGGTGAGAAACTCGGCTGTATCATCTACAGTGTCACAATCATATATATTTCTCCATGGTATTGCCATTAACGAAACCTTAAATAGCTTGTAGTTTAATTTTTTAAAGTTACGAAAGGTTTTATAAACTAAACGTTGAACCTACGATTTAATACTAACTTCACAGTATACCAAATGAAAGTCGAAGGGTAATATCCCGATTATGCTGATAAGTTCGGGTTTGTTTGTAATAATATAGTCCATCAATGTTGCAGAGTTCAGAGTTACCCTAGTAGCTTGATTGACCATCTGTGTACACCCTGTTTCCTCAAAAAGCCTATTTGCAAATTTACTTTCCACACTACCAAAATGCAACAAATCTACATTCGTATCACCCATGCAAAATACTGTATCAACCTCGAGTAAAATATCTCTTACACCGTCTTCTAATAAATCAAAAAAATCCTTATAATACCTCCTATGGGAATTATAAATGACACCAACAGAAAACACATGACCTGATACTTTGCATTTAATCCATAGTTGCTCGACTTCATTACTTGTTTGTATGATATCATATTTAATGGTATCCTTAACATATATTGCAACTCCCCCTCCCCAAGTATGTCTATCTTTACGAACAATATTATAATTCATAATACTAACTCTGTCACATGTAATATGTTGCTGAAGCCAAGTTTCGCTAGCTCCGAATATGTCAAAATCATTCAATAAAATCACATCCTTAACTTGCTGAAAACGTGGTTGCAGTGAGCCAATGTTTAAATGTGATAACTTAAGTTGTTGCATAATTACAATAACTGCTTAAATTAAATTTGTTAGTTTATTGTAAATGCCGAATAAGAGCAGTAATCAGTTGCTATAATTAGGATTGCCGTAAAAACTACTTGCTGCCTCTCACATGCTAAATAAATTGATTACACTATACAACCAACCTACTCTACACCAGTAATTAATAATAAACGTTGATTTTACTTAAACATTACAAACTAAATTACTATAATAATTCCAACAAACAAAGAACACACATGTTGGACGACCTTAGTTCGTTGACCGTTTTAGATAACAAAAATATTTCCATTCATTGACCATGCTTTACCTCTCATATCTTTTTAAGCATTCCTGGTAAAGCAAATATTTATGCCTAGATAAATCTTCTACTATTCGAATACTGAACCCTTTAAAAATTTTTTTTTTACTTAAAACCATATATTTACATCTGTGAGCCGAGAACTTGACAATAACAGCTCGTGCCTTTCCACTAATTATTTTTCCAACTCTGTGACACACATCTACATCAGCTTCTGTAACTGAAATACCAAACTTCTCCATAAACAATTTAGGAATCAAAGTTAACAGATTCTCATCAACCTTTTCTTCCATATCAAAAATTCTTATATTATTTCGACAAGTGTAGTTTTCTAGGTCATCTAGCTTTATTTTTAAATTGACGTTTTCTTTTTTAAGTTCACCTGTAGTTTTGTGTAAACCAGCCAACTTATCTTCTAACGATTGCATATTCTATCGGACACTTTCTCAGTGATGACCTCCAAGGATTTAACATCTTGCATTAAGTTAGTTATGGATTGTTTAATGATATCAGTAATATCATTCACTTGTTCACGAGTAAAAGGCATAGTAAGATAACAGTAATAAAACACACACATAAAATTATTGCAAGGTATTAATATTGATATTAGCAGGGAGCGACACCGAAACGGACATTATGCATTAATCTGACAGATCAATGATAGTCCTTGCCTCTTTGAGATATTAATAAAGTGACACGTATTGTTGAAGCCCATACCCGAAGTTGATTTTATAGCAGCATATTTTCAGCAACTTGACCTCAGCCTCAAGTGGTTAGTGATGGAATCGCTAAGCATCTGAGGGTAAGAAAAAGTTCCTCAAAACGCATAGTGACAAAGCCATTTAATAAAGTCTTCAACAACTCACATCAACCTATTGAAACTTCAAACCTTTCAATATAAATTAAAAATAAACTTACATGTTCGTTATGATAAGCCCAAAGAATTTCAAGAGTCGAAATAAACTTTTCTAATTCAGCATTGGTTGCAAAATAAACAATCCAATCGCCGCTACTTTCAAGAACTTCCCGACAAGAAAATTCCTAATAAAAACCAAACTAATTAGCTGTTATAAACCATACACATCTTACCAAAATACACCAACTTTGTTCAGCACAAGGCAACCTAAAAGCTACTATATCAGCAATAGCTGCAAAGGATAATATTTGTGTGCCCTTAATAGGTTGATGTTGCTCTCGTAACGATAATGTTGAGCTAAATACACAGGGAAATGCTTCACGTACTATTAGAACGTGTTCATTTGTCATTAATAAAGAGCATGATTGCACTGACAGTTTTTCTCTATATGTGTAAGTCTGAAATAAGTAGGATTTAAAATATATGTTGCAATATGTATTAGAACTTACTTTACTAGCAGCCTGCACCAGCGTTTGTAACCATTCGCTTGCAACATACTCATCTGGAGCAGCTAGATACAAAGTCGTTCCAGTGATCTGTACTTGAAACGTATGTGGACGATTTGAATTATAAATTCTCTGTGCACCTTGACAAGCACCATTGATAAGTGGTAGCACTCGCATGGGTAGTCGATGTGTAGGGGATGATAACATGTATAATATACCAGCCCTGAAAATTATTTTGTTATGTAATTCAAAAGGTTTCCCAACATACTTCAAAATAAAATATGCAGTTTCCCAGCGCGTACTTCCATCACCTGTCTTAAACATTAATGGGCCTTCTTTAGTAGGACCTAAAGGTGTTTCACTATCATCATTGTAATCCAATAAATTAATAATACTATAGTGGAAATAATCGGCATCCTAAAATGTATTAAAAAATATGAATAAAATATTGAATGATGCAATGTGAAAAGTAAAATAAAAATAAGAATACTAAGATATCCGTTTTTCATAAAACTTAAGAACATGTTTCAGTAAAACCAGAGTTTCAACTAAAATTAAAAACCTGCTCCAACTAAATTAGCTTTAGCAAAGCAAGTTGCTACATTATTACATCACAAAAGAAAAATATAGGAATAACGTAAGTGGTAAGATAGCTCAAAGCTACATTATAGACAGTAGCATACATTCATTAAAGAAATGAACCACTGTATGCACCATTTGCTGATTTTACATTTACCGTATTGGATATATGACCTCGGTTGCAATTTCCAGGAGTGTACAATGCGAATACTAAGAGACATATGTTGGCCACAATAAGGCACGGTACAATGTGCATACAAAACCTTTGTTAATTTTCCTTAGTTTGCACATTCTCATCCTTTCCTAAAAGAGCAGACCTCAACGAGTGTTAGTGCCATTGACAAATGAATTTATACGTTAAGTGAAGAAGTCGCCAAGCAAATTGATGAACTATAAACGGTGAGTGCTATTTTGCATGGTACTTTAACCATCCTTATAATACAGTCTCTAAACATACCTATCTCACTAGTACCTGAAAGTTATTTAAACAATATCTATTAGACCGGTACAACCAAGAAGTAATTTAAGGTAAGTAAAAGAAAACACGCAGTTACATACTGGTTTTGACAATTATGAATGTTGCAACTTGTAATGCGTAGAGTTAAACTAACAATAAATAATATTTGAATGAAAATTTAGTTTTGAAGGGACAAAATATATGGACATGTTTTGTATGAAAGTTTTCATACAAATTATAATTATTCTTAATTAAACATCAAATTTTGTTTCTATAAAAATAATTTAGATAATAAAGTTCAACATTATTCTTTTGAATACATTATATGGTAAAAATAAAACACAATGCATTATTAAACCGCAAAGCAGACATTGCAATGACAAAATATAATGTATACAGTTCCATAAATAAATACAACGTGTTATACTGTTGTGTGATGACAACTTGTGTAGTAAGCATAGATTAAGCTCGATACACTGTATTAACCAGATGCTGACGGTAATTATTATGATTTGCAACAGGACTAAATTAGACTTGGCTGGACCCGATGGAAAAAATAAAATCCATTTATACGAATCGGTAATATGAAAACATCCCAAGATGTAGTGATATAAAAATGTAATGTGGTGGTGACCCGTGCGATCAAAGGTCGTTAAGTTTTCAAAAGTAAAAATGTAGTGAGACAAATTAATAGTAGAAAGTTGAATGTAACGCAACTGCAAGAAAAATAAATAAAGATTGATGTTCCTGATGGAATGAAAACAACAATACAATAAAATATGGGAATTATTCTCACATGTGTCGAGGTATTTTCCCAGCAGCTGAAGGTAGAATTACTGTCTTGTAATCGTTTAGAAAGAGATTGGAACTGGAATTGTTCGTCCCGCCATTAAGTAGGAATTTTGGGTTGTTAGGTCAATGGTAGCTTGCATCCAAAAGTTGAAAAAAATCAGGAATTATAAAACAAAAAGTGGAAAGCTGGTGTGATTTCGACATTCTGAATTTTACAACAGGTAAATGAAATTATAAGTATTATTATAGGTTTGCTTGTTTCTTTGTAATTTATATGTCAGTTTTGGATGTAAACAAGAATGGTATTTTATGATGTAAGACAGTAATTGAATATAAAAATGATTTTTTTTATTGATTAATAATTTACTGACGGAACAAGTGGTGATAAAATTTAAGCACAACGTTATTAGTTTAAACTATCATGGAATATGTAGGTGTTGATATTAAAAGTAATTTGGAAAGGATAATAAACAGATTATGAAAAACCCATATTTATTTGTTTTCGATGTTGTTATTGAAGGCATTTCCACTAAATGAGATTTCCAAATGTCATTTAATGAAATATTAAAGCAGGAAAAATTTGAAGTACCGAATAGTTTTGTTGGTGGCTTAAATTTAAAGATTTTTTAGATTTTTCTTCTAGTTATTTTTCTTTTAACAATACTTCACCAGATTTGAGGTTAAGAATTTGTTTGTAGGAAAGTATATCTGTAACTTTACATTGGAATTATTTTATGTTAATAGGGCTTAAGTTTAGGATGATTTTTATTTCAATTTATTTAAGAACTAGATAAAGGATATCCAGTTACCCCAGTGATAGAATTCATATTTAAAAAGCATGTTATTTAAAGTTTATTTAATTATGACAGAATTAATATGCTTTTAGGTATTTTTGAGCAAAGTAAGCATGAAGTGAAAAAATGCAGAATTCTGAAGCAATGAAGATTTATGCAGAAAAACCATTTACCATTTAAAAATGTTATAAGGAATTGCTGTCACAGATGGTTTGGTGCCCCTCGATTTTCACAGAGAAAGACCTTTCAGAGTAGGTGTTAATGTAATATAGAATTTTTGTATTTAAGCCATGTTATTTATTATTTTTTAATTCTTTATTTTCTTTTCTCATTTTCTCATAGGAACCTACTCCTGCACCATTGTAGTTAACAATGCACCCTTATATTGTTATGGGGTGTCTCCACTCTAGAAGGTGATATAAAGCTTTTAAATTACTTTTCACCTTTCTGGAGAAATTTTAGGAAAACCCAATCAAGAAAGAGTCTATCTACAGCACTTATTAACCAATTAACAGTGTATGTTTGAATAAAACCATTACGAAAACAGTCAAATATAAATTAACATTAACATAAAAAGTACTCATTTTCTATGACATCTAATCAGACTACTTGTGACATTCCCTTAGAAATAATTATAATCACATTTCTTTGTTTTAATAGTTTCTGTACAAGTAAACTCCATCGACAGGATTAGATTATTCCCTGTAGGAAAGGTAAGTTTTAGGCTTCTATAAATTCTAATTTAAGAGAGAATTATTTTGCATCATATTCGATCCATAGTCATAGGTTATAAAATTCGTATGTCACTTTTTAAAAAGATTAGAGGTGATGTCATCCTGATAATTAATCCAGCATGATTTGTTTTGTCTAGAAAATATTTATATAATGGCAGCAATGATTTCATCATCTTAAGAACAAAGGCAAATCAAATATAGTTTTGTGCTGATTCAGATTCATCTAAAACACGAAATACGTAAGTTTAAATATATAGAGCTTAAATAGAGAAAGGACACGAAGACATCCAATTTTGATTTACCCGTCCGAATTTTTTTGAGAATGTCCCGTGTGGTTTTTAAAAAAAAACAGTTCGAATGTTCAAGACAAGACTCCGTTTCTAACATCCAAACTCTAAACATGCCACTTTGGTGGGTTATTATCTTAAGTAGAAGTTAGCAAAAAAGGCAGAGTAGCCTAAGCAAGTTTGGGTAATCCCTTGCCAAGTGGGCCAGTTTATTTTCAGAAACACTACTTGGTTCATAAAGAGAGTCAACTGTTGTGTTGGAAGTTTCATGTTGTAGCAGTCGAGGTCGACAAAGTACACGAGAGGAAGTAGAGGGCATCCTTTAATGCCATAAACCAAAGGCTGAAACTATACTGGTGCAAAGATTAGTAACTATTAATAAGATGTATAAATGGAACATACTATGTACAAGTGCGTCTGTGTTTAGATTAAGTTTTTAGTTTGTAGATTTACGACATATTGGATTTTTAATATTTGGTTAAGATTAAACTGTATAAGTGTGATGAAAACTTGTGCATTATAGATTCAAAATGTTTTATCTAATGACGTAAATAGTGTGTATCTTTTGTTTTCCTTTACTGTAAACAATGTAGTTACAGTTTTGGCCGTAATAAATTGTGTTGTGACTTAAAAAAAGTGCAATTGAATATTTCAGGTTTATTTAACATTTACTTTCAGAAATTTTCTTTGACATTACCAGTCATAAATAGTCTCTGTATGTTTGTTGTGGTTTGTTTAGTACTTTTCTTAATATATCTAGGATATTAAACCACTCAGAGTTTTTAAAATTGTCTTTATTTAAGTTTCGATCCATGACTAGGATCGTTGTCAAAATAATAAAAACTTCAAGTTTGACATTTATGACATAAATTGAAGGTGACTTTGATTTATTAATCTTTGATTAGAATACATTAGGAGAAAATTTTTAAAGTTTAGAAGCCGATTAATTTTTATATAGTTAAATTTCATATAAATTCAATAACTTGATGATTGGAACATTTTTTAACATGTTTCTATTTATACGCTAACGTAATCACGCTTCTTTAATAACCATCCCCTCAATCGTATAAATAGAAACATGTTAAAAAAATGTTCCAATCATCAAGTTATTAAATTTATATGAATTTTAACTATATAAAAATTAATCAGCTGATTTCACGTAAAGCGTATTGTCTACCTTAAAAAGCCTCTCCTAGGGCACAACACAAATTGAAAGTACTCATTCTTTTAAACTTTAAAAATTTTGTCTCAATGTATTCAAATCAAAGATTAATAAATCAAAGTCATCTTCGATTTGTGTCATAAATGTCAAACTTAAATTTTTTTATTATTTTGACAACCATCCTAGGTTATGGATCGAAACGTAAATAAAGACAATTTTAAAAACTCCAAGTGGTTTAATATCCAAGATAAATTAAGAACAGTCATAAATAGTAACGAATAATTTTGCCTGGCATGGAGCAAGTAATTCGAGCATAGGAGAATTAAATCAATATATAAATTGTTGGTTATTTTGCAAAAAGACAAGCCCGTGACCGGTTTCACTGTTCTTGCAGATCATCAGACGGACGCATATCTTTTTGCAAAACAACCAACTAAGAGTTCTAAAATAATACACAAATTAAAGTGTATCTATAGTGCAAGTATTTCTTATGCGCCCTCTATACTCGAGAATAAGCAACTAACTATCCGAAGACTGTTTCCAGTCTCCGACGTGATAGTGTAGATGGCATTGCCAGACAAAATTTAAATAGCTAGTCAAAAGACAAGATGAAAATTAAATAAACAAATGACCTATTACCTGACTACATCCATGCCAAGCAAAATTATTCTTTAATGCTTAATTGGAAACGGATTGGTTTCCGTCGACCAACTTCCTCGATTAGCACTGGGTGTAGTACCTTCTTAGAAGGTCCACCAGTGCTAGGTAGGTAATAGGTCATTTGTTTATTTAATAGTCATAAATAGGTCTACATGTTTGGGTTCAAAATTATTTGATTTAATGAATTCTCAGGTATATTTGTAAGCCAAAATCACTCTCCTTATCTCAAGATTTTGTCACCCCCATGTTAGTCATTCTAGGGCTTTACTCCAGAATCCCTGTGAGATTAGGTGGCATTCAATGTATTTCCCAATCAGGACCAAATTTGAAACCCGATACAATTCTGGGACTCTCGTCAAACACTTAAACAACCCGTCCCACTGAGATGGTCGGTGGAACACATTTTTCTCATTCTATTATTTTCTAAAAATATGCTGTATTAACAAATATTCAATGCTACGTGCAAGGAACCTGGCGACTACTAAGATTACTAAGATCCAATGATTTCTATTCTGAGCTAACCTAAACATTTTTCTCAAATTCCCATTGCCTACCTCTTTCACCATCTGTGTACAATAGTCTAATCTAGGTCAACTTCTATCCCTCTTTCTTCCTTCCACTGCTTTCAATATATTCTGCACTATTATCTCATGCCTTAGTACATGTCCTATCATCCTATCTCTCTTATTCTTTACTGTTTTGCACATATTTCTTTCTTCCCTTACCATTACAACCTCTTGGTTCTTGATTTTGTCTGTCCATGATATCTTCATCATACGTCTATAGCACCACATTTCAAAGGCTATATTTTTCGTGTCCACTACTCCTACTGTTCATATTCAACAGTCGTACAGAACTGTGCTCCACACATATGTTTTCAGCAACCTTTTTCCTGTTTCTATGTTTGTTGTTTCGAACATAGTAGTTTCTTTTTCTTGTAAATGCAGAACGGCCTTGTGCTAATCTTTATTTTATATAATTTGCACTTTCCCATCTTACGTTATCAACTTCCTAGATATCAGAAATCCTTAACCTTTTGTAAGTTCTCGTTTCTTATTTTCTTCTTTCTTTACACACTAGTATTTTAGTTTCATTTTATACAGTATCTCTCTGTTAGTACTTCTAATTCTTCCTTGCTAGATGCTAATACTACTATACCATCTGCAAATCTAAGCATATCAATCATTTGTTCCTGCATAGTAATTTCAAATGTCTTGCTTCATTTGACAGTATTCATTGCATCTTCGATATACAAGTTAAAAATTAATGAAGATGGGCACACCCAAGTCTCAGCACTTTCCTAATACTTCTCTATGTTCCTACTCTAATTCTATTACAGCTGTTTGCTCTTTGTATAAGCTATTGTTGCGATCCACTATTAGGCAACCCGTCAAACATACAAACGCTCGGGGCACAGCGTATTCTCAAGGATTCCAGAATTCTTCTAGAAATTATGGGAGCATGAGTCATCCTTGTAATCCAAAGTATATATAAGACCGCTAATGAATGCAAGAGTCAGTCTATTCTTGAATGTCTAATATAAATTATATCGTGTAAAGTAATAGTAGTTTTGAGCTTTTAGAGTGTACATAAATGTGATGTGCTGTGTCTAATGCACATGCAGCTTGTAGTATACATAAATAGATAGAGCTTGGATTGAATAATAGTTGTGTTAGTGTTGGTAATGGACCTATGGTAAAGAAGCTAGTTTAAGAAGATATTAGTGCTTGTAAATTCATTAGTGTAATAGTGCTTCATTGTTAAGTGGACTGAAAACATCTGTAAACAAGGCATATACTGTTAATTAGACTTATGAACAGTGAGTAATAAAGACCTTTATTATTACTTGTTTTGAATTAAAGAAACGCAGTAGTAGTAGCCCGCTACACTGGTGTCAGCCTGTGTGGGGTATATAGTGATTAATTTAAAACACAAGTCTAAAGACATTTAAGTAGTTTGTATATGCCAGTTACAAGAAATCAAAGTAAGATGGAGGCAGAAACTTTAATGAATTTCCTCAAGGATTTTAAATCCGGTATGGAGGAGAGGTCGGCTAAACTGGAAGTGACACTAAATGAAAAGTTTACTAAAAATGCTGCAAAAATAGATCAAAAGTTTACTGAAAATGCTGCCAAAGTGGAAGAAAAGTTGAATGAAAGTACAGCCACGTTAGAACAAAGATTAATGGAAAGTTCCATTGCATTGAAAGAAGATTTCACTGAACAGGTAAAAACAGTTGAGCAAAAGTTGGATAATAAATTGGTAAAAATGGAAGAAGATGTGATGAGGCTTCAAGAACAAATGATTTCACTAACAACGCGACCACTTGAATTACCAAGCCAAGTTGTTAATCAGAACATTCCAGAAATAAGAACCATGGAAAGAAGCGAGTCAATTCCGTCTAAATTTAAAGTAAAACCACCTACGTTCGATGGTAAAACACCTTGGCCCACATATTTGAAACAATTTGAAGCTGCTGCAATAGCCAACGGTTGGTGCAACAAAGAGAAGGCTATCTCCTTAATAGTGGCCCTATGGGGGGAGGCTCTTAACATCTTACAAACGATTCCCGATCACCAGCAGAATGATTACGGCCTCTTAACATCAAAGCTTGAGATGAGATATGGAGATGCTCACCTTCAGCAGGTTTACCACGCACAAGTTAAGAACCGCTCGCAAAAGACAAGTGAAAGCCTGCAAGAGTTCAAGCTGACATTGCCAGGTTAGTTAGATTGGCATACCCAACGGCACCAGATAGCTTCCTCGAACAACTTGCTGTCCAAACATTTGTGGATGGCGTTAAGGATGGCGAAATACAGCAAGCGCTAAGACTAGCACGACCAAAAATGTTAGATGATGCACTGGCCCATGCGCTTGAATTTGAAGCAGCTAAGCAGACATCACATAGGTTGAGTCACAAAGCTCGGTCTGCCTTAGAGGAACCTGGTCAAGCTCAGAACAGCATAGATGAAATAATCAACCGTGTGTTTGAAAAGCGAAAGGCGGAAAGGCTGAAAAGACAACGACCGCGGAGATGGCGTCTACGATGCTGGAGCTGCGGTGAAGTTGGCCATATGCAGAGACGCTGTACTCAACCAAAGAAACAACCGGTTGTGCCAAAGCTGGTCCATGTAAGGGGCGAACTTCGACAGCACAGCGTAGTGCCCGGAGATTATCATCCGTGCTGCATCGTCGGTGGAAAATCTGGACAGCATTTATATCGATGGTAGAATTAATGGTAGGGTTGTCCGATTACTTGTGGATACAGCAGCGACAAGAACTATTGTGAGACCAGATTTGGTTGGTCGTGGAAAAGTGCTACCTGTATCGGTGTGTCTCCGAACGGCAAGTGGTGAGAAGATTGGTACTCACGGAGAGACTGCCGTTATGTTGACAATTGGGGACAAATTAATTAATCATCGAGTGTTGGTAGCTGAAATTACAGAAGAAGTGATCTTGGGAATGGATCTCATGAGAGAATATGGGTTTCATGTAAACATGATGTTACACTTTATTTGAAATGTTTATACGGTCGGTAATGCAGTTAACAAGATATTACACTTAGATGGTGGTACATTTAAATGACGATAGATGGCTCTTAAAAGCCTGTAATACAGTTACCAAAGTTCATAAGATACACCATGACGTCACTAATAATTTATATTGCGCCATAATTAAGAGAAGTTACATAAAATTTGAACAATGTAAATTAGAGGATTTACTCACGTGATGAATCCGGTATCCCGGCAGGAAATCACGCTACGGTAGCCTCGGCTGCGGTGTTGCTGATAGAGCTCGGACATCGGGATCGTGGGTCGCTCCAATGGCCTCGAGGTGCAGCAAATTTACCTATGTAGGGAATAGACAGGAACAGGTTAATTAGGAACGACAACAAAGATAATTAAGGCAAGGGAATCTACATAGATACGATAAGATATCACACCCGGCACGACTGTTACACTTGGAAGTTCGGCAAAAACAGCCACGATTCCAGGGCGTCACGGAAACACGACCCCACTCTTTGTCTACTATTGCCCTAACCCTCTAGGGATATGCACTACTTGCGCAACTCACTACTATGACGTATCGGAAGCTCCGCCCAGTCTATTTAAAATTTCCCGCGTCTCGCGTATTTGAAAATATGGCGGGAAAACTTCCGTACATTAAAAACTAAACCTAACATAAAATGTTAAAGTGCAAATTCGATTTGCACGTAACAATGAAAGAAAATGTGCTTCGGATAGATGATGATGAGATTCCATTTCAAGGTAGGAGTAACCAGACGATGCAAGTACGAATGATTTGCGATGTGAAAATACCCGAGAAGGCGGAAATGATAGTAATGGGACACCCGGATGGTACGCTCCGGGAAGGACAAGTACGCATGGTTGGAAGCAACTGAATCGGGAATAGGTCAGGAGGGACTTCTGATTGGAAGAACGCTGGCAAAGTCTCGAAACATGGTACCAGTAAGGGTGCTGAACATTAATCCCCATACAGTGACCCTGAAGAAAGGCATGATTGTGGGAAGTTGCATTCCAGTATGTCATATTAAACGTTGTGTGGACAACACGAAAAATAAACCAACCAACGGTTGCTCACAGAAATTGCTGGATATGTTGATACCCTCGTGTCAAGGATTAAATGGCGACCAACTGGGCAAGGTAAAAGAACTGGTCGGACGATATCGAGGTGTGTTTGCACTGGATGATAGTGAGAAAGGAAGGACGAATGTTGTGCAACACAAGATCAATACTGGAGATGCGCAACCGATAAGACAGCACCCCAGGCGGCTTCCTTTGGCAAAACGTAAGGAAGCTGAGCAAATTATCACCGATATGGAAGAACAGTGCTTGTCAAGAAAAAGGACGGGTCGACAAGGTTTTGTGTAGACTACCGGCGGCTTAATAATGTGACAAAGAAAGACAGCTATCCTTTGCCCAGAATTGACGACACCTTAGATTCTCTATCCGGATCTAAATGGTTTTCGACCTTGGACTTGAAAAGCGGATACTGGCAGGTAGGCTTGGAGCCAAACGATAAAGAAAAGACTGCCTTTACAATTGGAACTGGATTATGGCAGTTCAAGGTCATGCCATTTGGATTATGCAATGCTCCTGCTACTTTTGAACGATTGATGGAGTCGGTGCTGCGTGGACTGTCCTGGAAGACATGTCTGGTGTACCTGGACGACGTGATAGTGTTAGGTCGGTCT
Organism: Platerodrilus igneus; assembly: GCA_036346225.1. Classification (NCBI taxonomy): domain Eukaryota; kingdom Metazoa; phylum Arthropoda; class Insecta; order Coleoptera; family Lycidae; genus Platerodrilus; species Platerodrilus igneus. The sequence goes on along the minus strand of JARFIW010001680.1, from coordinate 7,690,554 downwards.
TTCGAAGAACATCTTAAGAACCTAGAGGAGATATTCCAGAGATTACGGGGGCAAACCTTACATTGAGCCCCAAGAAGTGTCACCTGTTTGGAAAAGAGGTGAAATACCTAAGACATGTCGTTTCGGAGACCGGAATAAGAGCTGACCCTGACAAAATAAAAACGGTACAGGAGTGGCCTACACCAGCAGATATACACCAACTACGCAGTTTTCTAGGACTGTGCACATATTACCGACGTTTTATACTTGAGTTTGCGAACATTGCCAAACCGTTAACAAAATTCTTCATGGCAGAGACCTAGTTATGGACATCTATGGGAGGCTTTGCTAAATCTTAAGGCGCAGATGATGGAAATGGAGTAACGAGACTAACGGTGCCCAAGCTGGGCTGTGGACTGGATCGCTTAGACTGGAGGATAGTCCGAAATATGCTAGAAGTAGTTTTCCAGGTAACCAACGTCCAGGTTCTTGTTTGTTGTTATCAACCAGTTGCCTACCAAGACCAGGAAAAGAGTGTTGACTGTTACTTCCAACGATGCGGTGGATGCACCAGAGGAGATAGCTGCCGATACCGTCACCAGTCATCGAATTGGCGTCAAGATGGATTTACAGTTACGAGACGTAACGGTTTTAAAGAGGGGCAGTGTTGCGATCCACTATTAGGCAACCCGTCAAACATACAAACGCTCGGGGCACAGCGTATTCTCAAGGATTCCAGAATTCTTCTAGAAATTACGGGAGCATGAGTCATCCTTGTAATCCAGAGTATATATAAGACCGCTAATGAATGCAAGAGTCAGTCTATTCTTGAATGTCTAATATAAATTATATCGTGTAAAGTAATAGTAGTTTTGAGCTTTTAGAGTGTACATAAATGTGATGTGCTGTGTCTAATGCACATGCAGCTTGTAGTATACATAAATAGATAGAGCTTGGATTGAATAATAGTTGTGTTAGTGTTGGTAATGGACCTATGGTAAAGAAGCTAGTTTAAGAAGATATTAGTGCTTGTAAATTCATTAGTGTAATAGTGCTTCATTGTTAAGTGGACTGAAAACATCTGTAAACAAGGCATATACTGTTAATTAGACTTATGAACAGTGAGTAATAAAGACCTTTATTATTACTTGTTTTGAATTAAAGAAACGCGGTAGTAGTAGCCCGCTACACTATGTACTATATAATATCCAATGTTTTTGAGTATTTCGAATATTCATTCTCATTTAACATTATCGAATGTTTTTTCAAGATCTACAAACCCCATATACATGCTTTCTTCTTTTTGTATTGTTTTTTCCAATAACACCCTTAAAGCTAAAATGGTCTGATGTGTTCTTCTCTTTCGCCCAAACCCAAATTGATCTTCTTCTAGTATTTCTTAAGCCCGTTTTCCATCCATCTTTGTACAATTCTACTTAATATTTTTGACATATGTGGTGCTGTCAAACCTATTGCTCAAAAGTTTTCACATCTATCCAAACCTTTCCATTTTGGTATAGTGACTATGGTGTTATGTTTGAAATCTTTGGGTATTTCGCCTGTCTCATACATATAACGTACAAGTCGAAAGAGAAGTTCTGTTACTGCTTGTCCAGTGGCTTTTAGAGTTTCTGCATGCATCTTATCTATATCAGGTGCCATATTATTTTTCAGACCCTTTAATGCTAATTCAAACTCATCTCTAAGTATAAGATATGCCAAGTAATCCTTTTCAATGTCTGATTCCCGTTCTAGCGTTTCTAGTTCCTGTCTTGCATATAATTTCCCTATATATTCTTGCCTCTAACCACTTTCTCTACATTTTCTATAATGTTTCCTCCTGTGTCCTTCATATTTTTGTTATATGGTTTTATATCCCCAAAATTCATTTTAATTAGTTTGTATGCCTTGTCTGTTTTTCCTATTTCAATCATAATTTCTACCTCTTTATACTTTTCATCAATCCATTGTTCTTTAGCTTTCCTGCACATGTGAATAATTTCCCATTTTATGGCTATGCATCTCTATTTTCCTGATTTATCTGGTCTATTTTTGTATTTTCATCTTTCTTCTATTAAATTTGGGCTATCCTTTGTTGTCCATGTTTTCTTATTTTCTTTATGTGTATACCCCAGAATATCTCTGACCGCCATGGCTAAGCTGGATTTAATGTAATTCCATTCTGATTCTGCTTCCTTAGTATAAGAAATTTTCCAGATGTCTTTCAGCAATTCATTTAACTTTTTAAATTTTTTCGTGTATATATATATATATATATATATATATATATATATATATATATGTATCTTTTAGTTTCTCAAAGTCAAAGTGACTTTTTCTGTTCCTTTTTTCAAATTTTTAAATTTAAGCACGGCTTGCATAACCACTATGTTGGGGTCAGTCTCTCTACCTGTTTTTGGGTAATTTCTACAGTCTTTTACTCAATTTCTAAACCATTGTCGAACCAGAATGTAATCTATTTGATATCCCTCTATGTCTCCTGGCATCGTCTTCTACATGATGTTGAAATAATGTGTTTGTGATGGATAAATAGTTTTTGTCACAAAATTCTACCAGCCTATTTCCCCTATCATTTCTCGTGCCTAAGCCAAATAAACCTACTACTCTTCCTTCCCTGTCTTCGCCTACTACTGCATTAATAAAATCTTCCGTAATTAATAAATTTTCATGTCCTTTTATGAATCTTAGTATGTCTTCGATATATTTGTAAATAGTTTTTACCTCCTCCTCACTGTAGCTAGAGATAGGTATAGTCTTTGCAATTTCTAAATAGACCTGCGTCATTACCATTTGTGACGTCAAATTGTAGCGACGATGCCATTACCAAAATCCTATTGCTCCATGACTATAATAGCGCCATCGGTAGAATACAGAGATTGAAAATATTTAATAGCAGATGATAAATGTGATTTGTTACTTTTTAATAAAGTATTTTTTAGGATAAATTTTTATCGACAATATTACAGATTAAAGTCATTAATTAACAATATCTTTTATCTACTTCTATATTTTCACCACTGAGCATATTTTAAATATAGTTGCGTATTTCTAATACTCCTAATTTTATGGCCATTAGTATATTATACCAGAGACGGAATAATAACCACAGTTATTCAAGAGGTTATGTCATTGAAATTATACTTTAAATGTTTTGATTACACAAATCGAAAAAGAAAAGGAACAAAATTACAATTTCATTTGTAAGTAAAATTCTCATTAACTTTGAATAATTAAGATATGTCACTTTAAAATAATCTTTTAGATTTCCCTGAAACCATCTACAAAGACTAAAGTTATGTTATGTACAATGCAAACGAAGGATTTATCACTTTCAAATCATCCTAAAATTTGTGGTGATCATTTTACTTGTTTGTTAGTATGCAACTGGATTGAATACGGCATGTTTTCAAAGCATTTCCAACAACTAAAACAATGCAAACGGGTAAAGGCTTTAAATGAACCAACTTTGAATTCTGTTGTTGAAGTAAGCCATTATTCAAGAAAAGAATAACTGTTACAGGATTATTACTGTTGCCAGTAAAAATCCAAAATTGCAAGTTATCTCCACAGTCAGTGTCGTAAGCTAAAAATGAAAACTTTATAACCAAAAGGTTCAACGACTAATCATTTCGATGGCATTCTTAAAGATATAAACAGTAGTTTGTTGAATATACAAAAGCATGAAGGGGCAAATATCTTCCAAAAAATAGGCATTTGTTTTATTACTCTTCGAGACCAAATAATTGTTGCAGGTAATCAAGTAGTTTGAAACAAATAATTCAATATACAATTTATCATTTTTTGTAGATTGGTGTAATATAAAGACTTTGACTTTACCTGTATTTAGTACCTCTAAAGTTTAAGCTAGTGTAGTATTGACCAGTTCATCACCAGTGTGTTTATTACATCCATTAAAATTGAAAGCTGTAGAAGCTGTTAGGATGCCTAAAATCCAATATTCTGAAGATGAATTTGCAACCCATATTTTAAAAACAAGATACTCAAGAATTTAACAAGCATTGAAAGCTTGTAAGTTAACAATAAAATATATATGGTTGTACTTGTTTATTATACATAAAGTTTAAGATGAGTTATAATTACATTAGAAGTACATCGTGTAAAAAGTTTTTTAATTCTAAGCAGCCATGCGTTTGGTTGACTAGTTCAATTTGATTGAAAATCTGAATTACTGTCATCACCATCACCAATGTTAATAATTAGAGGTGCCTTATCTTCTTGATAAAATTTGATCTCACGTTTCCACTAATCTCTGATAATTTTTCTGCATCTTCTATCGAATGTGCCCAAATCTTTGGTGTTATTCTTTCTAATGCTTCTTTCTACATCTGTAAACAGTTTTCAACAGACCTCTCATCTCTTCCAGCATGTCGTTGTAGTAGCTCTTACTAACACCCCATACATTTTCAATTGCATTGAATATGCAGTGATACAGTGGCAATCTTAACACCCTATGTCTATATTGTTCGGCCAGCAAATCCGCTAAAAATCTTTGGCGGTTTATGACTAAATTTTTTAATAAATACTGATATGTTATAAAGCACATAATTTTGACTTATATCGTGGCAAGTTAAATAAACTTTGCTTAAAATCATTAGTTCCGTAAGAAATTGCTTATTTAGTAAGTCGCTCTACAATGTTACTTTTTTTTCTAGAAACTGTTAGATGTTTTATTAACAAGTATAATAATACGACATGTTGTCTAAAATTATTGCAAATGATTTTTCTAAATTCTTTAATAATTAATTTTCAAATTTTGCTCATTCACTTCTCTGCAGTAATTTAGGTTTTTTGTGGAAGAAGAGAAAAATTAGTTTCAGCCCCATTTAGTAATTCATTAACATTTTGGGCATGTAATACTATGTTCCTTTGCTAGGTACGGCTTACGGCACCATTCTGAAAAAGCCATGTTTCGTCTAAAAACACAAAAATGCTACAGATTCTCTTCTTTTATTTTCGATTCTGGATAATATATCCAGAATCAAATTCCATTTATTCATAATATTTAGCAGTTCCATTAAACCTCTTCTTGGATTATGTTTCAGCCATTTAAATCCAAGACTGTATTCAGGGATCTTTCACTATACCATTAAAAAACTCATCATGTTTTAAGTTCAACCATCAAGTATCAACAGAAATCTGACAAATCTAAAATAATTACATGTTGCACTATAAATTTAACTGGAAAACGAATACGAACGATTTTCACACAGCCCATAAAGGTGATCAAACTAGCAACAAGTAGCTTAGTTCTGGGTCTAAATGAATCTCGTTCATCGTCTTTGGTTATTAGAGTTCAGTTTCATACTAATATGAGTTCTGAATAGCACTGTTTGAAGCAAAAACCAACCAAATATCAATATATAAAAACGGAAAAATTCATGAGGTCGTTGACACCAACTACACAAGGAATGGCATATAACCTAAAATTTAAACATCAATATTTAATATTTGGCTTTAAAATTATTGGCAACGTCGTAAATTGCTATTATTCAAACCAAAACTATAACATAAATATTGTACAGTATTAAGTTGACAAACATCTACACAAATGGTTAGTACTTGTGTGACGTCGCGGATGACGAGGTCTATTTAGAAATTGCAAGCACTATATATATATGTTAATGAATAACTATAGAAATTGTTTGAAAAACCGCACGAAATGTGAGTACAAAATGTTTAACCTAATATCACGAAATTGGTGTAGTTAAAACAAAAATACACTCACCTGAGGAACTGTTTCACTTTCAACACAAGCGACTTTCTGCAATTAGTCACCACATAGATTGAAAATTGCTGGCAGCATTCCTGAAGTTTACAAGGCAGCACCTTTATGTCCACCATGTTGTACACGAAATAACAAGTGATAAGATGCACTTGTTTTTGACAAAATATGTTGGCGGGAGTGATAACGTCCCAAAACACCAATTTTATAAACACGAAAAAATATTTGAATTTGAATAATGAAATTAATCAATCCCGAACAATATATACTTGTATTATTACTGTATTTACCGCTTTCGAATTTAACCATGAATACACTGTCTTTCTTTTGTTAGTAGTTTTCTACACGGTGTCCTATCTTATTCCACATGACTATCCCCACACCTAAATTTCCTTCCTCTGATCCTGTATGAATTACCCTAAGGTCTCCGCTCCAAAAATCCCCCACCTCTGGCCATCGAACTTCGTTAGTCCCTACTATGTCTAATGCTAACCTATCCATTTCAATTTTCAGACTCTATAGCTAACCTAAGTTGCTTCATGGTTCTGACATTCCACGTGCCTACTCACAAAATGTTCCCTGCTCTTCTTTTAAACTTGTCGATCACATACTCCAAAGAAGTCCCCTCTCGGGGATCCAAATGGGGGCTATTTTAACTCCAGAATCTTTTACCCCAGAAGGATGCCATTGCTTTTAAAACATTTTCAGTACCTGTACTTGGGAGGTAATGTTGTGGTTCCCATTGCCTTCCACATCGCAGTAGTGTGTCTAGAGTATCATACCGATCCACATGGTCTCTGCCACTCTAAGTACCGAAAGAGCCCTCTTTCAAGAACCTGTCTTAACCTGGTTCCTCACAAGAGACTCCACTAGTTTGGTTAAACCTATAGTTTGGCTCTTTAGCTTACTGAAACACACAAGCCATTCTACCCGTTCTGCTATTTTAGAACTTCTTCAAGGTTCAGGTCCATTCAGAATGGGGCACGGATTAAGCTGAATTTTGTTAGAAGCCACTTTATCTCCATTACTTTTTGTATATTCCTTACCAGTTTTTCTTTCTTTGTGCTCTTGTTATAGTGCATGCGCAACTGTTATAGTCTAAGGTATAACCGTTAAAGTCCCGCGCGAGCATGTTCAGAGCTACTACAATAGTTGGCAATACATACTAAAGCGTACATAATATTGCGCAACAAGATATTATGTCATAATTGTGTCTGAAATTGTATCACATACCAAAAATGTTTACAGTGATACAAGAGGCGCCCTAAAGGAAAAGATAAAATATACTCACTTAAAAAATGTGAAGCCCTTCACGACTTTGCGGTTATTCTTGCGGCAGGAGCCATATTCATCTTCATTTTGGGCGTGGGTCGGGCTTCGCCCTCGTTGAAGCCAGATTTGTTTTATCTTCCCTCTTCTTGTTTGTAGCGGTACGATAGGAATAAGGTCAAGGCAACGATATCAGGTAGAGACAAAAGGAAACCTACATTACCTGAAAGAGAAAAGACAAAGGCACGACACAGATAAAAACCTCACTGTTCGACGTCTAGTTGGCTAATCCCGTGTCGGAAACCGCGCACTTACTTTCTCACTCCACGTCTGCGCATTCTCTTGCACTGACGCAACTGTTCAAAGTTACGGAAATGCACAGGTCTATTTTTTAAAAATATTGGCGCAAATTCACTCGCAAATTACAAAGTGTGCAATGTCAATTTTTGACATGTAACACTCTTTTATTCATACTTTAACACCAGTTTCTTCAAATATAATCTCCTCTTTTGGATTCTTTTTTGCAATCTGTTTTTTGACAAATTACCAACGCCTTATCAGTTGCCGATTCTGAACTTAGAAACCGTTCATCAGAGTCACCATTGTAATTTTCACCAAAGCTTCTTCTTTAATTGTTCCGTACCTCTGCGATGTACTGTTGAAAATATTTTCTCGTTTGATTGCAGGTTTTAAAAATTGATCAAATGCGGAGGTCAATGAACCAGTACCATCATATGTATCGATTATACCAGACGTTATCGACCGGTCGGTAGTTTTTTCTGAACCCATATTCAAAAAGCAGCATTATCACTATGAGGATGTGTTACTTGAGACATGAAAGATTGAATGTCAGATTTACCTTCGTTAAATTTGTTTGCAAGTAAATCAGGAGTGTATGGTTGTAATTCAGTAAACATGGGCGTTTCACTATTTGGAATTTCTGCAATAATGTCACAATCTAGTAAAAGATGAACTAACTGGTTCGATAGGTAGACACATAATCTTGTTTACATGATTATTGGAGATGTCTTTAATTCAATCATCGAAGCTCAATCTTTCTAGGAACTTATTTGTCTAGTTCATTTCACAGTTTCAGAGTACTAAGTCTAAAATATTACTACTATGCCCCTTTTTATTAATAGTTACTTGCGAAATTTATAAATGAAAGTTAATTATGATGCTATGTAGTGACTATGGCAGTGAAATGTTCATGAAATTAAAAAAAACAACGTAAAATGACGTACACAAACGAACAATGACCGGCAAAAACACTCAGAAACACTTTGTTATGTTGTAACAATTTTATTTTTTGGTTGATAAATCCCTTCTTTAAAAGTCCGAAATTAATAAAGTACTTTTATTAAACAATTTCGCAATACAGTTAACAAGTAAAATAATACATTAGAACAGCATCTAGATTTGTTAGTCTATTTGGGTTGGATGTCGGTGTGTTCCACAGCCAGTCGCAGGCGCATTTAGGTGTGACAACCTCCCCCTTTGGATCCTCCGACCGTCCAAGCGAGCGTGATAGGCACTCGGCCATACGTAGCAGAACTAGCAAGATGTATGAAAGGACGATGGCCAGTAACCTGCGTATCAATTTTAATGAGTGAGCACATTTTCTGAATAGCGGTTGGTATAGTATAAACGTTATTATTTTATTTAATTTGGAAAATTTGTTTAGCGCGACGAAAGATTAGGCGACGAAAGATTAGGCGATGAAAGATTACGCGACGAAAAATTAGGCGACAAAAAACATCACTACAATCTACGATGCAGTTAGAATTTTGAAAACTAGAATCGACGTTAAGAAAACCACTTCACTTTACGATGTGTACGGTGTACTTGGAAGATGGAAGGTTGATCTAATTTATAGAAGATCGTTTGTTGCACCGAGTGAAGATGCTACTTTGGTAGAAATTATGCAGTAAATTTCGCATGGTGAAACAAGTACCTAATCCAGTCTAGGAATGCAGTTTTGTTTGGTTCGTAGTAGTTCTAAGAAATTCTTTTGTGTTTCACTCTAGAAACACGCTATTTTGTTCCGATGTGTAGAAGTACGAATTTGTTATTTGCTTCAACTATTGCTAAGCTGGATTTCCCAGTATCAAACTTAAAATTCACTCACTTGATTTTGTAAGAATATAAACCGTTAGTTACAATAACAGGTGTACCTACGTCACTTGTTTGTCTGAAATATGCTGCTGACACATGTATCCTTGAAAACAGATGCTTAGCACTGTGTTACTACCACCTTTGAAAACTAGAATATTTTTGTGATCATTTTCATTTTAAACTAAAATTAGTGCTTTTACTTAAAGAGAAAAATTTGTATATTAACTCTTGTAATGTAATCGACCTAAACAGATCTGAATGGGTTAGAATATCTTTGTGTAACAAGTTACACCTTGTTGTAATATATTTGATCATGAATAAGGTTGATAAACCTTACTTTAAACTTACAAAGTAATCCAAGTAATTATTTAATTTTGTTGCATTGAAATTTATTTAAAGAAAAAGAGATTCTTTTTAGTAAATTATTAGTCCAAGCTTAAAGTTTTTTATTTTGATCAAGTGTGATCAAACCTAACCACCGAAAATTAATATCTTTAAGAGTTGTATTTTTGATGCCAACCTTATATAGAAAATATTTTTTATATTTCTTTAGGTGTGTTTATGGGACACAAACAGTGTTCCAATTCTATGTTGATCTAATTAATATACTTTCTTACAGGAGCAGCGTCTTATTCTGTTAAGACAGGTTTTGTCAGCGAAGCGATCTTTTTTCTTTGGGTCTCCACGTCCGCCCTTAGAAATATGCCATGCCATTAACGTGAATCAATCCGGACTTGGTGGCGCCTATTTGTTTTAGTTTGAGTATAACCCCCAACAGATTTCGACTTACCCCCCATTTCTCATAGCCCTACCCAAGGAATAGACCCCTAGTTACGTCGGAAGACTTCGTTTTGCTGACACCCAACTTCTAAAGTCAGATATATGTGTTAAGAAGAGAAACACTTCACTGGCGCCCATAGAAGCAGAAAAAAATGTCCCACTGGCTCACAGCGTGGGGCTGGTGTTTAGTGCTTCAGAAAAAATTAGTTTCAATGTAGCACCTAATTCATGGGATGCAGAGTGCTGAATTAATCCTCGATGCAGACTGTGGCATAACGATGCTTGTGCAAATTCAACACATACGACAACTTGCATAAATACGACATGTAAAAAACGACAATGTTCACACTCAAGTTGCTTTAAGTTAGTAATATTATTAGAAAAAACAATTAGAAATAAAAGTCCAATTGCCAGTTCTTATCTAAAAACTGTCAAGTAAAAACTTCCTACCGTCAAATTAATTCCAATTTAGATTTAAGCGAATAGGGATTACGAAAATAAAAGAACTGGAAAAATTGCTTACGCTATATACTTCGCTTTATGATATTAAGGTAGAAAATATCAATATCTTTATGTAATGTACTATGCTATAAGGTTAAACAATACAACTGACATTAGATGAAATTGTTGCAACAATGCAAAACTATAGTGCGTTTAACGAACAGATTCAGTAATTAAAATAATAGGATGGGCTTAGTTGCGCAGTACAAACTGAGCATAAGCTTGATTTACACGTAATTAATTGTAAATAACCTACACAAATGTAATAAGTATTGAAAAATACTGTTTTTGAAAAAAAAGTACAAGAGCAAAAACTACGAAAGACGAGTGAACAAAAAATAAAGCAAAGACAAACACGAAAAACTAATTGACATTTGTAGGTTAATGTTACAAATTGAAATGTGTGGTTGTGCGAATCCGGCCAACCAATACAAAATCTTTATTTAAACTTGGCGCTGATTTATGGGCAGAGCATTTACTGAATCTGTTCGTTAAACGCACTATAGATAAATTGATTATGCACACTATTAACAAAAGCGTAAAAATGATGCTACTTTTGTGCAATATTCTGTATTATTTTTTTGTTGGATATGATGGAACAGGGCAATGCAACACGTAATGAAAACAAGCAAGATGCATGAATATAAAGAGTTTTAATAAGAAACAGGACTCAGGTTAATACACAAATCAATGAATACAATAGCTACGAATACTAAACATAGGTAAAACATTGTGTTATATTCTGTACACATTTATCGTATGCCATAGTTACGACAGAACTAGCGACAGCCACATACTAGTGAGTTGTACAACTAGCATGGCACTTCAGTGGCGTAACTGGAGCATGGGACATCACTACCACTAACGCTATTATCAACAATTTTATACAATATAATTTAGTACGTGAATGTTAAATATTAATAATGATATCCCTTTTAAAGTGAGCACAAGTCATCACTAAAGTTCAATTCAATAAAAAAATCCTACTTAATTAACAAATACCAAACATGCAATTTTAAAACTAAAACTTACCTTTTCAATTGGAGTGTGTTTGCAAATAACTCTTCGGAGATTAATCATATCCCTCATGGTTAGTTGTTTAACAGCGGGTAATTTTGGTTTATTAGGATCTTTACGAATTGCTATTTCTAATTGGCCCATTAACTCATTTGTTAAATTTTCGCTACCTGTAGTTATAATGCACTGCATATCGTTATCATAATTTGCAAAGTGTATAGTTTGAGCATTTGGACCAATTAATATTGTATTTAACTCAGTGTATGGAAGTACAAAATGATTACAGTACGAATTGTTGTATTTATAGCCAGTTATATAAAGTGTAAAGTTGCTTAGAATAACCATAAGAGCTTTAGATTCACCACTTGTTGTGTATGCGCTACTAACTGGAAAAACCTAAAACAATTAGAAAAAATTAACATACATAACAGTGTGACTGCTAAGTAGATTTAAGAGAAATCACATAATTAATAAATTTAATAGAAATAATAAAAGAGGCTTCTTACGCCTTAAGAGACTTAACCCGTATATGCCTTTTCAATTATTGAATGACCAGTTTCCAAATTTTTAGATTTTTTTTTCTCTAAAAGCTAAAGAAATTCCATTTGTTTCTTGATTCCAGTCATGTATAGTTTGTAGGTTACTAATTACGTTGTAAGAAGCAAATGTTGTAATATGCTATGCTAATTTCAAAGATTTTTTACTAATCTCGTGAAATGACTGTGAACGCATTACCAAAGCGCCAAGGTTATTTATTCTAATTGATTGTAAGACATCAGTCAATTTGAATGACTCAATGATAAGAGCACGAAACAGAGTTGAAATGAGCGAGATATTTTACACAGACCGTACTTTAGTTTCGAGACTCGACTCAAGATCTTGTGTTTTGCTCGGAGTGCCATTTAGTGCATGCTTTTCAATATAGTGACCTAATTACTGTCTTTACCTTATCCTTTTAAAACACTACTAAAATTGGAAGATCCATATGACGACAGTTTGATGAGATCCCGGACCATGGCTACATGAAAATTCGACAAAAATGTAAGTGAAAACCCATTACAACTTTGGTATAGAAAATTGTATGCCTAAATCATAAAAATTATTATGTGAGGGTTAAGGGGCATTTAACGTGTAATAATTGGCGCCTGACGTTGGATGCTACATTTATTATGATAAAAACGCCCGCCAAAGTTAAACACTGAGTACAAAACATGATTCAGCAGATGGAGCAACATTGTACAAATTTAAATACTTGTAAATACTCCCTGTATGTTTGTTGTGGTTTGTTTAGAATTCTTCTTAATCTTCTTTGGGAATTAAACCACTCATAGTTTTTAAAATTATCTTTATTTACGTTTCGATCCATGACCTAGGATCGTTATCAAAATAATAAAAACTTCCAGTTTGACATTTATGACATAAATTGAAGGTGACTTTGATTTATTGATGTTCGAAATATTTAGTTTGAGTACACTAAGCAAAAATTTATAAAGTTTAAAAGAATGATTGCCTTCAATTTGTGTTACGGCCTGGGAGCGACTTTTTTTAGGTAGCCAATACGCTTAACGTGAAATCAGCTGATTAATTTTTATTGGTATATTTTATATAAATTCAATATTGGGAATTGGAAAACATTTTTTAACATGTTTCTATTTATACGAGAGGATGGTTATTAAAGAAGTGTGCGATTGCATTATTGAAAGGCTTAAGTAGTCGTTTTTTTATATTTATTTTAATGGGGAAAATCATTATGATTTAGGCGACCTCTTTGGTAGATTTTAGCATGGTTCTGAGGCGACCTTATGGCGGGTTTACACTTGTCAGATACCAATATTGTTCTATGAAGGTTGTATATGGATCTGAGGCGACCCTATTGCCAGTTTACACTGTCAGATACCAATACTGTTTAACGGAGATTGTATATGGTTGTGAGGTAACCCTATTGCGGGTTTACACTTGTCAGATTCTTACATTTCCACGGTTCTTACATTTACCGTTGACGTATACGCGACACAACGGCAGTTGGCAACACCAACCTATAAAGTGGAGATTAGCGCACCCATCTGTCAATGACGTCACACAATATGCAAATTATTACTCGTAAATGACGTAATATGCCAATTTCATAAAAGATATTATAAACAAAATCCCACACACGGGGTACTCACATGAATAGGTCCAGCTTCCTACAGAATCACTTCCTTCAGGGTTGCTCGTGGCCCCTTTCCAAATTATTTAAAGATGGTGGCTGCGACCTCCATCAGGACTGGTCCGGCTAGCTACTGCAGGGCGTGGGCTGCTACCAGGTTGCTTTCAAATTTATCTCCTACCTATGTAGAGGTAATGACAGGAACGGGTTTGGGGAACGACAATCAAAAAAAGGTAAAGGGAATCTACATAATTAAAAAATAAAGATACGATACCCAACTCTGGTCGATGTTCAGTAGCCAAGTTCCCCGTTTCCTAAGCGTCTTCCGGAAACTTCCTCACTTTTTCTTCCCCCATACGCGTCGGCGCAAAGTTCGTCCAACGCACTTCTGACGTGACGGAAATACACGCGCCAAGTCTTTCAAATTTAAGGCGCAAAACTCCCGCACATCAAAACTAAACTAAAAAGATGTCTAGTGCCAAATTTTGGCACGTTACAATCGCGACAAAGCCATAAAAGAAAAAACTTAAAAATAAAAAGACTGTTAGCACAGTAACATCTTAAAATCTAAATCCTAACTACCCTACGTAAATCCTAACTTAAAACCTACAAAATGTGTATTTAAGGCGCCACCTGGTTTTTTCGACCAATAACACGTCTTCCGAAGTACCAGGAAACGCAATATGTAGCCCAATTATCTTTGACTACATTAATAATCGACAGCACAAATTTGTCGGGGAGCATGAAACACTACTTAAAGTAAAACAAATGCGACAAGTCGCGTAACCTATATACTAGAACTAACATTAAAGTTTCTTACGTGCAGACGCACATGAGCGTTGCATCTAAACTGCATCATTGTTGGCAAAAAGTGCCCAAATTTAAAAATGTTCAAAAGAGTGAGTCACTCTACACTCTATCAAATTTTTGTTACTGGTACTTTGGTTTAAATAACGATACACATCAAAACTTGTCCATGACATGGTTGTGAATCAACAAATTTACCAAACGTACCACCTTACTGAATTCTTACATTGCTAACCTAACAAATTACATTTCTACATCAGGTTAGCTTTTTCACTTAATTTCAAGAAAAAATATATCCCACATCTGGTCATAAATACCAAACGTTAGGAAGATAAAAAGATAAAACAAGATCTCAAATTGTTGTCGAAGATAATAAATAAGATAACAATATTGTGCTTAAGTTATCATCAAAGGTAATAAATAAGATAACGATATTAAGCTTTAGTTATTATTTGAGATACTTGGTAAGATAACGCTATATTAAGCTAAAGTTATTACTAAAGATAATCGGTAAGATAACGATATTAAACTAAGGTTATTATCAAAGATAATAAATAAGATAAAGATAATAACCTAAATTATTATCAAAGATAACAGATAAGATAACGATAGAGTGGCTCCGTGGAGCCGTTAAATGGGAATTTCTCATACCCTCTAAAAAGAGCAACCTGTAAAGCAGGCCTGCTTGCAATAAACGGTACGAGGGACCGGCAAAGGCATTTGGGTGCATCCTTGCATCCCGCGTTAATTGATATCGGTGAGATAATCACTCGATACCCACACGATATATATATATATATATATATATATATATATATATATGCACTCACACATTCACACACTCATACATACCTTCACTGTCAGCACCCATGTGCACTGACAGCGGCAGCGCATGACCTCACGAAAGATTCCCAGAGACGTGGTCCGGGTGTTTGTGAAAACCCTCCGCGTAACCACACGGTGACTGACGGAAATGAAAAGGCGGTAGAAATAGGAACGGTAGAAAGAGGGAGGTGGTTATTTGGAATGCATAAGAGGCATTTTCAGGTAGAAAAAAGTAGAGGAAGGGCTCGCATTGAGCTAAAGAAACAGAAAAGGTGGATAGAAAAGCGCTACTCAACCAGCCAATGTAGCCAGTAGCCCGGAGTGAGGGAACATCACTCTTATGTGGCAGACGGGTGTTCCGGGACGAGAACAGGTCCACCGAAGGAAGGATAAGGCAGCAACGGAGATAGTAGGATAAAAAAGTAGAGTTTTTGGACAAGCGTCCGAGAGAAGGTAGAGAATTGTCCCTATTTAAGCACAGATCGGTCTGAAGGACCACCTGCGATATTCATCCGACAAGATAAGATATATCATACGTTTAAAAAAATTCACTGGACTCTTAAGAGAACTAGTACAATCATTTTCCTAACGAGTGCATCCACTAAGATAAGAAAATCAGACAAAAGTTGACACAGCAACTTAAAAGTATCATTACAGATACAATCACACGAAAACCCAACTGTTTCAAGGTAGTTTTTTAAAACGGTAACGCCCTAAACACACGAAGATGCCTAATTATAAGCAGTTAAATACAGATACACTGTCCCAATATGCTAAAACAACCGAGAATTTAATAAGATATCCATAAGAAGCGATAGCGCCTCACCACGAAGTTCAACAAAAAACGATGAAAAAAAAATGTTTATAAGTTATGGTGATTTAGTAGGAAAAGAAACAAATAATGGTATAGTAAAATGTGGGCGACTGTAATAATCCAGAGGAAAAACACATGGAATAGAAAATCCTAGTATTTTGCAACTGCGAATATGAACTATTTCTTACAATGGCATAGGCCACGGCTCCTATGTGAGCCCAAAGAAGAAAGCATCCACTCTAACATCAGCTCAAACCAATCATAAAAATTCAATGAGTTATTACAACCAAAGTTACGACAATTACCACACAAAATTATATGGCGTAAGGAAAATACTAAAAACCAAATAATATGGTGTACAAAAAGTTTCGAGGATTACTTAAATGAAACGACAGAATTATATTGGAGGGTGTAGAGAATAAAGCGATAAATAAGTAACAAACGGTATGTTCAAGGAAAAGTCAACCAAAACGAAAAAGATAGCTAATTTAAGGTAAGTAAGTTAAACATGTAAAAGGTATATACTGTACGAGAGAGGAAATAAGTAAGTAAAGTTAACTAATTGATAATGGGGGCTAAAAACATTAGATATATTGTCAAGGAAGTAAAACGTAAAAAGCTTTTAGATGTACGTAGGGTTGAACGATTTTAAAGATAATTTTATGCCATTTAATGATGTTTAAATCGATATATGAAGAGATAACAGTAATCCAAACTCGATTCACTGATAAAATTGTTGAAGAAGAGAAAGATATCTTGTAAAACATATATTTACCAGGATGGGAAGCTCTCGTTTGAGTTCCACCCAAACTAATAAAGAAAAATTTCAACATCATTCTTAAAAAAAATGATTATTACAGCGTTTTGAAAGGTAAAAGATATGATTAGATAATTTCGTTAATTATATTTGAAGGCAAAATCTTCTTTAAAAAGACATCTATAGGTTACAGCGGTTCAAATTACCAAGGAAACACATTTAAAACTGTATCAGAGCAAGATAATGTTTAAGAAAAGAAATATATCACAGTTAGGTTAATATAACACTAAAAAACATACTAAAAACTCAAGTTAATTAGAAAATCTATATTTGGGGGTGAAGTTTTGTTATATATAGGTAATTGTGAATTATACTTAATGATTTCGGTTATAAAAAGACACTCAAAATTATAGAAAGATACATTATATGTGTTATTTAACAAATACAATAAGATTCCGCTACTCTAACGTTTTAAGAGATATTCTAAAAGTTCAATTCATTATGTTAAATGTTTTTAAACACAAGCTTCCTTTAAAAGTAATTTGTAAATCATAATTAAATAGCTAGATTACTAAAAGACACTTTTAAAATGTTAACAAACAAGACAGTGTTTATTTACAATTTCAAAAAACACTTTTTAAAGTCCAAAAAGAAGTCATAGATATGTTTAATCTAATATAAAATAGATAATTTCCATAATAAACAATGAATAAGGCATAAATCAATTAATTACTTATGTTTATTTATATTTACTCACGTGTGTAGTTTAAAAGTAAGGTTAAGCTGTTAAGAATCACTCCTAAAAAAACTTGTAGTTCTATTCAAAACAACTAATCACACATTTAAAATAATTCCAGTTATGGAGGACACTACATTTAAAGTTACAAGAAAATTAATTAAATTAATAAAACATTTTAAAGACAAAAGCTATACATTTCAATAGCTCAAAATGGCCGTTTATATTTAGTTACTATAACAACTGTCTTGACATCTTAGGAATTTAGTGAGTTCCAAAATACCAACATAAATTTTTAGGGCCAATAGATATTAGAAAATTAGATATATATTTTTTAAAGTAAAAAAGCTATATAGATAACGATAATTAATACATTATATAGTCATAAAAGAAATATTACAACCTAAAAACATGTTGAAGGCGCCAATTCTTACATTTACCGTCGACGCGGTATACGCGACATAACGGCAGTTGGTAACACCAATCTATAAAGTGGAGATTAGCGCACCCATCTGTCAATGACGTCACACAATATGCAAATTATTAGTCGTAAATGACGTAATATGCCAATTTCATAAAAGATATTATAAACAAAATCCCACACACGGGGTACTCACATGAATAGGTCCAGCTTCCTACAGAATCACTTCCTTCAGGGTTGCTCGTGGCCCCTTTCCAAATTATTTAAAGATGGTGGCTGCAACCTCCATCAGGACTGCTCCGGCTAGCTATTGCAGGGCGTGGGCTGCTACCAGGCTGCTTTCAAATTTATCTCCTACCTATGTAGAGGTAATGACAGGAACGGGTTTGGGGAACGATAATCAAAAAAAGGTTAAGGGAATCTACATAATTAAAAAATAAAGATACGATACCCAACCACTTTGGTCGATGTTCAGCAGTCAAGTTCCCCGTTTCCTAAGCGTCTTCCGTAAACTTCCCCACTTTTTCTTCCCCCATACGCGTCGGCGCGAAGTTCGTCCAACGCACTTCTGACGTGACGGAAATACACGCAACAAGTCTTTCAAATTTAAGGCGCGAAGCTCCTGCACATCAAAACTAAACTAAAAAGATGTCTAGTGCCTAATTTTGGCACGTAACAAGATACCAATACTGTTTTACAGGGGTTGTTAATATGCTTCATCATCATCATCATTAGGTCTTTATCTCAAAACTGGTTGGATACGTACCTGCACTTATTTATATTCTGAGCTAGTCTACATAGTTCTCTGAAATTCTCACACAGCATGTATATAGCTCGTTTCCCTTCTATTGTTTTCTAATTTTATGCCTTATTTCACAGAGATTCAGGCAATCATTCTTTTAAACTTTAAAAATTTTTGCTTAGTGTATTCAAACCAAATATTTCAAACATCAATAAATCAAAGTCACCTTCAATTTATGTCATAAATGTCAAACTTAAAGTTTTTATTATTTTGACAACGATCCTAGGTCATGGATCGAAACGTAAATAAAGATAATTTTAAAAACTATGAGTGGTTTAATTCCCAAAAAAGATTAAGAAAAATTTAAATACAATGAAAGACAATGCAATTAATTACAAATAAATAAAAGCTTACCTAGTAATAGTCGTAGTTTACGGTAGATCTATGTTGGTGTCTAAATTGTTCGAGGGTTCTCGTGGGGCTCGCGCGTTTTTTTCCTCTCAAATTGCTGCAGTGAAGTTGACTGCGAACCTAGAACTATAGGGAGCAGCAGGCATTAAGATAGATACGGGAAAGGTAGGGCATTCACGTGTAAACTATACTACTTTTCACTCACTAAAATGTACACATTCATACGATACGATAATTGACAATATAGTGTTTAAAACGCGCCTTTCTCATAAACTTGTCATTGTCCCCACCAACCGTGAACCGCTTTCATTTGTTAGTGCTATAATCACACACCTACAGGCATTAATTAATATACGTTTTCCGTGCATGTAAGCTCTCGTACAGACTTTTTTCTTTTTGGAGCTTTGAAGCGCCGCCTTTTGGCTGCACAACGTTTTACTTTAATACTAGGTATAGAGATGCTTTAATCCAAAAAGAAAAGCTTTATTTCCCCCATCATTATTATTTTACGTATACATTAGATTATTACTCATAAAATTGTGATTTCCAGTTCTCACATTTTGTGGGGGAATATCCTACAATTTTTTTATATGTATTCCGTCAAACATGAATTTTCTTATGTCTAAAAGAATGTCTGGTTATCGCGATAATCAATGAAAACAGTCGACGGTTGTTGGGAACAATGACGAGTTCATGTGAAAGGTGCGTTATAAACACTTTATCATCAACTATCGCACCGTATCGACGTTTACACTTTAGTGCGTGAAAGGCAATGAAGTTTATCCATGAATTCCATAATACATTTTGTGATTTAGGCATGCAAATTTCTATGCCAAAGTTATAACATGTTTTAACTTAGATTTTCGTTGGAAAATTTTCAGGGAGCCAAGGACCGGATTTGCATAAAATTTGTGTCACATAGATCTTCCAATTTTAGTAATGCCCTAAAAGGATAAGGTAAAAACAGATGAGGGCGGTAATTACATCACTACATCGAAAAACATCCACTAAATGGCTCTTTGACTAAAATACAATCGTTCTAGTCGTCCCAATACTAGTGTAACGTCTGTGTAAAATCTTTCACTCGTTTCAGCACCCATAATTGGCTCATTTCCTTCAATAACATGTGTTCAGTCATTTCATGAGAATAGTAAAAATCCTTGAAATTAGCTTAGCATATTATAACATTCAATTCCTGCAATGTAATGAATAACCTACAAAACTAAACAGGACTAGATTCAGGAAACATGGAATTTTTTAACTTTTTGACAAAACAGTAAATTTAATAAATATAAAAGTTGGAAACAGGTTATCCAATAATTGGAAAGGCATGCTGAGGGTTAAACTACTTTAACATGTAACAAGTTAGTAACATCGAGTTATATCTATAGTAAATAGCATACATGCAGTAGGAGTCAGATCTTTGCAATTTTCAAACATTACTAAATGCATATTATAATTAACTGTGCAGTGGTATGATTGAAACGTTAGTCTCAAAAGTATCATATAAAGATACTTCAGGACAGAGTGGCAGAAAGGCAGATCGAAATTGCCCACCTCTATAGCTTAGCTACTTGCAGCAAGTGAGATGCATGATATGCCACTCAAGGCTATAAACCCACAACATAAGAAATAGAAACCAAGGCACTCGGAATAGTAGTAGAAAATGAACCAGCTTTGCGTTCCCACATGCAAAGTAAAAGTACCAAAACAGAAGCACTGCAGGAAACAAAAAAGACACTAAGAACCAAGAGTAGCTGTATTAACTTAGCAGAGAACCATTGAAAGAAAAATATAAACATTTAGGTGCATTAAGAGCGAATAGGTGATTCCAATTTGTATAATTCATATATTAAATAAATGAAGTTAACTTGGCATAGAAACAAGTTTACAAAATTTAATCGAAATAGTAATGAACTAAATAGCATGAGGTATTATGGAGAATGTTCTCACAGTATTGCTTACATAAACATAATTTAAACAGCAAATGTAGAGCAATAAAAATTTTGGACAAGTATTTACCATAAACAGCAATAGGTTAAAGTCAAACGATAAGTGTGTGAGACACATTGTGGTTGAAAGCACAATTTTAAGTAACAATAATAATACAATTTTGTACAAGACCAGTAGTAAAAATGCAATGAAATCGAGTAGCTAAAACTATAGTATTAGTGGTTGTTAGTGGAAATATCATAAGTAGATTTAAAATTTTTCGTAAACCACTGAATTAGTATAGTTAGTTATATTCAGACATTCATCTATAAATGCCATGCAGCATTGGTGGAACACGATCTCAATTACAGTCCACTAGCCATACGTGGAACTGCCTCGAAGCAAGCAATATGATGTGTAGTATAACCAGTAACAAATCTATCAATAATACAAATAGAAATATTAGCTAGAAAACAAACATAATTAGTATCTAGGAAACTTATGGAGTGCCTACCAGCAAGACACGATAAGCCACCAAATTCAAGCATCACACGCAAACTGTTTAAGAAACAGCAATTATTATTCACTATCAGAAGTTAAACGCCAACGTGTGTCAACAAAACCACAAAGTAGAGGGGGATAAATTTAGTATAACCATCTGAACCACACAAAGTATTAAAGCAAAAACGGTTTTTCAAGGAATTAAACTACTCGAAAGAATACCTATCAAAATGGGAAAGTAGACAAATTTGCAATCACTGCAGATGTTTACATGTAAATAGTTCAAACAAACTTATTAGAATAGATAAATTTACAAACCCAGTCTACGAGAACTTGTTTAATAATAAACAAAATTAGGGAAATTTCTAAAATATGTGCAGTATACAATTAACATGTTGAAACTATCAATGTTAATGTTACAAAAAATAATGTGGACACTACAAACGCTAGGTTCTGGTCAAGGTTCACGAAAACAGCTGCACTACAGAATAAATACAGCACCTACTGTTAAATAAGAGTTACTCTAAACGAATCACTAAGCATAAAAAGATAAGTATCAACGTTTTTACTAAAACTTAGTTTTGCACAAATTATTCCGAGAAGAAATATTACTCTGTCTTTTGTCAATGTTACTCTGAGTAATCGGTTATTATAGCCACTGTTATTCTTTCAGTGTTTCTTCAAAAATAATGTTTGTGTCTGATAAACTGACCAAATTTAAGTGCTTTATATGCATAAGAACTGATATCTTCGGTTAAATTACATTTCGTACTTGTAAATTTTCATGTCCCTTTGATTTAAAGACCACTTCGATGTCTACTTATTTAAATATATCGGTTCACTACACTTTCATTATTTCAAGTTTGTAATGGTTCAGTTAGGCAACCAACTTTGCTCGTCCTTTTGTTTAATTTATGAATCTCCATTGATATGTTATACTTTCTGGTTCCTAATCTAGGCATGTGTTTGATAGTCAAGAATTTCCTAAATGTTGCTATTTAAATAAAATTAAAAATTGCTTTTTGGATCTTTTGTCACTATATTTACGAATGTTGGTTTTGCACTGGCTTCCTACTAATACATTATTAAGCACTAGTGTTAGTCCAAATAAACGTATAATCACAAGATCTGGTTATTTGGTGAATCCTCCACGATGATTAGATTTCTAATTTTACGAGGAAGGATGTATTACAAGTTAATAGCGCACCTTATATTGTACTGGTTGCATGTAGTGTTGGTCTACAGTGTTCATAGTAATGCAAAAGCTGACTCCCTAATGGACACCTGTTACGCATGCAGCCATCAAGCTGCATTCTGGTTGACTCCATTTTTATGTCGTTAACATTTAACTTGGATGTATTCATCATCATTAGGTCTTCAGTCCTGGAACTGGTTAGACGCATACCCTTATTGTTTCCTATTCTGAACTAACTTTCACATATCCCTAAAATTTGCATAGCCTGCATCTATCACTATCTGCATGCGAAAGTCTGATCTCGGTCTACCTCTACCTCTTTTTTTACTATCTATGCTTGTAATATATCCCGTACAATTCCCCAGAAATGTCATAGAACGTATTATTTTATAATTATTCATTAAACTTTATTTGTATTCTTGAGTTGTTATTGTTTTATGCCAACAGTAATACAGGTTAAACTATTAAAAAGTTATTAATGTTTGAAACAAATGATCAATTTCAGTTTTTTCCAAATAACTAAACAAGTTGAGGATCTAGGTGGGTTTATAAAAAAACATCCTACTACTCGTAAATTTCTACTCAACTTTGTTGATTTAACCAACTTTGTACCTTCTATAATAAAAAGTTACCAAACTACAAAGATAGATTGTGTGCATCCCATATGTGTATTGTTACTAAAGTGTGATGACCTAAGATAAACCGGAGAATCGTAATGCTAAAAACATGGAGATAGTATAGTAGAAAGACGCTGTTACGTGATAAAAGGGGTAACATGTCAGTCATGTTGGGTCGCCCTTTTCATCACTTGTATACACATTTGAGTTTTTAGTACATTTCAACAATTTAGTATGTGTGTAGATTATATTTGAAGTTGCTAATCATAAAATAACTATGGTGTCCTGTGTCGTTCACGCTTGTAACAGTAGAGATGCCGTTGATAAGGACACTACTGGAATGTTTTTATAAGTAATTAAACAATGATCAGGAACAGATCTCACGCAATTGTTAGTACGATAACATAAATTCCGATTGTTTGACAATAGAATAATTTATTTATTGTTTACATTCTTTTTTATTTCCAAAGGATTCACACTGACAGAACTTGTGCCATCAACATTATCGCCACCGCTAGCTAAAGCCAGCAGATACTTAACAACTGGAATTGAATTCTTCAATGGAATTAAACGAATACAACCCTGATAAATCGCCATATTGAATACCTACTAAGTCATATATCTCTCGATAGCTTTTCCGCATTAAGAAAAGTACTGCTAAAACGTCTCCTTATTATACTTGTTACGGGAAAATGCACAGGTCAGGCAGAAATCAAAGGAAAGTAAAGTAAGGACCCACAGGAATCAACCGGTGTGAAGTTAGCAGTAAAATTCTAACAGTAATTTTTACGAGGCAGGAGATGTACAACTGGCAGTAAATTCCCAGCAGTAAATTTTTCGTGCAAACTTTATTGAATAGACAAAAAGTGATTTCAGAAATTGAGCTACACTTACACCTTCCGCCTTGGCACAACTATTAAAATTGTGGGTTAGAATGAAAGTGAGCTTTAGAAAGTTTTTTGTAGTAGCATGTTTTGCTCCAGTGAATGACGATAGGGAGTGTGAGTATTTCGTCCTAACATGTATTATCAGCATTCCTGATGCTTTTAATTTGATAGCGATGCATGTTTCCTCGGATAAGCTTATATCCTCTGTGCATTGCTCTTTTGCGAAGCCCACTGTTTCAGCTATGGTTGCAGCATAAACAAGTCTAGCTACTGTTGTGACCATTCATCAGTGAGCAATATCAAGATGTTTTACTGTTTATCTTAAATGATTTAGGTGCAAGATAAGTATTTCGGCACCTGGAGGTATGTTACCAAATTTTTTTTGAAATCAGGAGATTATTACTTATCAGCATTTGACTTTAATGCGTAACCAATGAACCACAAATAAACTCAAGTCACATTACTCGGACAGGCGGAGCAAGTTTACATGTTACAATACGAAATGCACTCTTAGTAGATCAATTACTAAAAATAGAAATTTTTGATTTATTGTAAATAAAAATTCCTTGGTGATATTCTTTCTTTGTCTTTGGACCCCCTCTACACCCCCCTTTTCACATATTTGTAGTTAGCATGGTATTTCTAAGTTTCTTTTTGTCTTATTATGTGTTATCGTGATTCCTGACCGGTGTGAAGTTAGCAGTAAAATTCTAGCAGTAATTTTTACGAAGAAAGAGATGTACAACTGGCAGTAAATTCCCAGCAGTAAATTTTTCGTGCAAACTTTATTGAATAGACAAAATGCGATTTCAGAAATGGAGCTACACTTACACCTTCCGTCTTGGCACAACTATTATAATGACCACCCTTACAGTCCCAGTAGAACCAAATTACCTTTCGACCCATATGGATTTCAAAACCCTCCATAAATAATAAAGTGAAACAAATCAAATGGCAGAAAGCAATTACACCTTCCACTTAGGAATAATGCTCGAAGACCATCGAGTTACACCTTCCGCTTAGGCACATATATTGTAAGAACTTCCTTAATGTACTAAAACCAAATTTACTTGACGATGGGTATCAAACTCAGACCGTATAAGCTTCAAAACCATCTTAATGATATAAATAGAAATCAGAGTGGCAGAAGGCATCGAGTTACACCTTCGCTTTGGCACATAAGTAGACTTCCTTAATGTACCTGTAAAACCGAATTTACTTGCGACCCGATGGGTATTAAAATAGACCGTATAAGCTTCAAAATTCATCACTTAATGATATAAATAAGAAAAAAAATGAGAAGTAGCAGAAGGCCATCGAGTTACACCTTCCGTTTTGGCACATATATTGCTAAGAACTTCCTTAATGTACCTGTAAAAACCGAATTTACTTGCGACCCGTATGGGTATTAAAATAGACTCGTATAAGCTTCAAAATTCATCACTTAATGATATAAATAAGAAAAAAAATGAGAAGTAGCAGAAGGCCATCGAGTTACACCTTCCGCTTTGGCATATATATTTCTAAGACCTTCCTTAATGTACCTGTAAAATCCAAATTTACTTGCGACCCTTATGGGTTTCAAACTCGACCCCTGTAATCTTCAAAAACCATCTTTTAATGATATAAATAGGAAAAAAATCAGAAGTGGCAGAAGACCATCGAGTTACACCTTCCGCTTTGGCACATATATTGCTAAGACCTTCCTTAATATACCTGCAAAGACTAAATTTACTTGCGACCCGTATGGGTATCAAACTCGACCCCCGTAAGCTTCAAAAACCATCTTTTAATGATATAAATGGGAAAAAAAAATCAGAAGTGGCAGAAGGCCATCGAGTTTCACCTTCCGCTTTGGCACAGCGGAAGGTGTAACTTGATGGCATTCTGCCACTTTTGATTTTTTTCCTATTTATATCATTAAAAGATGGTTTTTGAAGATTACAGGGGTCGAGTTTGATACCCATACGGGTCGGGTCGCAAGTAAATTTGGTTTTTATAGGTACTTTAAGGAAGTTTTTAGCAATATATGTGCCAAAGCAGAAGGTGTAACTCGATGGCCTTCTGCTACTTCTGATTTTTTCCCTATTTATATCATTAATAGACGATTTTTGAAGTTTACATGGGGTCGATTTTGATACCCATACGGTTCGCAAGTAAATTTGGTTTTTGCAGGTACATTAAGGAAGGTCTTAGCAATATATGTGCGAAAGCGGAAGGTGTAACTCGATGGCCTTCTGCCACTTCTGATTTTTTTTCCTATTTATATCATTAAAAGATGGTTTTTAAAGCTTACAGGGGTCGAGTTTAATACCCATACGGGTCGCAAGTAAATTTGGTTTTTACAGTTACATTAAGGAAGGTCGTAGCAATATATGTGCCAAAGCGGAAGGTGTAACTCGATGGCCTTGTGCTACTTCTGATTTTTTTCCCTATTTATATCATTAAGTGATGAATTTTGAAGCTTATACGGGTCGATTTTAATACCCATACGGGTCGCAAGTAAATTGGGTTTTTACAGGTACATTAAGGAAGGTCGTAACAATATATGTGCCAAAGCGGAAGGTGTAACTCGATGACCTTCTGCCACTTCTGATTTTTTTCCTATTCATAACATTAAAAGATGATTTTTGAAGATTACAGGGTTCGATTTTGATACCCATGCGGGTCGTAAGTAAATTTGGTTTTTGCAGGTATATTAAGGAAGGTCTTAGCAATATATATGCCAAAGTGGAAAGTGTAACTCGATGGCCTTCTGCCACTTCTGATTTTTTTCCTATTTATATCATTAAAAGATGGTTTTTAAAGATTACAGAGGTCGAGTTTGATACCCATACGGGTCGCAAGTAAATTTGGTTTTTATATGTACATTAAGGAAGGTCTTAGCAATATATGTGCCAAAGCAGAAGGTGTAACTCGATGGCCTTCTGCTACTTCTGATTTTTTTCCTATTTATATCATTAAGTGATGAATTTGGAACCTTATACGGGTCGATTTTGATACCCATACGGGTCGCAAATAAATTTGGTTTTTATAGGTACATTAAGGAAGGTCGTAGCAATATATGTGCCAAAACGGAAGGTGTAACTTGATGACCTTCTGCCACTTCTGATTTTTTTCCTATTTATATCATTCAAAGATGGTTTTTGAAGCTTACACAGGTCGGCTATGATACCCATACCGGTCGCAAGTAATTTTGGTTTTTGCAGGTGCATTAAGGAAGGTTTTTACAATATATGTGCCTAAGTGGAAGGTGTAATTCGACGGCTTTCTGCTATTTGATTTGTTTCACTTTATTATTTAAGGAGGGTTTTTGAAATCCATATGGGTCGAAAGGTAATTTGGTTCTACTGGGACTGTAAGGGTGGTCATTATAATAGTTGTGCCAAGACGGAAGGTGTAAGTGTAGCTCCATTTCTGAAATCGCATTTTGTCTATTCAATAAAGTTTGCACGAAAAATTTACTGCTGGGAATTTACTGCCAGTTGTACATCTCTTTCTTCGTAAAAATTACTGCTAGAATTTTACTGCTAACTTCACACCGGTCAGGAATCACGATAACACATAATAAGACAAAAAGAAACTTAGAAATACCATGCTAACTACAAATATGTGAAAAGGGGGGTGTAGAGGGGGTCCAAAGACAAAGAAAGAATATCACCATCGAATTTTTATTTACAATAAATCAAAAATTTCTATTTTTAGTAATTGATCTACTAAGAGTGCATTTCGTATTGTAACATGTAAACTTGCTCCGCCTGTCCGAGTAATGTGACTTGAGTTTATTTGTGGTTCATTGGTTACGCATTAAAGTCAAATGCTGATAAGTAATAATCTCCTGATTTCAAAAAAAATTTGGTAACATACCTCCAGGTGCCGAAATACTTATCTTGCACCTAAATCATTTAAGATAAACAGTAAAACATCTTGATATTGCTCACTGATGAATGGTCACAACAGTAGCTAGACTTGTTTATGCTGCAACCATAGCTGAAACAGTGGGCTTCGCAAAAGAGCAATGCACAGAGGATATAAGCTTATCCGAGGAAACATGCATCGCTATCAAATTAAAAGCATCAGGAATGCTGATAATACATGTTAGGACGAAATACTCACACTCCCTATCGTCATTCACTGGAGCAAAACATGCTACTACAAAAAACTTTCTAAAGCTCACTTTCATTCTAACCCACAAAATACAGGCAGAAACCAGTTCATATTGTTTCATGCATGCTTTTGCTCGATCATTTAAATTAAACCAACACCTCTTGCCCCGAACTCATTGCTCTATACTCCGGACCACAAACCCAACATACCGTCATCTAATTCAACCACATCTTTCCCTGTATGTTTGTTGTGGTTTGTTTAGCATTTTTTTAAATCTTCTTTGGGAAGTAAACCACTCATAGTTTTTGAAATCATCTTTATTTACGTTTCGATCCATGACCTAGGATCATTGTCAAAATAATAAAAACTTCAAGTTTGACATTTATGACAAATTGAAGGTGACTTTGATTTATTGATGTGTTCGATATATTTGATTTGAGTACAT
Source organism: Platerodrilus igneus (assembly GCA_036346225.1). Taxonomy (NCBI): domain Eukaryota; kingdom Metazoa; phylum Arthropoda; class Insecta; order Coleoptera; family Lycidae; genus Platerodrilus; species Platerodrilus igneus. The sequence goes on along the minus strand of JARFIW010001680.1, from coordinate 7,661,783 downwards.
TAGGTGAAAATTTTAAAGTTTAAAAGAATGATTGCCTTCAATTTGTGTTGCAGCCTGGGACCGACTTTTTAGGTAGCGAATACGCTTAACGTGAAACCAGCTGATTAATTTTTATTGGTAATTTCAAATAAATTTGCACCCTTCCTTGTTACAGGTAGGAATGGGTGTACAACAGAGTCTAATTAAAACTCTGGCGGGACTAGCGTCGGCCGTTTGTGGCTGCGGTAGATTGCAAAAGACTATATCTCAGGGGTTTAGAGAACAAAGTTAAATTTTACCCAGGCAAGTTAAAGGGATGCAATTTAGAACTTGACAAAAGAAAATATTTGAATACAACTTATATATTGACGTTTAGTTAATAACATTAATAAAAAAATTAAATATGTATCGTTATTTTCTTACAACCAAATTTTTATACGATAAAATCACTAAATGAAGTTTATATATCTACACTCATTATTTCAAAATTTGTTTAAAACTACCAGATAAGATCTAGAATAATTATTGTGCTTAGGCACAATTTCAAATTAACGCTCTTAATAAAGGGAAATCATAAATACACTTTGTAGTGTTTAACATTAGTTAAGAGAATTTAAAATGAACGTTTAAATTGAACATAACCCCAGAATTCACAATAAAGGTTTCATGAAAGCTTTCTTGTTTACAAACATAAGGTTATATTATATAGGAAGCAAAGATAATATCAAATTAGTTCAGGTAATCGATTATAGTTAAGATAATAGATAAATAAAGTTCTGACTATATTTTACATGCATAATTTCTCAGATAATTGAAATTTAAAACGTAACGCATGCACGTCGTTCAGTCACAAAAATAAATAAGATAAACTCGTACCTGTATTCCAGATATATGAAAGAAACGTATACTTAAATATTGAGCTTACGGCTTGTTCAAAACTATAAGATGTTCTTACGGTTTGTTGAGACAAAACACCATTGTTAATTATATTGGTTGTTAACCTCAAACTTCTAATTTGTAAGGGCGAATCCTTGTTTGTTCCACAGCCATATGTTTCATCGACGAACATATGATTTATTTTAGAAGGTACTTAAAACGTCAATATAAATTCTTACGATAAACGATAATATTTGTAGGTAGTAAAATTAATGCATAGGCTTAGATAGCTTAGCATAGATAATTAAATTCTCCATCAGAGAATATATCACCTGAAGGTACTTCAGGAAGGAATATGCCACGGGAAAGCATGCCATCAAAAAATATGCTATGGTAAGATATGTCACCATAGGACCCTAGAAAATAAATGTGTTACAATAACAAACTATTGCAATTGGTCACGAGGAACAATCTAAAATTTAATCTACAAATAGCTTACCATCCATTAACATTATGAACGGGTTATCTAGGTAGGCCCTCTTCATAAGCGTTTTGCTTATATTCTAAAACAATATTTATGTATGTTAGAAAGAATAAGCAGACACCTTTTACATACCAGGTACGACATCATGGCATTCGAAAGGACATCTTTATCGGAAGACGGCATGTGCTCAAAAAGACCATTAAATATCAAGACAAATCAAAATTGGTTCTAGTTTACTGATAACCACACTTTTTGAGAGGGGCAAAACAAGAAAACTATCCTGAAGGCTAGATTCATATATACACCAGTTGTGTATTTATCGATATTTTTCAAAGGTTAACCAATAGGAAAATTACATCTGATCTTAATTATTTATATTGTTTATACAAAGGAAAGAATATTGAAATAAGACTAAAGATAGATGTATATGTATATAGTGTCGAGGGGTTAACCACTAGGGTAAAAACGTACATGTATTTCAAAAATCATTAAAAATTTGCATGATTTCGGCGATTTCGCCAAAATCAACTGGTTTTTTAAAGATTTCGGCAATTTTGTCGAAATCATTAAAATTATGTGATTTCTGCGATTTCGCCGCAATCAACTAATTTATTAATCTATTAATTTATTAATTTTTTGTTAAAATTTCGTTACTGAATTTTTAGTAATCTTAAAATTAAGTATCTACCTTTAAAACAGAGTGTGTTGCTGTTGATTTAAACATACCATACCTTATAATTAGTATTTAGCTAGCTGGAGTCAGGGAATAGTTTCATATTTAAAAGATCACTAGAAAATGGTGGAAGTATCACGAAGACGTTCAAGAATTTTAAAAATTAAATTTAAAGTGAGACATTTATATATAGGAAATATAATAAAACAAGCTTATCTCCATTATTTACCAGGTATACGCTACCTAAAAAACCCGAATACATATGTAATAAAATCAGTATTTTATGGGAATTTTCATAGTGTGTGATTCTGTATGGTGTTATACTACCAGAACTCTCCAGCAAGAAAAGGAATCCTCTTTTCATTGCTTTTCGACGTTTTTGTTTCGTTTAATAGATGAGGAACTCTATGTTGCGGTGGATAAGGGGACATACAGTGTTTTTTTCATTTTTACTAGGAGCATCTTGAAAACTGTTGGAGATAGAGAAATGCTCAAATGGGAAAGTAAAAGTAATGTGTTTTTTTCTGCTGATCTTGCACGTGCTTTTATATTTTAGAAGAAGTCCACGGATATCTAGATCGAGATCTAGATATTTTGAAAAAAACTAAATATTTCAATGTTTTTCATATTCATCTGTAAGTTTTACTATTGACATTAGATTGCTCCAATAATTTTTCAATACTGTTGGTCTCCACCGAAGTCTCCATTTTCTTTATGTCTGGATTTGCAACCAGAACTTAGATCCTAAAAACAGTCCTGGTTCTGGTTAAATTGGAATGGTTGTTTACCGAAACGAAATACTATATGGGTATTGTAATTATTAATATCTAAGAAAGCCAAGAATGCCAAAACTTAGCAGCCATTTTACCGAAACTACTCGAATGCTGATTAGCGTAAGTCATCATCATCATCATCATTGGGTCTTCAGTCCTGAAACTGGTTAGACGCGTACCATCATTGTTTCCTATTCTGAACTAACCTACAGATTTCCCTGAAATTTGCACAGTCTGCATCTATCACTATCTGATCTAGGTCTACATCTACCCTTTTTTTCCTATCTCTGCTTGTCATATATCACATACTATTCCCCAAAAATGCCTTAGAACGTATTATGCCCTTCTACTTCTCATATTTTTTCCCAAAGATATCCTTGTTCCCTTACTGTTTCTATAACCTATTTGTTATTAACTTTGTCTGTCCATCCTCGAACATCTGAAGCACGGCATTTCAAAGGCCGCTACTGTTCTTCTGTCTGCTTTTCAGACTGCTCGTATTTCCTAGGCATATTGTCTGTGCTGTGCTCCACACATACGCTTTCAACAACTTTTTGTTCTATGTTTGTTGTCTTTCATCATAGGTGCCGTTCTTTCTTGTTAGATGCAGTTCGGTCACCTTCTATTTTTACAATTATATACCCTATTTCTTGACATTCAGTGGTTGCGAAGGGGGTAAGCAGCCTGTGGCTGCCAAGTTCCCCTGCACTTGGACATTTACTGATTTAATATTTTTCCAATATGTCTTTTCGCACAGTCAACATTAGTTGCAGATATTTCACAACAAACAACTAGTTTATAATAATCATCAGATTTGTCTGCGCTTATTTTTCGTCATTGGGTATCCCGTCTCAAAACTGGTTGGATATGTACTTGCACTTATTTCTTTTCTAAACTAACCTACATGGTTCCTGAAATTCTCACACAGTAATACAGCTCGGTTCCCCTTATATTGTTTTTAATATTATGCCCTATTTCACAGACATTTATTGAAGGGGTTAAGCAACCTGTGGCTGCCAAGATCCCCAACACTTAGACATTTGCCGAAATAATAGTTTTCCAGTAAATGCTTTCACGCAATTACTATAATTCGAGAATATTGCCCATCCAATGCTTGTAGTTGATTATAATAAATATCATGTTTCTTCTATTGTTTTCTAATATTATGCCCTTTTCACTGAGATTTATTGAAGGGGTTAACCAACCTGTGGCTGCCAAGATCCCCAACACTTAGACATTTGCGAAATAATAGTTTTCCAGTAAATGCTTTCACGCAATTACCATAATTCGAGAATATTGCCCATCCAATGCTTGTAGTTGATTATAATAAATATCATGTTTCTTCTATTGTTTTCTAATATTATGCCCTTTTTCACTGAGATTTATTGAAGGGGGTTAACCAACCTGTGGCTGCCAAGATCCCCCAACACTTAGACATTTGCCGAAATAATAGTTTTCCAGTAAATGCTTTCACGCAATTACTATAATTCGAGAATATTGCCCATCCAATGCTTGTAGTTGATTATAATAAATATCATGTTTCTTCTATTGTTTTCTAATATTATGCCCTTTTTCACTGAGATTTATTGAAGGGGGTTAAGCAACCTGTGGCTGCCAAGATCCCCCAACACTTAGACATTTGCGAAATAATAGTTTTCCAGTAAATGCTTTCACGCAATTACTATAATTCGAGAATATTGCCCATCCAATGCTTGTAGTTGATTATAATAAATATCATGTTTCTTCTATTGTTTTCTAATATTATGCCCTTTTCACTGAGATTTATTGAAGGGGTTAAGCAACCTGTGGCTGCCAAGATCCCCCAACACTTAGACATTTGCCGAAATAATAGTTTTCCAGTAAATGCTTTCACGCAATTACCATTATTCGAGAATATTGCCCCTCCAAAGCTTGTAGTTGCTTATAATAAATATCATGTTTAAGTGCAGATACTTTCTTCGTCATTAATTTATCCATCTTGGGACTGGTTGGATCGTCCTCCATTGATTTCTCTTCTGAGCTAGCCTACACATTTCCTGAAACTCCTACAGCCTACATCTTTCACTATCTGTGTGCAGTAGTCTAACCTAGGTCTACCTCTTCTTCTCTTTTTTCCTATCTCTGCTTCTAGTATATTCCGCACTATTCCTTCATGCCGTAGTATGTGGCCTATCATCCTATCTCTCCTATTTTTTACCGTTTTCCACATATTTCTTTCTTCCCCTACCATTTTTAGTACCTCTTCGTTCTTAACTTTGTCTGTCCATGATATCTTCATCATACGTCTGTAGCACCACATTTCAAAAGCTTCTACCTTTTTCTTGTCCGCTTCTCCCACTGTCCAGGCTTCACAGCCATACAGTGCTGTGCTCCACACATATGTTTTGAGCAATCTTTTCCTTGTTTCTATGTTTGTGGTCTTTGAGCACAGTAGTTGCTTTTTCTTGTTAAATGTAGCACGACCTTGTGCTAATCTTTGTTTTATGAGCGTAAGTATATTAGAAAAAACTTAAAACATACCAAACTTACTAAACATATTGTAAAATTAATTTAAAATAAAAAATACAAGACATAAATACTTTTAGAAATCGCATTCTTTTAAACTTTGTGGTAATTCGATTGTTCAGATTTACCACATCAGTAAGCAGACTTATATCTACAGGTCGCTATTTACGACAAGCGTTTTCTAGTTTTTCCCGCTCGAGAGCGACAAAGTAAATGTCCTCAACAAACGTCAACTTTTCGTTGTCAAATTAAAGTGCAAAAGCCTTCTTTGTGTAGCGATTGTAGATAAAATATGTTTATCTACAATCGCTACATAAAGAAGGCCTTTTCGCTTGGATTTGTCAACGAAAGTTGACGTTTATTGAGGACATTACTTTATCGCTCGGCGAGCGATAAAAATTACAAAACGCGCGTCTTCAATAGCAACCTGTAGATATAAGCCTACTCTCTAATAACGCAAGCCGTGTTAAATATCAAATCGCGCGCATATTTTATCAGTCAAAATAACGTTCCCTTTAATACCGCTTGACGTTATTTGTGTACCCATATCTCTCTTATATGTCCCTCTTCCTTCAATTCTACCGGACTGAATTGTGGTCCTATGATCTATTAAAATAAAGCACGAGATATATGCAATAGCTTGAGATACGGATTGATTTGACAGATCGGAGATAGGATCGAATTTCGATCGGATAGAAGCGCCGAGATAAATGCAGTCTGTATTAGTATGTGTGAACAAATCCCTCAATTAAATACAAGGTATAATGAACAAATTGAGAAATTACATAACCAGCAAAATGCTGATGAAGAGAACGTAATGTTTTGTTAATCACATATCACGTTGAATAGAATAATGTCGAAGTCAGTACGCAAATTCTGAGGCAAATAAATATACAAAATCAATTTCGGCGCGAATTCGATGGCGATTTCGGTAGTGATTTCAGGATTTCGATGGTGATTTCGGGACTTAGATGGTGATTTCGGTGATGAATTCGGGATTTCGGTGGTGATTTCGAGATTTCGTGTGATTTCGAGATTTCGACGGTGATTTCGAGATTTCGGTGGTGATTTCGAGTGAAACGTACATGTATTTCGGAAGTGGTTAACCCCTCGATATAGTGTATTACTTAATAATTCTAAAGAGAAATGTTACACAAATCAAAACTAACTTGTGATTATAAACGGTATTAGTATAAACTTAAGACAAATAATCCTTTTATATTGAAGGAAATTGGAACACAATGTAACATGGCAATAGAATGGTAAATAGACATGTTACAAATTCAATAATTTGAGGTTTGGAAAACATTTTTTAACATGTTTCTATTTATATGTTTGAGAGGATGGTTATTAAAGAAGTGTGTGATTACGTTACCGTAAGGCTTAAGCAGCCAGGGGCTGCTAATATGCCTATTGTTAGTAATTAGTTGTTGTATGTATAAATAGAAATCATGTATGTAAGCTGTATTTCATGTTAATATCGCATGGAAAACCCAGGAAAAACTTGTAATGCTACCTAGATATTGTGGGCATTTGATTTTCATTTGTTATTTCTTTTAGTAATGGAATCCTAGCTTACTGAAAGTCACGGATTCGTTAGCTACGCAGTTATTTTTATGTAGGGTTATATAAGTAGCTTCTTTGATTTTGCATTTTTGGTGGTTTTCTTCTTTGTCGATAATTTTTGCGTCCTCCCATTTTATTTTATGACTGGAGTCCCATGCATGTTGACAAATCATGGATTTTTCAAATTTTCTATTTTTTATATATGATTATGTTCTTTTAATCGAACTTCAAATGGTCCGGAACTTTCCCCTATATAAAACTTATTACATTCGCACTGTATTTTGTAGATGCAGTTTTTGAATTTTGTATTGAATTTTTGGGTTTTTTTTTTGTTAATTGTGCTCTTAGTGTATTGTTGGTTCTAAATACTGCTTTAATTCTGAATTTGTTTCCTATTCTTTGGATTTTTTTGGAGAATCCTTTTATGTATGGTATTGAAAGCATTTTTTGGTGCGTATCGTTGTTTTTGTTTTCTATTTCATTATTTTTTGGGACTTTATTCATATTTCTTTCTCTATTATTTTTTTAGGGTACTTGTTTTCTATTAGTGTACATCTGATTAGATCTTTCTCTTTCTTTAAAATTTCTTCATTTGATGATATTAATTTTGCTCTATCATACATGGTTTTGATAATTCCTCGTTTGACACAGTGTGGGTGGTTTGAATCGAAGTTTAAGTATCTGTTTGTGTGCGTTGATTTTCTGTATACCGATGTATTAATTGTTGTATCGTTTTTGTTAACTAGAATATCTAAAAACTGAAGTTTTCCTTGTTGTTCTAATTCATATGTGAATTTAATAGTTGGTTCTATTTTGTTAATTGACTCTACAAAGTTTTAATTAGTTCTGCATTATGAGGTCCAATTACATAGACATCATCTACGTATCTCTACCAGATTAGTGGTTTCAATTCTTGTGTGAATATTACATCTTTTTCGAATTCTTCCATGAATATATTACTAAAGATTGGTGATAGTGGACTTTCCATCGTCATTCCGAAGCTCTGTTTATAGAATTGGTCACTTATTTGAAAATATGTGGTATTGACGCATAAACCAAGTAATTCCATAATCGATGATATACTATGTTTTGTTCTTTCTTTAAGGTTGTCATCTTTTTCTAGTTTGTTTTTTATAATATTAAGTGTGTTGTTTATGGGGACATTTGTGAAGAAATTTACTACATCAAAACTTACCATTGTGTGTGTATTTTCAATTTTTGTTTGATAATTTTTCTAAAAAATGTTGGTTGTTTTTTATGAAAGAGTTCGTTTTGCCTTGTGACGTTAATTCGTGGCAGTCCCTGTTCGGGCGCCAAAGTTATGTTACGTTGGCTCGTAGCCGTGCGTAACACCAAGAAAATAAAGAAAATGACCAGGCTCAATCGGAGATTAGGGGGGGGTTTTAGAAAGCAGACTGACATATAATGTATGCGGCTGTAAGAAATTAGTGACAGTACCTGTAATAAAATAAAAAAATAATAATAGTTAAGCAAACCTGAAAAAAAAAGAATAAGTATAGCAGCAATGAAAAGTCTAAATTATTTAGTACTTTGTAGAATGTAAAAAAAAGAAACTGTTTGAATAATCTATATAATATAACAACAGTAAAAGCAATACAGAAAAATGTTTAGTACAAAGTGAGGTAATATTGGGGAGTAGCAGAAACGTTTCCTCACACACCAATTAAACATAAATCAGATAAAATGTTGACAAAAGATAAATAGATAAGACACAATTGGTATGAGTAATTCAGTAGTATTGATTTTTCTTTCTTTCTTTTTTTTTCTCTCTATGTTTTAAAATAGCATGCAAGTCTATTGTAAAAGGTATCAAAACGACAAAGATATGGTAAAGCAACGGATAGCTATTTAAAGTAATAACAAGTAGGAAATAGTTCAACTTACAAAAGTCCTTCAGCAACGCTTCCTTGCAACTGAAGTGTGGGATTCAACGATGTCCTGCACTAACAAAGCACTTCACCCTTGACTGTGAGGGTGTTGATGGAACTTGGCACACGTTACACTAATCACACCTACGTATTTCACTGGGGTTAGCAGCAGACATTATCACGCGTCGGAACTATGTAGCCTTGATAAATTTCTTGGTAATTCTATTTCCTAAGACAATAATTTCGAAATATTCTGTAGCACTAGTTTAATTTCAACTGGGACCAAATGGATATTAGTTTCATAAACATCCCCAAAAGCAGTGAGAAACTTCAACTAATACCTTTGTAAGCCGGTAATCTGTTATGTTTCGCAAATAACGAAATTTGCTCAAGCAATGATCTATTTTAGGTTCTTTGTTAGAAAATTCAGAAACTACAGTAGCACTGTATTTAAATAATTCAAAGTATGCGCTACTTTGAAAAGAAAAGGACCGCGAAACTAGATTGCACACACCGTTTAAATATCAAAAGACAAAACAACTAAAAAAAGAACCATAATGGGTAAAGCACGTGTATCGCTACAGCAAGTCCGTCAAGTGTTCCTTAACCCATATATCTCACAAGAAAAACAACTAAAAACAACTAGTAAGGTATGCGTAAGCAATAACACCGTCCGGCAAATGTTACTTAAACCACTTTCTAAAGTTAATATCCAACTTTTATTTCACAAAACAAACAACTAAAATCGTGCCGTGTTTATTCATGTACAATTCGAAAATTAATCCCGCATTAATTTTCACTATTATCAAAGCAATAAGAAAGCAGTATTTTCAACGTACTTAATATATCGGAACACAGAACAGAACTCTTCACTCCTCATCCGTTTATCTCAACTCGTTGCTATTACAACCTCTTATCGTCTATTATCTAGACTTGTATATCCACATAAGGAACAAAATCTATACGAACGGCAAGACAAGAACGATGCAATCCACTCATTATAATACGACGCACTCGCCTAAGGAGTTAATAAATATAAAATATAGAAATAGTAGTTACAGAAATGTATTTACTAATTGGGAAAAAGCGTAAAATGTTAAGCTATAAAAATGCACGTTACAGCCTGCTAATGGATTTATAATTTTTAGGAGAAATTTTGCTAAATTGTGGCATGGTGAATGTATGGAGCTTACGATAGGTCTTAAAGGAATGTCTTTTTTATGAATTTTTGGTAGACCGTAAAAGTGGGGTGGTTTACTGTAATGTGGGACCAGTTTGCTTCTTTCTTTGTCTTCGAATTCATCGGTTGCTTAAGCCTTAACGGTAACGTAATCACACACTTCTTTAATAACCATCCTCTCAACTATATAAATGGAAACATGTTAAAAAATGTTTTCCAGACCTCAAATTATTGGATTTTTTTTGAAATTACCAATAAAAATTAATCAGCTGACTTCACGTTAAGCGTATTGACTACCTAAAAAGTCGGTCCCAGGCTGCAACACAAATTGAAGACAATCATTCTTTTAAACTTTAAAATTTTCACCTAATGTACTCCAACCAACTATATCGAACATCAATAAATCAAAGTCACCTTCAATTTATCTCTTAAATGTCAAACTTGAAGTTTTTATTATTTTGACAACGATCCTAGGTCATGGATCAAAACGTAAATAAAATAGATTTTAAAAACTATGAGTGGTTTACTTCCCAAAGAAGAATAAAAAAAACATCTTTCTCGTTCCACTTTGTTTCGCTCAAACACAGCACATTCATGCGCCTTTTTTCATTTCATTCATGGTTTCATACTCTTTACCGTACACTCCTCTGACATTCCAAGTACCAAATCTCCATTCCTGTATGTGGCTGTTATCTGATGGGACATCTATTTTCCATCTCAGTCGCCCACCATGATTTTGATAGTCCCAGGCTTTCGCAAAGATTTTGTTAGTAATTTTTAATTAGGTTGAACCAGGTTACCAGCCTATATTTCAACCATGCTGTTGAAGATTTCCCTACTAACGGTAACAGTACCATACCGTTCAGTGTTGGCATGTTTAGCCTCTCTGCCACAGACGTCACCACGATTCTCAGTCCTCCAGACATGCCTAACATCTTTTAATACAAGCTAAAACTTCTCCTTCCAAGAAGATAATCTTGTAAGTCAGCACAAAGTTGCCCGTGCTACGACCACTAGGAGGTACATGCTGTGCACTGACACACATCGAGCACCCATCAAGATTACACAAATGCAAAGCAATATCACGCCAAGCTCAGCTCGAACAGTGACATTTAACTAAAGGTTACTTAACCAAATATCTAGCAGTAAGCACTTCATAGGTAGTAATTTTGTTTCCTAATCATGTTTCTGCTAGCTCAGTAACTCTGCTTGGGTTAGAACCTTTGCCTACAGAAATTACATAGATGGCACAGAATTACACATTGAATACACAGACTTCATACTGATCATACCAGATTACATGGATTACACACACTTCACATACGATTTCACAGAGAGTGCACACCAGATTACATGCTGCAGTTTCTCCCTCACCCTATCCACATTAAATAAATCAATTCGTAATCGCCATTTTGCAGGTAAAGATCCAAACAGATATAAATATCATCAAACAATAATAAATGTTCATACTACACAGATAAATGTGATGGCATGAATTAGAGAAACCAAACTATAGTCGAAATCAGGAAAGAATGAATGCACATCATAGGTTTCTGAATTAAAAAACGACATACTTTCAAATCTTATGCATTAAGTATATTCCGATAGATCCTTTAAATGTATGTCGTTTTTTAATTCAGAAACCTATGACGTGCATTCATTCTTTCCTGATTTCGAATATAATTGGAAAATTCAAGCATTTGATTCATGACACAATTCATTAAAGCACCACACAGTGTTGATGATGAACCTGGACAATTATTGATAAATTACGTGAGAATCCAGTGCCCTTGAATTGGATTTAGTTTGTCCCCTGGCAAATACTTGTACGTCACAATGTAGCAGCATGATCAGTCAAAGAAGTTTAAGGGATTGTTGATGCTCCATCAACCCCCTCAACACAAGTCAGTCGGCTAACAGCGTTTAACGTGAAAACATCTCTTTTGTTTCAACATTTTTAGTTACCTAGCTTAATTATTATTTACAATAATTTGTATTACCTGCTTTGCATTTCAGTGTGACCTTTTGTTTAATAAAGCGTGAATAAGTACATTGATCGATTATTACAGTCCACTATATCAATTGAGCCTAATTTGGCAAATTAAACAGAACTACAAATTTTACATTCTATAAAGTCTTACAACATAATTACTTACTGATGGGGTTAATTGAATAATTAAAGTAACCCGCGGGTTCTTTAATATTCTCTGCTGGAACCAGTGAAATTTAAGGAAGGACTTCCTTAAAATGATGGAACGCAAATATCTCCCGACTATGCTAGGGGTATATTCCTCGTGTAGAGCTTATGAAGATTGGTCGTGGTTCTTTTTACAAAACATTATTTACTTACTATGGCTTAATTTATACCAAAATAAGGGTTAGGGTGGGCGACACCAAGTCATTAATGTTTAAACACAGGGTTTCCCTAAGGGGGACTTGGGAGTCCTTAGAGAGGAAAATTGTATTAACTGCTTATGCAGGAGCTGTAAAAAAAATTGAATTAAATTAACAAAGTGAGGACACAAGAGGTATACTCTTGCTACCTCATAATAAAAAATGCTGTAAAGATTAATTATGCACACACTTTTATAGACACAAATGTTAGGCATCAAATTCTGAAAGAGCTATCAGAGCTTCTTCGTTAAATAGAAGCTACAAATATCATTACCTCAAAGGTATTTATGCCTTTTGTTCCTTGATCTAGTTACGCTATTTTTGAACTCACTTGTTCAAAATAAAACAATTAATTAAATGAATTAATTGCTGATTCTTTAATTAAAAGTTGCGTCATGATAAAAATTGTATGTACAAATTTTGCATATCAAAAAGGTTACTATAATTTCTTCTACACAGCTGAAGAATTATAAATTCGAATGAAATATCAAATACGTTAAGCGTTTCTGTTTACTACAAAATTAACCCGAATCAATACCAAAAATATCAGATGTTATTCGGTTTACAAGTTTATATGAAAATTTCCAAAAATCTAATAATTCAATGTTCAAAAGCTTTAACTATAATTACACATAAATGGAACTTTAATCAGAACTCAATGGAGTTGCTTAATTTCGTTAATAATAATAACGGTCATTACACTGGATTTAATATTGACAATAAAAAGATGATCAAAGTCCTTTATGGTTTGTTAAACAAAATAATATTTATACGTCATCACAAAGTTATTTTTCTGGTGTAGCCTTGTATCAATGTTTGCCAAGTGCAGACATCATGTAAAAATAATATAGAGCGCTTACCTCGTTTCAACAGGTTTTGTTTGTGTGACAGCGTTACATTGTATTAAAGCAGATGTATATACATACGGTTCCTGGACAAACAAATGACGTCGCCTTCACATGTTGCACTGCAAACAACCAGCTGCGTGTTTCTTGTACCCAATTATACGAGCTTAAAGCGTATTTCCTCTACGCAATAACAAGACAAACCAAAATCCATTCCAACGGTTATCACAAAATGCAAAGCTTTGATGTATTACTGCATTTAGTTCGTTAGCAAAACAATTATCTTGAGTGTTACTTGTAAATTCATCTTAGCAATTTTAAAAATATCATTACTGTTAATTATTGGACGTTTAGATTGAAACCAAAAAATTGCTATCTAAATTGTAGGACATTCCTGTTAAATCTCAAATATTACAGTTTCATTGCAGAACATTTTATTAAGTCCACGTATTACGGTAAAGTTGAAAGACGTTCATGTTAGACCAAAATTTATTATCGCTACATTGAAGTACTTTCTTGTTAAATTTAGAATATTATCATTAACTTAATAAATGCTCACATTATATGGTAAACTTGAAAATCGTAAATGAAAAGAAAAGATCCATATGATCATACAACACAAAATTTAAACGGGATAATTTTTATAAGACAAAATAAAACAGGATAAAACTAGATATAAGAAGATACGAGAAGAGCGCATTATTAAAAACACTACATCAAGTGTTTATTACACTTGAGCTTTCACATAGGCATAAAGCCACACGTAAATTACTGGCTAGAACTCTAAAGTTCTCCATGATGCCTTCGTGCCAAGTGTTCCCGCCAGAATGACCGTTGACACGTTGCGCACGAAATATCAAAGGTGTTTGGCATTGAAACGTTTATTCAAATAGTTAACGCCTGATGTTAGCAACCAAACTAGCATCTCTGTATTGTAGTTAGACTACATGATCCCAATACAGATATTTATTTAATTGACGACGTTTACGTATTTAATGAAACAGACAAACGATGTATTTAACTAATAATTTATCGATGGTTTGCAGTCGTCAAAAAAATTGTTACAAAAGCATTAATAGTCAATTGCTAATAAAATAATAATTATACTATAAATAATAAAAAAGAATGAAATTATTGTAATAAAATCACTTACCTTAAATAAATCTTCAGAAAAAGTCCTAAATATTTCATGTTTAAAACGGTACAACAAATGTATATTAAACTCCTCGGTACATATATTCTTTGCTCTACCTTTAATAATTTCTTTCTGAATATCCTCGTCGATACCTCTGTTTACTAAGATGTTGACTTTCACACCCTTTACATATAAACCAATATAATTTTTACGTTCCATCTTCTTTTGCATTTTCAGATCAATAAGCTTTTTTAAAGTAACATTTCTCAAAAATCGGTTTATAAGTGATGTTTTAGAAGTAGATCGACTATTTTGAAGGGATTTTACAGTAAACAATTCGGGTTCATCAATATTACATAGCGATTTACGTTTTTTATTCTTTCGTTTCGGCGAACTTAAGTGTCGAGTGCTGCTAACACTATCATTCAAATAATCAAAAGTGGAGTCACTATCTGAAAAGTCAATCGTAGCAGTACTTGTACTCTTTCTAATACTTGTCAAATCATTTTGTATCTCTTGCAATTTTAATGAGCATAAGGAGGTATTTAAGATTTCTTTAGCCTCACTTTCAATTGCTTTTTTTTCTTTACGCTTAAAAAAATTTAATTCGTTTAATAGCGTTTGATATAATGTTGAACTTTTTGGTTTTTGTTGTTCAAATGTTTTCTTAAAGTTTTCATACTCGTAAGAATAACTTATACCTTTATGCTCATATACGTTACTAGCACATACAATTATATTTGATGGTAATGCTTGGTTATTAGGATAGTTTGGATAAAATCCTTCACTGATTGTCAATTTCAAATTGGTTTTCAGATTTGTGGTCTTAGCGGGCGACTCGTCTGGTTTTTGAGCATCTTCTTGACCTTCAGGAACGCCACGTTCTGCTAATGGTACAGTAGTAGAAAAACTAAAAATATTTTTTAAACTGCCAAGAATATTTGTATCCAATAAATTTGACTCAGGTGGCTTTCGTTCCTCTTCGACGATGTTTGTATCAATATATTTTCTAGAACGCTTACTCTTCTTTAAACAACTAGATTTAGGCACTGCCGTTTCAGAAGGCTCCTTTCTTACCATATCGTCTTCGTCAACCGAACTTGATATACTTGTGCTCGAACTAGATGAAGTTGACGAAAATCGTGCTCTATTTACATAAATATCTGATTGTACTTCACGCTCCGCAGAATTCTTCAGATAATATGGGGAATCGCCTTCAGCTGCCCAACTGTATCGGCCTTTAACAACATCTGGTTTACGAACGAAACCATTGCTGAAGAAGCTCATAGATATATCAGGCTCATGTGTAATAAATCCGTGATTAATGTGAATATCGTCTATGCGGGTATTATTTAAAATATCTTCATGAAAAGAAACGCGCTTTTTGGGTGCTTCTGATTTTTTCTTACGGTGGCGGCGAAATACAATTTGATCATCTGCTTGATCCACTTTAAGACACTCACTAACTTCTTCAGACATGCTCACATGCATTTCATTTGCATTTTGCTGCGTATAATCAAGCAATTCATAACTAGTTAATGAAATCGTCATAAAATCATCCTTTGTGCTTTCAGTCTGATTATTACATTGTCCTTGAACATTTGAAGTAACTTCATGATCATTCATAGAAGCCTTTATCACTACAAGCGATCCAGAATCTTTGAGATTATCAGAAATGCTTTCCCCATCAAAACCTAAATTGCTAACTGACATGAAAGATGTTATTTCACTTTCGCTATCAAGTAGCTGAACTCCAGAATCTTCGGGTGAAGTTAAGCTAGATGAACCTGATAAAATACTAGATGTCATTTGAGCATCGTCTTTCGCTTTTATTATCTCTTCGAGAAAATTTTCAGAAATTTGGACTGCCATTGTTAGAACTGAAAATAGTGAACTAGGTCAGTTTTAGGCGTAGAAGATATTTATAGCAAATGAACAATCACTTACCGTTTATGTACTGTAAAACGTTCTTAGCACCTGAGCCTACTAAACAAGGCCTAGTTACCCTAAAATACACTAAACATTTATATCACAATAAAAATAAATAACTATGACTTAGAAAACATTTGACATTCATATTGACACTTCTGTCAAGTGTAAACGACGCAAAAGTAATAGTAGGGATTTAGCTAGTCGTAACTAATATACCTATTAGCTGTAAAATAGACTTGGTTGTGATTGTATAGATTTCATATCAGGGTAGAATTTAACAAGATAATTGAAATACAAAAAAAAGATTATTTATTACTAAGGTCCTACAATTGCACTATTTAGGCGACCGAAAAATTATTAAGTCTGTAGCATAGAATAATAATACCTTTAAGAAATGACACTCTTCATAAATTACATTGTTTTTCATGTACCAAAAATATATAACCTTCGTCCATTAACCTGTAGGTTCACAGATGCGGCGGGAAATTTAAAAACAGTCGGTTAGAAATTGCTTTCAATATTTAAATTGATTATTTAATACAAAACTGCATAATTTATGCTCTAACGTAATAAAGAAACCTATTGAAGTGAAATTACAACTTAGAACAAAAACAGTACAATAAACTAAAGGGACGTTGAAGAATATACCATACAATAATAATACCCTACGCTAGCGTGAGTGTATTATTATTCTATGGATATACCAACAAAATAATGGCGGATTTTAGACATCCGCAAAGAAATTTGGTCTTTCTGAAAACGTCGAGTGTCATTTCTTGTTATAATGTAGTGAAACCGACCTGAAGTCCGACCCGAACGCCCTCTATAAACGGCACACCGGGCTCCATGATCTAATATCTAGTGGCATTGGCTCGACGATACCTACGTTGTGTTATTATAATGTAACCCAAATTCACACTGGGAAGATGGCGTTAAGGCAGGAAGGTTTGAAATAAAACTACAGTTTTTGCCTAACTTACTTTTAATCAAAAAAATAATCACTAAATAGGTCATTCGCATGAAAAGAACAAGAATTAAAATTCAAAGCAAACAGTGCCGTACTCAACTTGAGCGACTGGGGAAAGAGCACGGCAGAGAAAACCTCAAACTGTCCTCACACTTCCAACTGAATTTGGCACATCTCGGCAAGGACGGGTAACGTACAAGTCCCCTTATCACCAACTTTAAATTTAACGAGATGCCAACTGTTACCCAGGCATATCTCACGTGACAACTGAAGAAACGTTAGTGTAAATCAGCTAGTCTTTTCTGGTAGGTTCTGAGGCCGGCGAGGCCAATACTACCCAGCTAAAGTTAAAGAGGGGGGACTCCAGGAAAATTATTTGCACTTTGACTACCAATGTTCCTCCCCGCACGGATATAAAATGTTAGTAATATTCAACAAGGCTCGATCACACGCGCCCACATACATACATTAACAGTTTCCAGCCAGTGTTGCAAAATATTTCACAAAGGCTATCCGACTTGCTATTATTTGCAAGAGTACAACTACAAGTACATTGACAAGACAACATAAATCGCTGAAGTGAACTTATGGTATGATTGCGCATAGTTAAAAAGGCGCTTATTATCGAATAGGCTATCCCCAACATAATCATAAATGCTAACGCAAGTTAAGGTTCGTGGCTTCGAGCGGTTCTTTTTAAAAAGACTCGTTGAACTTTAACACATTTATTTAAGTTTTTATACAGAAGTTAAATATTGAATTTAGACAATCTTGAATTATTACTCTAAGTCCAAAATTATTACTTAATTGTACAAGTGAGCTATCTACGAACTGCAATGCAAAAGCTGAACGTTTGATGAACTGACCGCGAGTGGAGCTCCCGGTCCTTTTATAATCTCCTTACCTCTTTACAATTCTGTGGGAACCTGCGGACCTAATGTCCGCTTACACTTGACTCTATTCATAATACATAGTTGCTATCTTAAAAGCTATTCATAATTACAATGTTGCAGGCTTACTTCTGCGTAATCTTGGTACGTGACTTCCTACGACCGTCTGTGACCTAACATCTGCAGTGTCACTTATCCTTGTGCTACTTTGTAGCGCTTCCGTTCACATGAGAACGTTTATAAACTGAATAAATTGTAATAAATTGTTTTTTAATTACATTGTTGCATTTTCCTAATATTTCCTAATAACTTTCTTAGGTATTAGTTTTATATTGATATAATAAATGGGGGATCACATAACTCGCGTAAGGCACGTAAAGGTCGGTCATATCAGAGGTTCAAGTTAATTACATCACAACAATTATCACAAACGTTAGGGACCAGTTAATTATATAGGAACATTGACTAAATACTAGGATAAACAAAACAACAGCATATATCATTAAGTTTAAACTAAGGTGTGAGAGATGCAGTGGAATATGTGGTTAATATGCTGAAATAAAACAATTACAAATAAAACAAAAATGTCAAATGCAATACAAATATCAATCATTATAAAACAAGTAGGCAGCAAAACATATAAAAAGTTTACAGCATAAAAACAAGCCCAGATTCAGGCATTAAATGTTTATATATAAAAGCATGTTAGTTAAAATATTTTAAATTTAGTGAACAAATGTTAAAAGTTATTCATTATGATTGCATCGGTTAAAACATAACTTTTGAAAAATTAAACACACCCTGGCATTACAAGTTACAAACAAAAAAATATACACAAACATCATGGTTAAATCAATTAGAAAACCAAAACAAATATAACATAGAAATATAACTGCTCATATTCAAACATTATTTCAAATAAATAAATATTAGTTTTACTCGGATTTAGATACTAAATAAACGATTCAGATAAAGATATTAGTTTTCAGTTGTTAAACTAAACCACACTCATTTATATATAAAAACCACCCACATCAATTTCTAAGACAAAAGCAACAGGTATCACATAAATATTTCCTTTAATGTAAATAACTAACGGTTTTACAATAAACATTAACATCACATTTAAAACAATGCTCTGATTACGAAGATGTAATCAGATTACTTTAAATATCAATTACATTATTAATTTATAAAACATTACCTTTAATAAAACCAGCCAAGTGGAAGCTTTTTCGACCTACCATTTTGAAAACTCAAGACAAAGTGCTTTTCAAACCTGTTGACTAGCTTGTTCACCCATACGCATGCGCCCCTTCTACCCTAAATCCTGACATCCCAGAATACGTTCAGAAACCTACAAGTTACTGAGCTACTAACAAATACCTTCGAATATCGAAATGTACACTATAATATTTGTAATAATTATCAACCAATGAGAAATCGAGTTAGAAACACTACGGATTACTTCATTTGCCCCTTTGAAGAAGTTTCGAACGAAAATGATGAGGCTCGATATCTTCTTCAGCACTCCTTTAAATAGAAAAATATTAGCACGCCCCTTAACGTCAAACTAGCCCATAGCTAACTGGAATTCCCCTATAAATACACAGGACACAACGAAGTTATAACTGACAGCGTAAGGATAACAGAATTAAAACGTCAATGATTTATGATAACCAGATGCCTTATAACAAAACAACCGAGAGTCGGCATGATAGCTACCGTACCTTTCACTAACTGTCAATAATGGTAAAAGATTCAAGTAGTGAAATAAATGAGCAACCTGCGAAAGACACTAAGATACCTCATCTCAATCATGCTTCGGTAGAAAAGAACAGGTAGACATGGATGCTCTACACCTGAATCGCCTAGATAGTTTAGTTAAACAAATGTACTGGTAACCAAACCAACACGATAATAGGTTTCATAAAAATTGTCTTGAAATTCGGATGCGTGAACTTCGTTGTCCAATGGTTCCTCGTAAATGTGTTGAGGCCACGGGTAAGATTGGAATATGCATTGTGACGGATAATTTCTTGATATCATCTTCATTGATACACGAGACCTCGCACCCTGAATCAATCAATGTCAAGAACTCAATAGGTCCGCACGTAATAATGATGTGAGGTAATAGACGAAAAGCAGTCTTGGAACTAGCGGTATCAAGTAAACTATCGACAGCAGTGACTTGTGGTGTAGGTTTGTGAACATTGGTAGGAAAACTTAAATTATTGCGAAAATCTAAGGGTCCACATGGGCAACCAACATTAGTACCCAAACCCTGTCCCATACTCCAACCTAGTCGCTCAATTAAGCGAACACACACACCATAAATATCGACACATTCAGAATATGTCAGTAAGGTACACTGAATAATGTGTATAGGAAAACCAATCGACCATAATCCAGGTACAGTGGGTGTCATCTTCATCCCCTCACGCACAAACTTAATTAAATGGAAATAAGCTACAGTGGAGGCTATGTTGTTTAAGCCGGGAAGGAGATTCCTCCATATCTCCTTCCGACAAAGTTTCCCGCATCCGTGGCAGTTGGCTCACTTCCGCTTCGTCGTTGATGTGTAATGGGTGGTGCACTGAAAGTGGTGAACAATTGGATGCAGATTCGTCCAACCCACGGTCCAAGCCGGACCACTGGTACTGACCTACATGAGCTGCGGTAGGATACGAGGGTGACGCGATTCGTGGCCTTTTGTGTGTTATGGATTCCTGTCTCTCTAAAAATTCCAAGGCACCATCAAACATTCGGTTGGAAACAATCGCCCATAAGGATTGGATATGACCCAGAAACTGCCGCATGACTTCAGCAATAATTAAAGATTCCGGAATAGCAGGTGTAAACAATCGAAACTGGTTTACCTGTTTAATAAAATATTCTGTCATGTCTGTCTCCTTTTCGGGGATAAAACGTAGGGCACTTACGCGCATGTGTTCGGATTGTTGCTTATCTTGAGACCAAAATGGTTAAGGAAGTCGGCCTTAAAATCATCAAAACTAAACCAGGAAGACTCTTTCATGTCAATCCACTCAGAAGCTGATGCAACCAGACAACTTTTAATGACTTCCAATTTATCGTCCTGTCCATATCCTACTGCCTTATAGTATCGCTCAAAGCGATTAAGAAATACAACAGAATTATGTCGACCGGCACGAAAGAGTGGTTCGTCTATGATAACCATAGGCCGACAACGTTGGCTCAGTGCTGAAGTCACTGCCTTCAGCTCATTTTTAGATAACGAACAAGTGCTAATTCCTTCACTTGTATTGTTATTGCTACCCAAAGAGCTCACGAGATCGGCTGCAGGGTTGGCTAGGCTTACATTACTTTCAGAATCTTGACCGTTGTCCCTATATGGGTGGATAGTGGCAGTTCCAACACCCGAAGCAATACCTATATTCTCTAACTGGCTTGCCGGAAGGCTGTTGTCTCCTCTAGATGTTCCCATGATGGTTTCCAGTAAGGTCTGGTTGATATTCTGTTGATATTTCATAAATTTTGCCATGGTGTCGTGCTGTAGTTCCAAAAGGTGCTTGATTTGCAACAACTCAGCACCAAGAGTGACTGGATCGTCATCATGACTTTGTTCCCCAAAAATTCTTCATGGGAGAGACCTAGTTATGGACATCTATGGGAGGCTTTGCTAAATCTTAAGACTCATATGATAGAAAATGGAGTAACGAAACTAGCGGTGTCCAAGCTAAACTGTGGAGTGGATCGCTTAGATTGAAGGATAGTCCGAAATATGCTAGAAGTAGTTTTCCAGAGAACTAACGTCCAGGTCCTTGTTTGTTGTTATCAACTGGTTGCCTACCAAGACCAATAAAAGAGTGTTGATTGTTATTTCCAACGACGCGGTGGATGCACCAGAAGAGATAGCTGCCGATACCGTTATCAGTCATCAAATTGGCGTCAAAATGTATTTACAGTTACGAGATGTAACGGTTTTAAAGAGGGGGCAGTGTTGCGAGCTACTATTAGGCAACCCGTCAAACACACAAGCGCCGTAGGCACTGTATATTCTCCAGGGATCGAGAATTCTTCTAGCAATGACTGGAGAATGAGTCATCCTTTTTAATTCAGAGTATATATAAGACCGCTAATAAATGTAAGAAGTTAGTCTATATCAGAATGTCGAATATAAATTATATCGTGTAAAGTTAAATAGTTGAGCTTTTGGAAGTCCAAGAGTAAACATAAATGCTATTTGATGTGAATGTGTCTAATGTACATGCAGCTTGTAGAATTTATAAATAAACAAAAGTGTAATAAATAAATTATAGTAGTGTTTAGTGTTGCTAAGAAGAATTATATTTAAGGAACTAGTTTAAGAAGATATTAGTGCTTGTAAATTCATTAGTGTGATAGTGCTTCATTGTTAATTGGACTGAAAACATCTGTAAATAAGGCATATACTGTTAATTAGACTTGTGAACAGTGAGTTATAAAGACCTTTGTTATTACTTGTTTGAAATTAGTGAAACGCGGCAGTAGTAGTCCGCTACATATATATATATATATATATATATATATATATATATCTCTATATATATTGTCGTGGAAATTATAAGTTAAAAGCGATAAATAGGTCAAGAAAATAAATTTGTAACGACTGGGTATATAGGAAATAGGAATAATTTATTTACGCGCCAAATTAATTAGTTTTGACATTGAAAACGGACGGATAATAACATATTTTTGTGTTTCTAAATTGGAATGTTAAATTTGCGTAACGTGTAGAAGTTTTGGAGTACGTGAAAACTCAAGGATACGCATAATTAGTTTTAATATTTTAAATCAAGCGCATCGACTAATAAACAGAGCTTTTGGGTATATAAATTAATAAGGTAAACGTATATTTTCAATGGAACTAAACTAAACGTTGCACCCTACCCTTTTTCAGGCGTTATAAAAAGGATAGGCGCACGACAGAGCATAAAAAAATTTACACTCTGGCGCAGCTAGCATCGACCGTTGAGGTTGCGGAGGCTGCAAAAGACTTAAAATCTCGAAGGGGAGAAAATTTGTGAATTAATGACTGGAAAATAAACAACTGTAAGAAACTATGACAAGTTATATAGTGTATTTATTAAATTCTATAAAAATAAAGTTTTGAACAAAAACATCATAAATGTTCTATCAAGTCATATAAAATAAATAGATCAGTAAAGATTATGATACTCGTTTTTATGCAACTAGTAAATGTAGCTATATAAGTTTAAGAGAGTTTTTAAATATGTGAACGTAACATATAAAAAGTCGATAAAATATTTAACGTAAACTAAACGTTCAAATATACTAAGAAAAGTATCTTGTGCTTTTAAATGCGTAACAAAATTGATAAATGTACTTGACTACCATAGGTTTCATGAAACATGTGGCTTACATTTGGACAGTCTGCGTCCAGTAAGACTATGTATAATAAGAATTACTATTTGTAAATACTAGATTAATTATCTGTAAGATTAATATGTTTTAAAAGTGTAAAAGTAAAAGTAAAAGTGAAAATTTAATACTGCATAAATCAGTTCATTTAATTTTGAGTAGATAAATAATACTTTAATTTGTGATACCTGACATGTGCATTGAATAACATATTTTGTTACCCTGAAATTCTTTGAACGGAACATCTGTAGAAATCCAAATCAAATGTGTAGAAACTGCAGGAGTCCCAGGTAAAACATCAAAGACAAGTGATGAGGTAGAATTCGCTAGCATTCAAACAAGTTGAAAAACATCCCGTGTTTAACTTCATAGATCCATATTAAACCAAATTTTAAGAGAACAATAAACAAAACTAAAATTGTATGTTGAGGTAGCGTAATTTAAAATATCATGGTATTGTTATCTTATTGTAAAGCGGCAGCAAAATAAGTCTGCATCATTACGGAACGGTAAGATAAATAGTAGAAAGACATGGGGGTAGAGAACGACTCTGAAATATAATACGTGAATTAGTTAACACGCTAAACCAAGTGAAAAGAAATTTAAAATACATCTATTAAATCCTTTCCATCGGAAAAGTAATCCGGTGGGATGTGTAATTGATGAAGAAAAAGAAACGCTAGGCAAGATATCTGTAATAATATTTAAATGGTTACACATTTATTATTTAACAAAAGAATACATACTTGATACGACCTCATGGTCAATTCCTATCAACAGAAATTCAAAATGACCTGTTGTGCACAAAATCAAGACAAGAAATGATGCTTTATCAGAAAGTTTTGACAGGCAACCAACTGTATCAAATATCAGAGCGGGATATTTGAAATTGTAAGGAAAGAAAACTACAGAGCTCTTTGCAAAGTAGAAGTGTGAAAATAAATACTAAGAATACTGGATTGTAAGCAACTTTACAAACAAGTATGAATATTAGAAAACAAACACGGTACTTTATGAAGTACTATAACCTTTATATATTCTGAGATTATAATAAATCTATTAAAAGTAAAAGTGTATATCAAGGTTCAATGGACTTTTTAAAGTAAAATCTGAGGTTTAAAGGGAGAGATAAATCAAGCTGAAACGTGGCATTTACCATAGGTAAAATAACATGTTACAACGTTCGTTAAAATACAAACCCTAAGAAATGCCAAAACTTGGAAATATAATTTCAAACGGACAGGTTGCTTCATAGAAAACCCGACAGTTGAAAATAACAAGTTCAAGAAAACTTAAATGAATGTTAGAATAGAATTCTGTAGAAGTGTATTTAATGGCCAATGCATAAGCTATTAGAACAACAGATGGTTTGAAGGCAAAGTGAAATGGAATATCCGTAGTGTAAATCAGACAGAGAGCATGTATAATAAAAGTTGCTTAAAATACTCGTTTAAAGTACACGGTAGGTTTGGAGGTCAACCACAATATCGATTTTCTATTGCTTGATTCTAAAAGAGATAGCAAATATGAATTAAACAAGGGAAGATAGCTAAAGGCTGGACGTAGAAATGGAGAAAATGATCCGATTGGTTGAAGGTTAAAAATTTTCAAGAAGCTCGCGACGGTTATATGTTGTTGAACAATTTTCAGTCGATAAGCACGGTGGAAAGAGAATTTCGGTTGTACTAGTCGGTTATGCGTCACATTTTTAGAATCAATTATGATAAAATAAGTTTTTCGACTGAAATAGGGTCCGAGAAGAATGGATGAGAGAATATAAATACACTAGGAGATTGAACCTGTTGATTGAAGGTGAACGTCTCCATATCTCATCAAAAGCTTCGATGTTAAGAGGCCGTAATCATTCTGCTGGTGATCGGGAATCATTTGCAAGATGTTAAGAGCTTCCCCCCGTAGGGTCACTATTAAGGAGATAGCCTTCTCTTTGTTGCACTAACCGTTGGTTATTGCAGCAGCTTCAAATTGTTTCAAATATGTGGGCCAAGGTGTTTTATCATCGAATGTGAGTGGTTTCACTTTAAATTTTGACGGTATTGACTCGCTTCCTTCCATGCTTCTTATTTCTGGAACGTTCTGATTTACAACTCAGTCTACTAATTCAAGTGACCGTGTTGTTCTTGCAGCCTCATCATATCTTCTTCCATTTTTACCAATTTATTGTCCAACTTTTGCTCAACTATTTTTACCTGTTCAGTGAAATCTTCTTTTAATGCAATGGAGCTTTCCATTAATCTTTGTTCTAACGTGGCTGTAGTTTTATTCAACTTTTCTTCTATTTTTTCAGCATTTTTACTTAACTTTTCTTTAAGGTTGATTACAGTTCAACAGACCTCGCTACGTTTTCACTAAGTGTCACTTCTAGTTTAGCCGACCTCTCTTACATACCGGATTTAAAATCCTTAAGGAAATTCATTAAAGTTTCTGCGTCCATTTTACTTTGGCTTCTCGTAACTGGCATATACAAACTATTCAAATGTCTTTAGACTTAATCACTACATATACACCCCACAGAGCCTGACACCAGTGTAGCGGGCTACTACTAACGCGTTTCACGAATTTAAATCAAGTAGTAATAAAAGTCTATATTACTCACCATTCATAAGTCCAGTTAACAGTATATGCCGTATTTATAAATGTTTTCAGCCCAATTAACAATGAAGCACTATCACACTAATGCTATTTACAAGCACTAATATCTTCTTAAACTAAATTCTTAACCATAGGTCTATTAACGACACTAAACACTAGTATTTATTTATTACACTTTTATCTATTTATGTATGCTTGGTAGCTGTCGGTATAATAAACACCTTCACATAATACAAAATTTATATTTACTCTTGAACTTCCAAAAGCTTAACTATTAAACTCTACACGATATAATTTATATTCGACATTCTGATATAGACTAAACTCTTACATTTATCACCGATCTTATATATACCCTATAATTAAATAGACCACTAATACCCTACTGTTTGCTAGAACGTTCGAGAGTTCTGTAGCATATACCATCGGTTATGCAGCTGTGTTTGACCGGTTGCCTAGCAGTAGTTTGTAACAATACCATTCGATTGTGGATGCAATGATGTTGTTTGGGTCTTTTCATTGCCAGCAACCGGCA
Source organism: Platerodrilus igneus (assembly GCA_036346225.1). Classification (NCBI taxonomy): domain Eukaryota; kingdom Metazoa; phylum Arthropoda; class Insecta; order Coleoptera; family Lycidae; genus Platerodrilus; species Platerodrilus igneus. Next base: position 7,635,147 of record JARFIW010001680.1, on the reverse strand, counting down.
AAGTCCTTGGAATAACGCCGACTCAACATTTCTGAAGTGATTGGCGTGGGAGTCCATAGGCACTCTAAAACGGTAGTTGCTTTACCAGCACGTCTGCGACGGTTGCAGCTTCTCAACAGGCGACCTAGAACATGCATTCCACATGCTTTTTGACCGTGCAAATCGTTGTACTGAGTCTCAAGAAGACTTTTTTGAATGAAATATATCAACTTTGCCAAAAAGGTCTTTCTTCTCATTTTGAAAAAGTCCTGTTTACTTTGAAACGCACGTACACATTTCACTGCAACATAAAAAAAGTTAAAGATAGAATTCCTACAGAAGCAAGTTTGTGTTGGATTTGGTTGCATTTACTCAGAAATAGATTACGCAAATCAATATAAATTAACCATTCATTCACTATCTCTTTGATAAGATAACAATTGAGAACCTATTAATGATACTTCAAGCTTAGAGTAGTGGCAAAATGAATATCATTTAGAACTCTTTTAATAAACCAATTCCAAAATGCCAGTAAGTAATTCTACAAATCGAAACGAATGACTAACTTTTATTTTTCAGACATCTGATGAACAACCAGTTGGTCCAACTTATTTAAGAACACTTCCTGGAATATTAAAACTTTGCCAACTGGTAAATTAAATTAATTTTATTTAAGACAAGTATAATTGAAAGAAAAACAATTTCAGGTAATAAATATAATCACACAAATATGCGTGTACGCTGTTGATTTTATTCCAATTTCGATGGCTTTATTTGTTTGTTCTCTAGTGGGAACTGTTGTTACTGCAGCGTTTATTATTTGTTACTTGAGGGGATCAGTTGTGACCGTTTTGATACCATGGTACACTATGGAGTTTTGCTTTTGTGTAACATGGTTTTTTTTCTATGTAATTGGATCTAGTTTGGTTATTGTTACAGGGAGGGCAGGCTTCATTATTGCAGCTGTAAGTATTTTTGAGCACACTTCAATAACTATAATAATTCTCAAAATGTAGATTTTCGGATATGTGGCCGCAATTTTATACTTTGCAGATACGTCTTTTAAATTTAAGAAAATGAGAAGTACATAATCAAGATTAATGCAGCAAACGAAAGTAATTGTAATCTCTTCGACTGAATTTATTTCTCTCAGTAATACTACTATGTGATAAGCTAACTATGAGAAACATATTGGTGTTCAAGTTGTTTTTTCTTTTAAAATTAACGTTAAATATATGTATGTTTTCTGTTATAAATGTTTATTTGCAGTATTTTAATACGGTTCGTATTAAACACGTAACGAAGAATATAAGTTCGATTTTTAAGGGTTCTGTCGAAAAGTAATAGTGGACTTTTTGGCTTCGTTAGATAGGTTTTTTGCCACTTGGAGCTTCTTTTTAAAAAGACTTTACTTCCAAAACACTTCTATCAAGTGTATTTTTATAATAATTACAATAATTTTGACAGTTGTACGTTTTATTCATTAAAGACTTGGTTTCAAAAATAATCAAAGTTAATATTCACTAATTAATTTAATTAAAACTAGGATGAGTAGCTTAAACAACTAGCAATGTTAAAGTTGTAAAGCTCAAGACTGACTGGCCATCTTGGGCTCCTGAGGGTATTTATGCTATCCCTGCTCTTACATCACTTGTGGGAAATGCAGATCGTATGTCTGCTATTTCTTGATACAATACAAAGTATTATATTTTAATAATCTTAATTCTAATAATTGCTGTGTTATAACCTACTGTGACCTGCACCTGCAGTATCATATTACGTCTGGAATACAAAGTAACTGTTTCCGTTCTCATGTCTGCTTTGTGAACTTTTATTAACCAGTTATTTTTTGTCCTTCAATTATACAATGTAACAATATTTCTTAAGACTTAATAGATTCATTTGAATATACATATATATATATATATATATATATATATATATATATAAATATTGTTATGGATTCAAAGGGTTAAATTTGGGGTAAGCAATGCAATTTCAAACACCCTGTATAGAGAAAGGAACAATTTATTTACGCGCAAAATTTATTTCATTTATTTAATTTAAACGAACAAGTATTGACGTATTTTTATAATTAATGATTGAAAAGTAATAGGTTCATAAAGACAACCAGCTTTAAAAACAAATAGAAACGCATAATTAATTTAATTTATTTTAATTCAACGTGTAATAGCATTAAGAAACACACCAGGGTATAGAAAATCAATAATCCGGAGGCAAAAGGGTTCGTGGTAGCAGACAAGGACGTCAATTGTATGGAATACCGTGAAATTTAGACTCCGAGAATTCTTATTTTAAACGATCAATAATTAAGAACACCTGCATGTTTGAAAGGTTACCTTCTTCGAATTTATTCAAAGAAAATATTTCCAACCGTCAGTTGTTTCGAATAAACAAGCTAACTAAGTTTCTTAAAGAGAGGAGGAGATGCACGATCAATAATATGCTACAGATAAAGACGGATATAAAAGCATTGGTTTCAAAACGCACGTTCTTATACACGTGAAGTAGACATAGCCTGTCAGATATATCGATTTTCTATAACTCAAATGGGGTTGGAACGCGACATCAAATATGCATAAGACAGGGATAAAAATATTACAGGCGGAGTTTTATGACGACACAGGACTGTATCATTGGTTGAAATAGATAGTCTTACAACGGACGTACATGCGACAGGTAAATGCGGTTTTTCGGATTATATAGCGCGTCCACGAGGTTAATTTCTGGAAACTTTAAGTCAGTTACATTAAAGTTTGCAGAATTGTGATTTTAAAAATAAGTATTTCGCGTGAAGTGTGGCCTAGTGGTGGCATTTTTACAGTATAAATACTCGAAGAGAATGGGGCTTGTGCTCTTTTTTGATTCTCGTTGATTCTCTTTGTATTTTCATTGCTTTTGACTACGTATAATAATCAACCGACGTTATAGTATAGGCTTGTGAGTATTGAAAAATTTCATAATTCAGTAAAAGTAGTATTAGCACTTATACCGTGGTAAGTTGAGGCCTTGTAGTTATTAACATGTGTAGTGTCGAGTGAATTAAATTAAGCGAGGTCTAACTAATACCATAACAAGCTAATAAAGCAATAAACAAAAGTATAATATACGTGAATTTGGATGCTGGGATGAAATGGTAATTGGTAGCACGGAGCTCGGTGTATACTGAAGTTATCATCTACAAATATCTGGTGAGTCAGAGCGCATAGTCACGAAGCCAAGGGGTTCTGGAGGATACAGCATCATTGAAAGAGATGGAGACTTGAGGCATTTTCCAGGTAACTCATTTGAATTTGCTGTTATTTGATAAACTGTTGAAATTATTTGTGATGTGTGAGTGAACTTTGGGGGTCATTTATGATTATTTAACGTATCGGAAAAGATATGTGTACTTGACAATTATTAGGGTATTTTAAATATTGAAAAAAAGGTGTATGTAAAGCCTACTAAATTTCATTATGAATTTAAATTGGATTGTTAAGAGTACATGGGTTATTAATTTTGTAGTAATTTTATGCAAGGTAAAAGGCATACATTAATGAACGCGTTATTATGAGCTCACCATACTCCAGTGTGCAATAAATATAGGGTATTATTTGCGGCCCATTTACTCCTATTGTATTAAATGTGTTTGCAATCAAAATTTTAAAACAAGGACTTTACAAAAATATCACTTATTGAGTTGTAACTAGAGTACCAAACTGTACATATCTGTGAATAATTGTTTGTAAATAGCGGTAAATTAAGATTGTACGATTGTTATATTATTTTGTGATTTCATGGAATGATGTGTGAGTGGGACGAAAGAATGATTGTATATTTAGGTATCCGAGAAGAGACCCAGCTGAGCTAGCCAGGGAAGCTGCTGAAGATTTTTTGAAGCAGTTTTCAGGGTAAGAAATTTTTTTTTGTTGTGAACATTTTTATTTTGAAAAGTATTTAATGACTCACTCTCGATTCTTAAACTTTAATCCGCGGATTCACAGCAATCTTATGACGGCCCAACGGTAGAATTTGAATAGGTTTTAGGGAGTTCCAGAGACTGAACCCACGATCCACCGCAATCTTATGGACGGCCCAACGATGGGGCTCGAATTTTAGAACGATCCACAGCAATATTATATATATATATATGTATATATATATATTATATATATATATATATATATATATATATATATATATATATATAGTATATATATAGTAAAATAATCAGCCAGTACACAAACATAGGAATGACCTTTGGTGGAAAAAGGAAGGGGACCTACAATGTCATAGAAAATCATTTGATAAGGATACGAAGGCTTATCCTTAGGGGCAAAGAAACCAGGAGGGGGTAACTGTTCAACGTAGTAAAGAAAATGATAAAAAAAATTTACCAAGGGAAAAAATTGTTGAAAACAGCATGAATAGGGTAAATCAGAATATAGCCGGAAACAACCAATTTGATTCAGGAAGAAAAGTCAGTAGGATAAAAGAATAGGGAATAGTAAAAATATTAAAAGCAAAAAAAAAGCCGAATAGGGGTGCCGAAAGAATAAGATTGGGCGCTAGCGTATTCGAGGGCGCGAATTATCGGTGAAAAAACAAGCTCAATAATTCGGAATAGGTTTAATTATATTTACCCCTTAATTTATGAGGTAGCAAGATTAATATTTTCTTCTTGTAGTGACCATAAATAGGCCTGTCGCGCAGACTACAAGGTTAACATAAAAGCGGTAATATGGGTAGGACTCATAAGATGGACATTATAAGGTGACTTCGCTGCACGCATCGATAGAACGGGCAGTTGGACCCAGTGAATACCAACCATCTATACGGTGGTGAAACATCCTTGCCGTAACTCATGCATTACGCCCACGAAAAAAGCTTCGCCCACGGAAGAAGATGAAGAGCTAATATGAACGAATTAAGGAATGCACAAATATATTTACAATTAGTAAACTGCAAATTAACTTACCATACGAGAAGGTTATTGCTTCAAGGACAGTCACAGCGTCAACTTCACCATGTGCAAATCCGACAGAAAACATTTATAGTAAGACCATGACGAGCAAAGAATTTGATTTTGTAGAAACATGAATATTGTTCGACTATAATCAATATTAACAAACTTTCAAATTCGCGACAAAGCTGGTTTGAATAACTTGTTGAAGTAACTGTATCATATACGAGCTCGTATTTGAATATAAATAGCAAAATCTATACAAATAAATACTGGAATGTACAAACGATTACGCCTTTGGCCGCGGTACGTAACAACTTGTTTTATTCACAAACAAATTGAACACTTATATTCTTTAAGTGCAAGTTATACTGAATTAAATTAATCAAGTTACTATTTATAATGATTAATACTTAATGGTAAGTCGCTTGAATTCTAATAATGCAAAAGTTATGAGATTCGAATATTAACTGAGTGGAGGAGCTTCTTACATTTAATATGAAACCTCCGGTCGCATATTGTTCTGTGGGAAACTGCAAATATTGCTTTTTATGCTGTTTTTTGATAATCATACAAAGCTTTATTTCTAAGTAATTACAAATAAATCTGCTTGGTAGCAGTTCATTGTTCCTTATTCTCTCGTATTAACTTGCGTCTGTGTTATGTAGCAGTCGTCTCATATTCTAGTTCTAGTATGAACTCCGTTGGCATTTATTACATTACATTCCTATATATAATGTATAATTCTATATCTAAAACATAATTATAAAGTTTAATTTTAAATACATATTAATTAGGGGATATGTAACTTCTCACGACTTAGATGAAAATTAAGGATTGATACTTAATTTTTAAAAACTCATTTCCCATAAAGGTTTATTAACGGTTGCTTTGCCTTTCACTTCTATTGCCTTAATCTTATACCTAATGTACTTTTTGTGTAACAGGTATACAATTATTAATAATAATAATAATAAAATATTCAATAAAATTGTCTAGACACTAATATTATTATATTATAGCTTTGTCACTTTTAGGTCGTTCAAAAGTTCTTTGTAGTTGTGCATTAATTTCACTGCGTGGTTAAGATCGTCAAGATTCAGATGTTACAGTTGCATCGACTTCTAAATAAGTTCGTTGTCTTCGGTTTGAGGAATCTTGATTTATAGTTCGGGTAGGTTTGCAAATTTTTTCGTCGCTGCTGGGTTTTGATATACTCGAATAATTTCATTTTTAAATTTTAAGTAACTATCTTCCTTTGTGGTGGTCACTTTGCTTCCAATTAGGGCTAAACTGTTTTTATCTTTATTAGCGGTTGCTATCATTTCTTGCGGAAATACAGCAATTCAGTTGTCCGAACTTTTTGAATTTACATTTCAGTAATTTGTACTGATTTTGGCACACAATTCTCATAACGGTTGGAGAATCGTAATAATTGCACTTTACAAGGGCTATCTGTTTGAATAGCTGTTGTCGTTATTGATTGACATAAGTATTGGCCGGGTGCAACTTCTTTGTATTTCTCATTTGTGAATCCATGCCTAAGTTCATTTAGGGAAAGAAACTTGGTCTTAGGGATAATAACTTGATTTTACTATTAACTTTCACGGGAAAGCAAATAAATGATAATAATTATAAAGGTCAATTTCTACAATTGAAATTTCTATTAACAACATAATCTCATGATTGTTTACGTAACCTGTTACTATGGCTGTTTTTTCAAATACAAGTATGTGAGATTCTGTTACTTCAAAAGGTAATTTGCTATGGGTTATAAATGATTTGATTCCTAATAGTTCGTTCAATAAAACAAGCGGAAATCCCCACTGAATACTGCAATTTTTATTGACGCTGTGAAACTGGTTATTAGCGTTCACACGGATCTTAATGTCATTCGCTTATCTTTGCGATCGTAAGCGCTGACCTAAGGCGTTGTATGTGAAAAGAAGTTCATTTTCCCATGAACACAAGGTAAAGTGTCTTGATCTCGGTTAAGAGGTGGGACGTTTGAAGAACACCATCTAGCTCAAAAATTATTGTACCGACTTCTGTGGAGTTCGATTACCGTGTCATCTACCGAGTAGTGCTGTCATGAGTGCCGTCTCCGTTTCTACACATCTACTCTTATTCCTAATCGTTTCGTTTAGCGAAACACCACCAGCAGGAGCAGCGATCCACAACAGGGCAACAACAGATAAATGTTCCTGAAAAGAATGTCGACGCCCATGTAAATGTCGGGGTAAGAGTTTTAGAACTATATTTACTTGCCCAGGGGTTTACTGGCAGAGTTGAGCGTAATAGCTTCTAGGCTCTTTAGCCAGCTAGAACTTCAACAACTGGTTTTCTATCTGCTAACCCTCAGTTTGCTATCTTCATTGTGCGGTCAAATATCACATTTCGATTCATAATGCGATTTAACCGCATTCGCAGCGGTCGTTCTTGGTCAAGCTGAATCTTCGCAGATAGGCTTTTAGAGCACCGGGTCCAGTTATTAGCTGCACCATCTTATGATCGAGCTTCACCTCCATCTTATCTCTGGCTTCTGTGCTCGGTATAAATTTGTGTGTCAATCTGCCCGTGGCAGCTTGGTCCACCTCTGTTCTCAGTGGCGGACTGACCTTTCTTGCAGCTTTCGTTTAATAAGAGACCTCGGTATCGACAAATGTAATATCCGGAATTCGCCCGTCGCGGCCTCTTTGGCCAATTCATCTGCTCTATTGTTTCCTTAGTTGTCATCATGCGACCTAACCCAACAGAACTTAAAATGCTAAATCTCGAGTGCCGTAGGTAGTATCATGATGCTTTCTCAAACGCTGTATAAGCACGAGTGCCTATTCACCACTTACATTGCCTTTTCAACATCTGGATTTCCGGCTGCCGATGGTCCTCGTCCTAGAAGGGAAATGTAACACGGAAATCAACACTACACACACAACACACATACACACACAACCTGACCCACACACATACACACATAAAATATGTCCTCAAACGCGCGCGCGAGCACACACACACACCTTACTCACGGTTACTTTCTGGAAGCACGCAAAGTCTATTTAAATTTCAGGTAGCAGACTACGGAAACGTTGGATCAAATAAATAAATAAATAAATAAATAAATAAATAAATAAATAAATAAATAAATAAATAAACAAATAAATAAATAAATACCAAATAAGCATAACATAAATACAATACAAATTAAATAAATCAAATAACATTAAATTAGTGACAAATAAACAATGATACAATAAACTAAATAAACAAATAAAAAAAATAAATAAATAACATAAATAAATAAATAACATAAATAAAAATAAAAAATAAACTACAAATAAATAAATAAACATCATAATCAAAACAACAAATAAACAAATACATTAAATCAACATAAATAAATAAACATAAACAAATAAACTCAAATAAACAAATAAACGAAATAAACAAATAACAACTAAACAATAAACAAATACCAACAAATAAACACATATAAAAATAATATCATAAACTAACATCAATCAACACATACAACAATAACGGTACATTCTGAAACAAATAAACAAATTAAATCAAATAAACACGAATAAACAAATAAACAAATAAACAAATAAAAAATAAACAAATAAACAAATAAACAAATAAAAAATACAAATAAACAACATAAAAATAAATATAAATCAAATCAAACAAATAAAAAATAAACAAATAAATAAATAAATAAACTAAATAAACAAATAAAAAATAAAATAAATAAACAAATAAACAAATACAATAAACAAATAAACAAATAAACAAATAAACAAATAAATAAATCAAATAAATAAACAAATAAACAAATAAACAAATAAATAAATAAACAAATAAACAAATAAACAAATAAAAATAAACAAATAAAAAATAAACAAATAAACAAATAAAAAATACAAATAAACAACATAAACAAATAAACAAATAAAACAAACTAAACAAATAAACAAATAAACAATAAACAAATAAACAAATAAACAAATAAACAAATAAACAAATAAACATAACAAATAAACAAATAAACAAATAAACAAATAAACAAATAAACAAATAATAACAAATAAACAAATAACACAAATAAACAAATAAACAAATAAACAAATAAACAAATAAACAAATAAACAAATAAACAAACTAAACAAATAAACAAATAAACAAATAAATACAAATAAACAAATCAAACAAATAAACAAATAAACAAATAAACAAATAAACAAATAAACATAAACAAATAAACAAATAAACAAATAAACAAATAAAAATAAACAAATAAACAAATAAACAAATAAACAAATAAACAAATACAAATAAACAAATAAACAAATAAACAAATAAACAAATAAAAAAAAATAAACAAATAAACAAATAAACAAATAAACAAATAAACAAATAAACAAATAAACAAATAAACAAATAAACAAATAAACAAATAAACAAAAATAAACAAATAAACAAATAAACAAATAAACAAATAAACAAATAAACAAATAAACAAATAAACAAATAAAAATAAACAAATAAACAAATAAACAAATAAACAAATAAACAAATAAACAAATAAACAAATAAACAAATAAACAAATAAACAAATAAACAAATAAACAAATAAACAAATAAACAAATAAACAATAAAATAAACAAATAAACAAATAAACAATAAACAAATAAACAAATAAACAAATAAACAAATAAACAAATAAACATAAAATAAACAAATAAAAAACAAATAAACAAATAAACAAATAAACAAATAAACAAATAAACAAATAAACAAATAAACAAATAAACAAATAAACAAATAAACAATAAACAAATAAACAAATAAACAAATAAACAAATAAACAAATAAACAAATAAACAAATAAACAAATAAACAAATAAACAAATAAACAAATAAACAAATAAACAATAACAATAAACAAATAAACAAATAAACAAATAAACAAATAAACAAATAAACAAATAAACAAATAAACAAATAAACAAATAAACAAATAAACAAATAAACAAATAAACAAAAAACAAATAAACAAATAAACAAATAAACAAATAAACAAATAAACAAATAAACAAATAAACAAATAAACAAATAAACAAATAAACAAATAAACAAATAAACAAATAAACAAATAAACAAATAAACAAATAAACAAATAAACAAATAAACAAATAAACAAATAAACAAATAAACAAATAAACAAATAAACAAATAAACAAATAAACAAATAAACAAATAACACAAACAAACAAATAAAAGAAACAAACAAACAAATAAACAAATAAACAAATAAATAAATAAGTAAATAAATAAACAAACAAACAAAGTAACAAACAAACAAACAAATAATCTTCCAGACGTGCGCTTGCGGGTCTGTCGAGGTGTTCATATTAGTTAGGACTGCCAGTCTAGATTTGTTGTCGCTGATGATGTAATACAGGTTTCTGCCAGTGTAGTTTATCACATAATCAATAGTTTCCCGTATGGCAACCAATTTGCACTGGAGGATAGTGCACCAGTTTGCGAGTTTGGTCTAAAACCTAAATGCTTCTCTTTCCTTATTACATACGACAAACGCCGCTTCTGCTCGCCCATCGTCCATATGTGATCCGCCCGTATAAAACTGATTCTTACCGCGTATTCGCCATCTTCGAAAAACTCGATACCTCTAACATCGACCGGGTGCTCTAACTCTGATCCAACGTTCCTCGCTACTTTCCTATTGTAAAGCTTAATATCTTCGATAATTTCTCGCTCTTTCCTTGTATCTATTAGTCTCCTATGTCTAATCTCTTTGATAACATATTCGATAGGGAGAGTCCTACTGATCACCAGAACCGTTTCCGTAGAGGTGGTTCTGTACGCTTTCGCCGCCTTTGCCGTGGTTATACATTGTACGCTCGTCAATTGTCGAATCTCCCGGACTTTACAATCTTCCGCCCATACAAACGCTGCGTAAAGCATCGCCAGATCTATTGTCCCACCATAGACCGTTTTCAGATATTCACCTCTGAAGTCCCGTTTATTTTCGCTGCAGTCATCATTTTATTAGACATTTCTCTGTCTTTGCTTTTAACATACTGCACGTGCGCTTTCCAAATTAATTCATCGTCTATCTTGACACCGAGGTATTTTATGGCTTTTTTGAGCTGGACTTTCTCTTCTCTTAGCTCTAGCCTAGGAAATCGATGATGTCTCGGTTTCGTTCCAAAATATAGCGCATCTGACTTCGACGCGTTGAATTTTAACTTTACCTCTTTCGACCATTCATGCAACTTATTCAGTACCACGTTCGGTTTTATACGCATATCCATTATTGACTTCGATCTGATAATTAAACGCGTATCATCCGCAAACCCAACAATTGAGCATCCCTTGGGCAATCTGGTCCTAAAGATTGTCTCGTTCAACAACTTAAAGAATGTGGGACCAGAGCACGGCCCCTGTGGGCATTCCTTTTCCACCTTTCGCGTCAAAACTTCGACCGGGATTTCAACCTGTACCAATCGCCAAAGCCACAACGACACAAAGCCACTTTCCATCTCTCGCCTGCTTGATTTATCCGACAAATTTTAACGCGTCGATAGTCAACTTTCCCTCCATGAAATCAAACTGATGGCTATTATAACTGTCTCTGTCTCACACTAAGTGCTCAACTCGCGTGGTCATAACGCAATTCAAAGCTTTCTCCAGTACCGGTAGCAAGTTAATTGGACGGTAGTTGCTAGGGGTCCATCCTCCTAAGAGGCCTTACGACCTCGTGACCTAGGATTGCCTTATCGGCACCTGCCCTTGAGCCTCTATAGCTTCCCGACGTATCTAATCGTGTGACCGTTCATTCTCTTCTGGATTCTCAGATTGCAAGAATTTCTCTAGTAAATATTCCGCCGTGGTTTTAAAACCTATTTTCCATTTGTCACTCTTTTATTACCGAGCGCGATCTTCTGTTGTTTGCTTCTTATTAGGCGGTATACTGTTCCCCATGATTCTTTCTTGGAGTTTCATGTGCACAATTGTTTGAATTTATTCGTTCTCGCTTTTACGATTAATGTTTTATATTCGCGATAGTAATAAAATTAGAGCAGGAAGGTAGAGAAGTAAACATTAAGAAAGGGGTGAGACAGGGATGTGCCATATCCCCATTAATTTGTAACTTGTACATTGAGGAAGCAATGAATACTGTCAAATGCAGGAAGACATTTGGAATTAATATGCAGGAAGAAAAATTTATATGCTTAGATTTACAGATAATATAGCGGTATTAGCATCCAGCAAGGAAAAGTTAGAAGCTGTTTTTTATGAAATGGAAACGGTTCTAACAGAGAGATACGGTATCAAAAATAAAACTAAAGTACTAGTATGCAAAAGAGGGGAAAATAAATCAAAAACAAGAATATAAATAGATAACGAGAACATACAAAAGGTTAAGGATTTCTGCTACCTAGAAAGCCAAATAACGCAAGATGGGAAAAGCGAAAAGATACAAAACAAAGATTAGCACAAAGTCGGGCTACATTTAACAAGAAAAAGCAACTATTGTGTTCAAATACAACAAACATAGAAACGAGGAAAAGATTGCTTAAAACATATGTGTGGAGCACAGCATTGTACGACTGTGAGATCTGGACAGTAGGAGAACCGTACAAGAAAAAAGTAAAAGCCTTTGAAATGTGGTGCTAAAGACGTATGATGAAGATATCATAGACAGACAAAGTTAAGAACAAAGAGGTACTAAAAATGGTAGGGGAAGAAAGAAATATGTGGAAAGCTGTAAAAATTATGAGAGAAAAGTTGATAGGCCACATACTACGACATGAGGGAATAGTGCGGAATATATTAGAAGCAGAAATAGAAAAAAAGAGAAGTAGAGGTAGACCTTGGTTAAACTATTGCACCAAGACAGTGAAAGTTTGATGTCTACAATGACATATATTTAATTCATACAAATAAAAATTCCGATGCAGTAAAGGGTTAACTTTCAATTACGTTTGGCATTTTTGTACACGGATTCGGTTAGTCTAGATTTCCATTTGAAATCACCAGTCTCATTGTAGTTCAACCAATTAAAATATTCGTAGCACACTCGTATTTTTTTTATCTTTACCAATAAAATTCAAATAGGAAGGAAAAATTTTCAAATAACCAAAGCGGATTCAAATAGATTCCTTAACAGACATATACCTATCTTAAACCTTATCACATAAAAGACAACCGATTTGTAATGGCGGTGGAAAATCAAAAGCAATCCCTCTGTTTTACGACAATATTATCCGTATTTGCATGACCGCAGCATAACTATATACAGAACAAACCTACATTACTCAATTCTAGTTTGATTTCAAGCCCCACGCAAACATATTTTATGGAACCTTTAGCTCGGATGCAGATAGAGTAACCGCGTGTTTTTGACAGAACTCCAGAGCAATAACAGTAACATAAAGAGTGGATTTGAATTTGAAATTCTAGTCCTTTACATATAAGAACGTGGTCAAGCCATTTAGATAAGACGGCACTTTGCATTACTTACAGATACAGAAGAGGGATGTTTTGCGTTGATAGATAAATAAAGAGATATTATACTATATAAGACCAGATGGCTCGCTTGTTTGAATTAGAAGCACGTCCAACGGTCAGCCAATTCGAATTTTGCAACGTACACAGTGAGCTACTAAGAAAGGAAGTGCACGATGTAACTTATTCTATTATCAAATACGAAAGTTTCTATTTAATTTCAGATAAACCCCAATGACTTTTAAATGCAATTTATAAATGTTTCATCAGTAAGTCACAGTTTACAAAATATCTAAATCAAATCAATTGACGCTTACAGTAGTGTAAATATACCAAAGCGAAGCATTTGTTACAGCCCGTAAGGCACTTTTCGTTAGAGAGAGACATTTTCTCCTATTATAAATACCTTATATGTGATTTTCCAATGCTTCACCCGAAGGTACTACATTGGCCAGGATGCGAGTTTTTTGTTGCCTGGAAAATTTGGAATTTTGCCGGACCCTTGCTGTTTCAAGCAAGGTAGGGATCTTTAACGTGCGTGACAACACTCGCACACGGGACCTCCATATTACCTCCTATCTGAACGAAAGTGTATTTTTGTGAAAAATGCTCGCCTAACATTTTTCAAGCGGACCGTGTCGGAATTCGAACCGGGGACCCTGGGCGTAGTAGTCACACACATCCAACTACGCCACGGAGCCGCCCCATTATAAATACCGTTAGTACAAACAGGTCAGATATATATATATATATATATATATATATATATATATATATATATATGTATATATATTTTGTGAATTCAAAGGGTTAAATTTGGGGTAAACAATACAATTTTGACCACCCTGTATAGAGAAAAAAACAAATTATTTACGCCCAAAATTTATTTAATTCATTTAAAGAGAACGGACAAGTATTGACGTATTTTTATAATTGATGATTGAAAGGTTAAAAGTACATAAAGAAAAACAGTTTTAAAACAAATAGAATGCGCATAATTAATTTAATTTATTTTAATTCAACACGTAAAAGCATTAAAAAACCCACTAGGGTAAGGAAAATCAATAATTCAAAGGCAAAAGGTTTCTTTGTAACAAGCAAACGTCAGTCTAGCTAATACAACGAAATACAAACTCCAAGAATTGTTGTTTTAAACGGTCTATAATTTACCAACACCTGCATTTTTAAAAGGTTACATTCGTCGAAATTATAAGCATAATAAGACAGGACTTTATAGAAAATATTTTCAACCGTCAGTTGGTTCGAATAACAAGCTAACAAATTTCTTAAAGAGCAAGGAAAATGCACGATAGGTTATATACTACAGATAGAGACAAAAATAAAAGCATTGATATTCAAAACGCACGTACTAATCTACGTGGAGTGGGCATGAGCTGTCAGCAATATCAATTTTCTATAACTCAAGTGGGGTTTTGAACGCGACAGCAGACATGCATCAGACAGAGATAAAAATATTACAGGCGGGATTTTATGACGACACTGAATAGTATCATTGGTTAGGAACAATCAGTTTTCCAAACGTACAAACACGCGACAGGTGGGAGCGATTTCGGATACATACGGCACGTAGGACGGCGTAAATTTTAGGAATTTCAACACGGATTATATCAAAATTTGCAGAGTTGTTATTTGAAAATAAGCTTTTCGCGTGAAGTGTGTCCGGGAGGTAGCATTTTTAAAGATATAAATACTCTAGCTAAATTTTTAGGTTTCTCTTTGTCTTCTCATCGCTTTTATACTACTATACTACGATAGACCAACATTATAGTAGAGTTTTTATGTGAGTATTAGATATGTTCATAATAGTGCTAACACGTGTAACTGAGTAGCAGTGGCCTTTTAGTTATTAACGAGAGATACGTGTAGTGTAAATTAAATTAATAGAGGTCCGGCTACCACTTTACCAAGCTAGAAAATCAATAAATAGAAGCATAATATACGTGGGTAAGCATCACAAGCAACCAAGAATGGTATGCTGTTATGGAATGGTACTTTGACACAAAGCGTTTGTAGAATAATTGGGGTTATCGTCTATAAATATGCGGAGTCTGACAGCGCATGGTCACGATGTAGAGATGTTCTGGTGATCATCGTCGAAGCAAGGGAGGCCTGAAACATTCTCCAGGTAATTTATTTGAAATTTCTGTTTTCTGATAAGCTTTTGCGAAATTTTGTGCTGTGTAAGTGAATTTTGGGGTTTATTTATTGGAAAAGATACATGCACTGGACAATTTATTGGGGTTATTTAAATAGTAAAACAGGGCGTTTTTAAAACTTACTAAATGTTGTTCTGGATATAAATTCGATTGTAAAGGGTAAACGGGTCTATTAATTTTGTATTAATTTATGCAAGGTAAAAGGCATATATTAAATAAACTGGGTTATTATGAGCTTACCATACTCTAGACTACAATCAATTTAGGGTATTATGTGAGACTCATATTTTATTAAATTTGTTTGGAAATAATTAGAAAAACAAGGACTTTAAAACTTATCACATTTTGAGTTTGTAATTAATGTACCAAAATGTTTTTAAACATGTGAATAATTTGTCTGTAAATAGGGGTAAATAAAAGATTGTATGATTGTTGTATTATTTGGTGATTTTATTAAATGGTGTGCGAGTGTGAAGGAAGAATGGTTTTATATTTAGGTATCCGAAAAGGGGCACAGCTGAGCTAGCCAGGGAAGCTGCTGAAAATTTTTTGAAGCAGAAAGTAACAGGGTAAGAAATTCTTTTGTGAATTTTTTTATTTTTGAAAATTATTTGATGACACTCGATGTCAAACCCTTAATGTCTCCGATGACAACGATCTTATAACGCCCAATTCGTGGGGCTTGAATGGTTGTTAGGAAAAGGTATGATTGTTCCTGATAATGTTCTCGACTACAGCAATCTTATGGCGACCCGAACGTGGGGCTCGATGTTAAAAGTTTAATAAACGATAACACAGCAATATATATAAATATATATATAAATATAAATATAAATATAAATATAAATATAAATATAAATATAAATATAAATATAAATATAAATATAAATATAAATATAAATATAAATATAAATATAAATATAAATATAAATATAAATATAAATATAAATATAAATATAAATATAAATATAAATATAAATATAAATATAAATATAAATATAAATATAAATATAAATATAAATATAAATATAAATATAAATATAAATATAAATATAAATATAAATATAAATATAAATATAAATATAAATATAAATATAAATATAAATATAAATATAAATATAAATATAAATATAAATATAAATATAAATATAAATATAAATATAAATATAAATATAAATATAAATATAAATATAAATATAAATATAAATATAAATATAAATATAAATATAAATATAAATATAAATATAAATATAAATATAAATATAAATATAAATATAAATATAAATATAAATATAAATATAAATATAAATATAAATATAAATATAAATATAAATATAAATATAAATATAAATATAAATATAAATATAAATATAAATATAAATATAAATATAAATATAAATATAAATATAAATATAAATATAAATATAAATATAAATATAAATATAAATATAAATATAAATATAAATATAAATATAAATATAAATATAAATATAAATATAAATATAAATATAAATATAAATATAAATATAAATATAAATATAAATATAAATATAAATATAAATATAAATATAAATATAAATATAAATATAAATATAAATATAAATATAAATATAAATATAAATATAAATATAAATATAAATATAAATATAAATATAAATATAAATATAAATATAAATATAAATATAAATATAAATATAAATATAAATATAAATATAAATATAAATATAAATATAAATATAAATATAAATATAAATATAAATATAAATATAAATATAAATATAAATATAAATATAAATATAAATATAAATATAAATATAAATATAAATATAAATATAAATATAAATATAAATATAAATATAAATATAAATATAAATATAAATATAAATATAAATATAAATATAAATATAAATATAAATATAAATATAAATATAAATATAAATATAAATATAAATATAAATATAAATATAAATATAAATATAAATATAAATATAAATATAAATATAAATATAAATATAAATATAAATATAAATATAAATATAAATATAAATATAAATATAAATATAAATATAAATATAAATATAAATATAAATATAAATATAAATATAAATATAAATATAAATATAAATATAAATATAAATATAAATATAAATATAAATATTTTAAGTAGTTTTTTTAGACCAGGTAAGTTGATAATTACTAACGTATTACAATTAATAAGATGAAATAATAATTTAGACTTTTTTATGCAAAGCCCAAATGATTGTTTCAAATCGAGCTAGTAGTTGTAAAAAGAAAAATATAAGGTCTTCGACAGGATTTAAACCTGCATCTCAGTTTTGCTGGAACTGTGCGTTTACCAACTACACCACCGAGACCGATGACTATAATTGGGAAATATACAAATCTAAATCAAATACAGAACTATACATAAACCTAACTTTCAATTACGTTTAGCATTTTTGTCAATCATATCTGACAAGTTAATGTCATTGGTCTCGGTGGCGTAGTTGGTAAACGCACAGTTTCCTTCGTACAATTACTAGCTCGATTTGAAATGATCATTTGGGCTTTGCATAAAAGTCTAAGTTATTATTTCATCTTATTAATTATATATATATATATATATATATATATATATATAGAAATTAATAAGTTGAAATAATAACTTGTGTAAAAAACTAATTATAATATTATATATATATATATATATATATATATATATATATATATATATACAGGGTGAGTTTTTAGTGTGGCAACGGTCGATTAACGATTAACGTAAACCAAATTTGGAGGCATATTAGGCATGCCTAAAGTGCACATTTTAAAAATATTTGGAAGCATACAGGTTGTTTCATAATTCCAGGGCATATTAAACTTATATTTTTTTAAATAGAACACCCTATATATTATTACATTTTTGAAAAGCCCATAAAAAGAGCTTTAATTTGATATCAAATTGTAACTGTCTATTTCTTTTAGTTTTTGAGATATTCAACTGTTTTTAGAGAAAATGACCCCAATTGGATACATTGTCACTGCACTAATACACAACTTATGTTAATTTTCAAGATCCAGAAAATTTTACCATATACCATAGTATATTTGTAAATATCACTTTTTTGAAATTTCTTCCCTGTATACAGGGTGTGTCAGGTTTCGCAAAATGCAATTTTTAAAATTTTTTTTAAATGGCACCCTACCAATTTTATTGCTACAATGGATAGCTCATTAAGTGTCCTTTCATTTTTGTTAAGCATTTCCTATACCTAAATCCATTACTTTCTGAGATATTTTTGATTTTCTTCAAATTTTATGAATGTTTTTAATTTACATAACTAAAAATAACTTACTATTGGAGAATATTATAAAACAATTAATACATTTTGATTAACAATCAACTACAATTATCCAATAACAATTTTCACTAAAGATATAACAACCTACAATAATACGCTATCAACAGAATTCTGCCAGATCAACAATATGCATTTAAAAGAAATTGTTAAACAGGAAATCAGGCAGGCTTTGAAAAAAATAACAATTACAATCAAAATGTCATTTAGGTTTATTAATTGTAGTGTGTTGTCATTTAACACATTATCAGTTCTGTTTTAAATGTAATCTTTGAAGGAGTTTTCAAAATGAATTTTACAGTGGAAGAACAAATAAATATGATTTGGGTATTGAGAGCAAGTTTAAAAAATTTCCTACTTGCATCAAGAATATACCAAGAGAGATATCCTGTTAAATGACAACACACTACAATTAATAAACCTAAATGACACTTTACATGTAATAGTTATTTTTTTCAAAGCCTGCCTGATTTTCTGTTTGAACATTTTCTATAAAATGCATATTGTTGATCTGGCAGAATTCTGTTGATAGCGTATTATTGTAGGTTGTTATATCTTTAGTGAAAATTGTTATTGGATAATTGTAGTTGATTGTTAATCAAAATGTATTAATTGTTTTATAATATTCTCCAATAGTAAGTTATTTTTAGTTATGTAAATTAAAAACATTCATAAAATTTGAAGAAAATCAAAAATATCTCAGAAAGTAATGGATTTAGGTATAGGGAATGTTTAACAAAAATGAAAGGATACTTAATGAGCTATCCATTGTAGCAATAAATTGGTAGGATGCCATTTAAAAAATTTTAAAATTGCATTTTGAAACCTGACACACCCTGTATACTGGAAAGAAATTTCAAAAAGTGATATTTACAAATATACTATGGTATATGGTAAAATTTTCTGCATCTTGAAAATTAACATAAGTTGTGTATTAGTGCAGTGGAATGTATCCAATTGGGGTCATTTTTCTAAAAACAGTTGAATATCTCAAAAACTAAAAGAATAGACAGATACAATTTGATATCAAATTAAAGCTCTTTTATGGGCTTTTCAAAATGTAATAATATATAGGGTGTTCCATTAAAAAAATATAAGTTTAATATGCCCTGGAATTATGAAATGCCTGTATGCTTCCAAATATTTTAAATGTGCACTTTAGGCATGCCTAATATGCTCCAAATTTGGTTTACGTAGCTTTATAATAACGGAGTTATCGACCGTTGCCACACTAAAACTCACCCTGTATATATATATATATATATATATATATATATATATATATATATAACAGAACGGTTATTTGCAGTCCGCAATAAGGAATTGTGTAAAACAATATATAAAATAAGATGGAGACTATTTCACTCTGAGGAGGCTTAATAAAGCCGAAACCGTCGGTCAGTGGATGTTTCCTCCCCTATGAAGTAATAAGCTAATGTTTTGTTAATGGCTATATAACTACCAGCCCGATTTGTATTTGTCAATAGGCTCTAGTATTTTCATAGAGTTTGTTTACAGATACATCTTATTTTATATATATATATATATATATATATATATATATATATATATATATATATACATATAATATATACATGTAAAAGAGAATAAAAGAAATAATTTGGGGTTAAATTATAGCATAATGAAGTACTATGGAACAGTTTTGAAAGCGTTGAGAAGAACGTTAGGAGAACCAACGGCCGTTGAAATTAAAGCAACCAAGGACGTAAACAAAACCACACAGGATTGATGTAAAAGCAGTATACGTTAGTTAAAATATTGTTTTTTAATCTTAGATATAAAGTCAGAAAGAGCAATGAAAAGACCAAGATTAAATAAAAACCTATACGTATAAGAGCGAAACATAAAGTATATCCAAAAGAAGGGAATTAGAAATCGATAATTTCAAGGATAGTTGTAAACAAGCACGCGCCGCTCAGCCAAGCAACATTATTGGTGATTAAACAAGATTAAACAAGAAGAGCTAGAAATTCAGGTGGTAGAGGCAGGTGTGTGCGATAAAGCGATATGTACAAGAGAGATAAATGATGTTTGCGTGAAGTTAAAGGCGTGTACCAAACGAGAAGTAGAGGCTAATTCGGAGAATTGGAATCGACAGTTGACGCTTTTAAGTGCATTACCACGTTCTGTGTTCATTCGGCGTGAGTGTGTTCCAGAAAGTGGGTTTGCATATTCAACGTACTGTTGTGATTTTATAACAATGACTCTCACGGTTTTCAGATGTTGTTCTGTCATAGACTGTTAAAGCAAACTGCGGGGCGTCATTTCTGTTTGCAGATGGTTGTGCGTAATAGCTGAAATATGCGTGCAACATCGCTCAGTGAAATGATGGGTGATCTGATCCTGTTCGGGTGTGACTTTTAAACAGAAGGTTTCTCGAGCCATTAAATGTTGTTCAATGAAGGTCTCACATGAATATCGCAATGAAATGGAACTCATTGCTTTTATCATGGAGTTAAATCATTATTGGTGTGGTGCGTAGCAACTGGTTCTATGGTGTTTTCACGCTGGTTTTAGTAAGCTTCTACCGTGTGCAGTGCGTTAATCGTTTGTTTAGTGACTGGTAACTGTTGAGTCGGTTTTGTTTATGGTGCTCGCTGTGATGGAGTGAGCATGAAGTCTGCTCCGGCGTGACGGTCAATCCGCCATTTGGATATCGGCGTCATCGGTGGCGGGCGTGATTCAACGCCGGCCGTCGATATGAGGACAGCCGGCGATGCGTTTGGTCCTGGCTCGTGCGCCGTCTGGATGAGGGTTTGACCTCGCGAATTATGACTCTGTGCAGTGGTGTTTAACGGATCGTTGGTTCTCGGAGATGCGGTCGGGAATACCTAAAATGAACCTGGGTGTTGTGGATACATCAGATCTGCTGATTGAAGATGTTATCTTTAACCAAATCATAACTCGCTATCTGACAGAACGTGATCGGTTATTCTTTCTTTGCAATGATCTGGCTTTCAACCTGGTGATCGTGATAATATGCCGTTACGTGCATGTTGCCTGGGCTGGCAGCCCGCAGTCATCATATGCTCACTCGACGTGCGTTATGATACATAATGAGGTAAATTGCTGTGTGTGGCATTTGAAACAATCGTGTGGACCTCGCTAAAGAATCCGTCGCTATCCTGAACACTCTGTTGATCACAAAGCTTGGTAATCTCGTGAGCACCCGCAAATGCGATGGATGAAATGTTAACACTGCAAAATGAATAATCCTCGGCGACGTGCGCAAATGGTGCCGTATACGCACAAGTGTTAACTGTTCGGCGCATATGCTGAACAACGATACAGCTTGCTGTTAAATGTCGATAATGATATTGAATGTAGTAAAAGCTGGCTGTAAATAAAAATATCTGTGTGCCGACGACAAGTTGGGCTGAATTGTTATTCAGGCGTTGAAACCAGGCATCTGTTGTCTTGAAATGCGCACATCGCAATGTCAGCCATGCCAACATTTAGTGAATGATCGAACTGAAGGTGGTCGTGATCCATAGCGGTTCGTTCACAAAAGTAATTATATGAACCAGACGTGAAGATGACGATGATGAAAATGGTGCGAGGCGATTGTCGCTGCGTTCGGCGGTGTTGAATATTTTCAGATGTGACGGGCGCGCCGGTTGTGGTCTAAGATTCTGTGTTCGTTGTCTGTGATCACGCTGCTGGTGTTGCTCGGTCGGCGATCTTAGACAGACGTTTTATTGGCTTGGCGTTCTGTGTGAAGACGGATTGGCGGCGCCTGGTTGCATGCTGTACATCTGATTCGCTGATGTCGTAGAAAGTTCGTGTGTTAAGTTCGATGCGCTCAGAATGGTACTTGCAGTGAGAGCCTCAGGCCGCGTATGGATGGTGTTAACCGTTCCGATGGCGGGTGAATAAGTCGACATGAGACAATATGAGGAGATATGGACGGTCGCATTTACCGTTGCAGATTGACTCGAGCTGCTCGCCGTTGCTCAGACGTATACACAGACGTGGTCTCCGGCTGGCTGTCACCGGTGTTGACCGGTCTCCATGGTTAACATTTGGAGTGGGACTCTGCCAGAAACGTTTCTTTCAATGGCAGTCTTGGCGATGAGTTAAGGTGATTATCTGTGGTATACAAATTGTGCCATGGTGCTCTTTTCAGATGGATGAAAATGACGACTAAATTTTCGGTTTTGTTCACCTCGTTCTTAATGTGGAACCAAATCGCTGCTCAGACGCGACTCTTTGGTGTGTTATTGTTGATAATGAGTAATTCATTTGTGACTACCCTCGGTTTACAAATGTCTGTGATCGGCTTTCAAAGACAGTTCGACGATGTTGTTCAAATCATTTGTTAGAAGGACACGATAATCATGTCGCGTGTATGGTGCGGTGTGGTGAATACATTATTCGATATGCGTCGTATCAATGTTTTGAATAATGACTTTGTGTGCTGTTGCTACATATGCGCAGGGATTGAATGGTTGTTATGTTTATTGTGTATAATTGTTATAATGTACATCATAAATTTTCTTCGGCGATGTGTGTGACGGGATAAACATATTGTTGGTTAACAACAATATGTGACTGGCATGTTTTCTTGCTGATCTTTTTACAGACCAAAATGTTCAGGTTAAATACGCAAAATGTGATATTGGTTATTAAACGTAAATCGGATAATAAAATCTGTTATTACTGTAGAAAAGGACTAATCTTAAATGGGGAGCTGCAAAATTCTAAAAAATATGAGATTTGTCTGAGTTTATCTTATTTTCGTTTTTGGTGTTTGGTCAAATATGCATCTTAAAAATCGTGTTAATGTATAAGAGGATGTCGAAAGATGAAATCGGTTTGGTCAGATGTGAACTGCTGTAATCACAATTTTGTGTTGTAATATGTCTGTTATATTTTAATTTTTAAATTCTGTAGTCTATGATTAAGGCATAAATTTCATGCCGAAACGTTGAAAATAAATTACAATTGTAATTAGTTTTTGCTTTACGAACGATTGCATCCCAGAAATAACATCACAATTAAAGTTATACCTACTTTCGTTCGAGAAAAATACAATGTTATATATATATATATATATATATATATATATTCTGATCCATGTATTAGAATCGAGCCTCATGGGTGTCAAGAATGCTGTGAATCCTACAAAAGCTATTCATTACCTTAACTGTGTTGGTCCATTGACTTTCTTCTGTTAATCGCCTCGGCTGCTCCTCTAGTTAAACCTTCATCCTCATTCATAAAAAAACAAACACATTCCTACCACAAACATCAACGTTAACTCTATTTACATCAATATTTACAATACATTAAAATTTCAAAATTAAAATTCAGCATAAATTTCAGTATCAGAAAATTTCAAGATTTAAATTTGTTATCATTTAATGTGCATCCAAAATTAAAGTCCTTGTGGGATGCCTACTAATTACTATAACAATATACAGAGTACAAAGGAGCATCTACCATTACGTTAATTCCAGGTTCGTCTAATTGAGCTCAAAGAACCATATTTTCATCATAATCCAGAACATCAATACTAAATACCCTTTCTACTTAAACAAGCAAATTTCACCTTAATTAAAATTTTATTGTTAGTACAATTTCACTACTGTCCATTTAAATAAACAAATTATAAAGTTATTCAACACACACCAAAATATCAAGTTCGAACAAAATAGTATAATTTACCTGAAGGTTACTGCACTCGTAGCTTCAATGTACATCGTCCCTTTAATTACACCATTCCGACTGGGTTATATTTACGGTTCTGATTCTCAACGCTTTTAAAATTTTCTCCATCACCATTTATTTAAAGTTGTTTCAGGGCTTTTCCGGAACTCATCTGTATATCTGAACCTTGTTTTGTGGATCCAGACACGTTTATACCATTTAATTATTAATACCCCGAAAAATGCAAAGAAATTCATACTTCTTTCACCAATATACGCAAAACTGCATACTTTGTGTATTCATTTGTCGTTGTAAATTTTACTAATTGGTACAGTGATACTAACTTTATTACCTTGTATCTTCTTTTCTAAGTGCACTAAAATACATTTATTGTAGCACGTAAAGAACAAGCTGTTTTACATCACAAAATATTCGAGCAAACTGTTTAAAATTATTTAATCAAAACCGGAAAACTAAAAGCACTGTTTAACGCGTTGAATCAAGTCGAAGATCTAAGAGAGCTTGTTCATATTTCTGGGTATATATAGAGGTTAGCCTGTCTGTCGGTCGAGTCTCCAAAACGGACAATTCTAAAAATTTCGCCTGCTATGTTCCCATTCCAGCATGCGATTTTACAGCACTCGCCCCAGTTAAATCTCAGAAATTTCAACACGGCACGCAACGTCTGGAAATAACTAATTGAATTTTATAGAAATGTTATTTTTACCTCTCAAATTTTGCCTTTTACTTTCAACCAATCGCAACCCTATGACGTTGCTCTACTCACCTTTTACATATATATTGCCTCGGTCTTGCGCATATTATCTGTCTCTATCTACCCTGTTCTTATTAGTGCAAATTGATATTCTTTATTATCGATTATTTCAGTCCATGTGGTATCTGGGTTAAATAAGTATCGCCTTCCCGTAAATATTAAGCCACGGTTTCTCCAAGATTCTTTGTAACCATTAATTATCTGCAACATTTACGCAGAATGAGCTTTTTAAAATACAGGTGTTTAAACATCCTAAACTAACCCCTCTATGATTTGCATTTTATTGGGTTTTAAGTTTTATAGATATTATATGTTTATTCAATTAACTTCAATTAAAATTAATATCCTTTAAATTTTAGTGAATCTAACTAAATATTAATTATTATCTGTACGTTTTGTTTAATACCGGTTACTTAAAATAGAGTTAATTAATATAAATTTTGCGTAATTTCTCTTTGTTTCTTTACGTAGAAATTTTAATACTACTTCTTTTGATATAAAGCGTCTTGTACATGATTTAAATCTCTTATTTTAATGAAACGAATGAATTTTTATTCTCCACGGTTTTAATAAAGCGTATAATCTAATAAAATTCCTTATATACATGATTAAAATTATTTGATGTGATTATTTAATTTTCTACCATTCTAAATATATATTTATATATATATATATATTATTATGTAAGGGGGGTACAAGGCTTCTAAGGGTAGATTTGTGTTAATAGGGGTGTATGCCAAACAATAGGATTAATATATCAGATCAAATAAGTTAAAACTATATTTTGCTGTACTTTACATATGTTAAAGTATGTACCATTTTAGTTTGAAACATATGTGCCAAAAGGTAGATAACATGACTTTATGACGTTGATATAATGCACGGTACTTGAGGTTTTATACTGAGTTGATATTTTATGAGCCAGTGAAAGTACATTTGCCGTCGGAAAGCCGAACGCATTTATGGATATCTGCAACCAACAAAGCGTCCAGGTCGTGTGTAAATTATTTGGCTTTTCTTTTAATAGAATCAACTTTTAGACGAATTGTAAAATCAAAATTAAAGTGAATAGAAATGTAAAAGGTTATTGGAGTTTGTGAAGTGATTTGGACCAATAGTAGAAATTAAGAATATTATAAAGACTGTAGTGAAGGTATTTTGGACACTGAAAGAAAGACGAATTGTTATTGGATGTTGTATGTTTTAAAATGTAATTCAAGTAAGCTAAGGTTGTTGATCTTATAACTAAGCAAAATAAATAAAATTCTAATTTCGATTATGTTCAGATAAAGACGTGTTTTACAAAACCTGTGTTAAAAGTTGTACAAATATTTATTGAAATAAAAGTTTATGTGTATTAAAGAGTCTAATTTAGCAAAGTGAAAGTAATAAGAAGCATCGAGAGTATTAAAGGCGACGAATATTAAAGAAGATTTAGAGTGGTAACTAGTGCGACGGGAAAAGCGACGATTATTTAGGTTTGAGCAAGATTGGTGTTGGATTTGGAAAGATTTGGTTTTAACGACAGTAGGAGATTTGAGTGGATATAGAAGGCAACGACGACATTGATAATTTTTGGAGTGATTTGAGCAGATTAACGGCAGTAAGGACATCGTGTGGATATTAAAGGAATAGCAGGACAAGGATTGATTTTAAATAGGACGGCTGGATTGATTTGGATTGAGCAAGGAGAGGATTGATTGGAGTACGAAGCAGAGAAACAGGAGAGCAGTGTATTACGAGGAAGAATTAACGCAGGGAAGTAGATACAACGGTTTTTAAATTCTAAATTGGGGTAAAATTATTTCAGATTTGGGGTCAACGAAATTGTTAAGAACACCTGGAGGCAATACGCAAGTGGACTACAGTGAGAATCCTTGTGAAGGTGCGTACGGTGTATACGATCTTGAGCCAGCAGTTAAAGAAGGCCTTCAGCGCGGTATAATTCTGGTAAGTACCGTGAATATCTTAAAACGTCACAATTAAAGTCATAAATAGTTACATAAATTAATTTGGCACCAAGCAACTTTGATCTGTTAAAATTTGGCATATACAGTAAATCAGTACATTAAAAAGTGGTAAAACAAACGAGTGTGCAGTTTGGTTGGGTAGTGCACATCTACTCACGATTAAACTCACGGTGAGTAGGTGAACGCCCTGAGATTAAAGTTTCATATAGTCGAGGCATAATAAATAGTAAACAGTAAATAAAGAACCAACCAAACGTTGCTAAAGCACCTCGAATAGAAGTCATTTATTGAATATTAAAATAGGGACGACGACAAAAGTCGTGTAGCAAATTTTGTTTAAATAAAGGGAGGAGTAAACAAGCAAAAATAAAGTTAAAGTTTAGAGGGTAGGTAGAAGAAGGTGGCAAACCCAACGTGAGGCTCGAGAAAAAGGCTAGAAAAGTATTAGAGTAAAGAGAGTAGAATACGGGATCCCGAGATTAGGTGGGGCCCGTAGTTTTTCTTTATTTTACAGAAAACGAGTTCAAAACTAGGAAGCAGAGATGACGGACGCGGACACAAAAGGATCACGAGATCGGGACTGATATACGGGGTTGAAATGGAGTTAGGGACACAAGACAGAGCTGGACGCAGGGGCGACAAACCCAATGTACCTTTAAGACCTATCATCTCGTGCATCAATACTCCTTCCTATAATTTATCTTCTTTTATCCAAAATTTTGCAACTGTCTTTTCCTTTAGAAGGTTGGAATCTCAATGATTTTTTCTTTCGTCGATAGGTACAGACACTTTCAATTACCTACTGACCACATCCTTATATCCTAGACATCCGCTCATTGTTCACCAACATTCCGATGGTTAGTATTTGATATTATTACAAAAGTGGAATCTTATTCAACCACATTGCAATCTTGACCTAAATTCTTTTCAATCAACCATCCGATTAGTTTTAATAACACGTATTTTACGTTTAATTCAAAGTATTATCTTCAGACATTTGGCACTGATGGGTTCACCACTCTCCCTATCATTGCTCAAATGGTCATGGATCATTGTTAGAGTCTGTCCTTTTACTACCCTTTGACATGCCCTTCATTGTCAAATATGTAGACGACATCCTGTGCTCTGTTCCCGAACACTTAATAGAATACACTTTGTACATTTTCAACAGTTTTAATTCCAAATTAATTTTACCTATGAAAAAGAAACCAACCGTAGCATCCCATTCCTAGACACTTTAGTTCTTAGATCTTCCACCAACAATCTAAATTTTGACATTTATAACAAACCTACTGACTCGGTAGGTACATAAATTATCACTCAAATCATTCTTTTAAGCACAAAATCAATACAATAATATGTCTAAAACACCGAATTCAACGAATCTGTGAACCGTGTTTCTTACAAAATTTAAAACAATTAGAATATATTTTACTAAACAATGCATACCCTAAATCTCTTTTGAAAGACTATTATACTTTAACCACTTACTAATCACATCAGACCGACCTCAATTCATCAAGTTCAAGACATTACCATATATTCAAAATTTAACACCTCAAATTACCAAAATATTAAAGCAACCAGATATTCTTATAACTTATACCCAATAAATCAATAAGAAATTTATTCACTCGACTTAAAGATAGTACTGACAAATCAATGTGTATCGTCTATAAAATTGAATGTAGTTGCAAAAAACTTACGTAGGTCATTCCAAGCAGTGGTTAAAAATCGCTTAACGCAACACAAAAGCGATGCCAGGATAGAAAATTATGTTGTGCACTTGCGTCTCACATTAGTTCAACAAAACATATCGCAAACTTTAATAATACAAAAATACTAGACATTGAAAACAACTATAACAAACGATTATTTCTAGAATCCTTCCACATTCATCAACCTAATCCTCTTAACAATAAACAAGATATTAACAACCTTAGTGCGGTTTATTCCTCTCTTTACAGATTCAAGTGACAACAATACTTACATTCACTTTTATATCAATTACTTATTGCTGTTTAATCTTTAATTACTTCTTTCCATTTTAATTATAGTTAATTTAGTTTATATTTATCTTAATGCTTACCTTTTAACTTTTAAATTTTCCGAAATGATTTACATCTAGTTTACTTCTGTTAACTGCTACATTCCTGTTGTCAAAATATTTTCAATCACTCAAAACTGTGTCATGAATAAGTGTTCCTATTTATAGCAATTTTAAGTCGTAGTAATTATGTAAGTAGGGTATAATCAAGGATCCTGTGACCACATTTCCACCAGCATCCACATTTCCACACACATCTGGACCAAAAGTTTTCTTCGACTAACCATTTTCATCTTTCGAGATAAACCTATCTTAAATTTTTATGTTTCGAGATAAATGAGCATCCACATTTCCACACGAGATAAACCTATTTTAAGATTTTTACCGCTAACATTCTGGACCAAATAGTTTTCTTCGACTAACCATTTTTTTATCTTTCATCTGAACCAAATACTTTTCTTTGTCTAGCATCTTTCGAGATAAACCTATCTTGTTTGGTATCAATCAATATTAGAATTTTCTCAGCTACCCGAATTTCTAGAATTTTTAGATTGCATCACCCCCAAGGAGCTACCCCAATTTTAAGATTTTTACCAAGATCAATTTATAATCACCCTCCTTTTTTATACAGTCCTTTAACCAACAATAATAAGCATACAAAAGTTTAATATTTTATTTTTATCCGATTTACAGTTTAATAAACTAATTACAATTTTACAAAGTATTTTGTTTGTGTAGCCGAATCCAACAGGTTAACCTGTAACAAAAAAGATTAATGGGTTGTTTAAAATAAATCTGTAATAAAAGAGATTAAAGTAAAGGAAACATGTTTTCAGTCAATAAGACATATTGTTGTTAATCCAACAATATGTTTTACCGTCAACGACCACGGGAGGTACACATATCGCCGGGAAGAAAATTTGATGGGGAGGTAGATATGCTTATAACTAACACATACTATATATACACAATAAAATATAACTATCTAATATCCTTATGCCCCCATGCATATGTGGAAGTACAGATGACGTACCTTTTGTCATCTTCTGCCGATAAACTAATTTATTAATTATTGTGTACAAAACGTGTTTTTACTCCGAATACATACCATGCTATGCATAAGCACCAGAATTTATACACAATGTCCTTAAAACTATCACACTAATCCCGCCACCACTGCGATACGATCTTTTTTCATGTCCTTCTCACTAAGAATGCAATACGACTTGGCCCTAGTTCCAACAAATTGTAACACCAAGTCGCCGTTGAACTCGTCTTTGAACTTGCCATCTTTTGTTCACAAGAGGCATATTGTATTTGTTGTCTCGAGGGTAGTCACTAGTATCGAAATTGTTAATGTTTGCACTAATATCACTATACAAGTCTTTTGTTTCTATACTATACACTAAAGGTCAGTGTCTGTGTAGTAGTGAGTTTGGTTCCATACAAATGTTTCATGGTGTTATGAAAATCATACATGAGGGTTTTGAAATATCTAAAACTGAAAACCTGCATATATAAAATTGTACGTGACTTTTACCCTATCCATCTGTAACAAATCCTCTCTAGCACTAAACTACTGTTAAAGTTCGGGCGGGCGATAAGTCCACTCGCGCACAATTTTTGTCCATCGTGTCCCACCGGTACGATCTTCATCCACCCTCTTGTCGACATTCTCCATCGTTTTCCAAAGACTGCGTTATTCATTAATTTGAAAAAGTCTTTTCAAACGCATTTCTGGCAGATGTCCTATGGTGTTCAAATCGATGTAGCTTTAACCATGGAGACTGGTCAAATTCCATGACCCGGTGGACTGCTGTGAGCCGGAACCATTACGTAGCGCCTGCGGTTTCTAATGTATAATGTTGAATCTTGTTGAGCAACGTGGCGAGCAGCTTCGAGTCTTGGAGGATGGTGTTGTACCATGGTCTGCGGACAAAACGGTAAATCGTTGTGCTGTTCGTGTGTTTCTGGATACTCAGATCTACTTAGGATGTACCTTGTCCCCTGTTACAGATATGTCATCGATGTGGGCTTTCAGGAGGTTAACTCTTTCTCTTTCATCCACCGGAATCCGCTTATCGGTAACGGTTGTGACATGGCCCATCCATACAAATTATTGGCATCCAGATACGTCAAGTACCTTGAGGGCTCTTCAAATTAAAATTCTCCATGTACTTATTGTTGGCGTGAGCGTATCGTTGACTGCACTGAGTTACCACGAATCCTTTCTTTACAAAGTGATGCTACATCAGTGAATAGATCCAGTTTAACCCCAGTGTGTTTCAGCATGGCATCCCAGCTTAGACTAGGCGCTGTCATATATTGGCAGGGATCCAAGTCGTAGGTTTTCAAACACGGAAATTTTCGAACACGTCAGCTAATAATAAAACGTCTGTTTTCTAAAGATCGCTGTATTCGCCGAGTGTACATATTTGAAAGCGTTCATACATTCTGAGCGTGATCGTACTCAGACAATCACAGCATTCGTGAGATCATTATAGAAATCCTCTCGGTGGTAGAGACCTATTTAACGCTGAAGCGTCTGTCACATACCTGTGCAGGAACACACCCTTTCTGCGTAGAAATGAAAACTGTACGTCGTCGAAACACTTCCTCATCTCAACAAACTGCTCATTCCAAATTTTCACCAACTTATCCACGATGCCATGAAACGCAGCGAATCTGAATCGCAAGTACTGTGCAATTATCGGTTTCATCATCGTCATCTTCCTCTACGTCTGGTTCTTCACCATATAACCTCACATACTTTGTGAACGATACGAACCGCTCCTTATTATTTGGGATCACTGTAACACGCTCCTTATCGCATCCCAATTCCTTCACAATAAAATGGGAATCATACACTTGTGGAATATGACCGGTATGAAATTTGGCATCGGTATTGGATGTTGCATTGGCGATGTGCTGCGAAGCGAATTTCCTGTAAGATGACAGTGATCCCTCACTCGATCGTCTCCAATGGTTTCCTGCAGATGCCGCAATCGTCAACCATGTGGAATAACAATTCATCTAAAACTCCAACGCTGTCATAGGCACATTGTTTTTAAGATAATCCCCAATCTGCGGGCTTCCTCCTTTTCTCCATAAAAACTTTAGCAGCTTCAGGCCCCTGTACAATTCAAACACAGATTCTCATCGTCATTTAATATAATATGCGAACTGTATGGTTCGTGTTGGTGGGTGCTGTTAGTAAACCGAAGGATCCTGTGCTGCCGAAAATACTTCAACACGCTTTCAAAGTCCGTATATAACAAGCACCCTCATTTGCTTGTGCACGCTTGTAAACTCGAGGATGTTGTTAAAGTGGTTGGGCATCTTTGTCTGTTGCAATCTTGTTCAGTGTTGTCGTAATTTATCTTCGGATGGGAAGAACACCAAGCATCCATCGCAAATCCATTTGCGTGCGCTCACAGATCTGCTTACCCACTAGCTTCCCCAAATCTTTGATCAAACAGTAGTGTGTTATTCTCATTCTGGATGTAAAAGGTTGACGTGCTGATCCCTCTTTCTTTTGGTGAAGTGAAGCGGTCCCACAATCGACTTGCCCTCTACAAAACACGTTGATGCTAATAGCATTTAATTCCTCGAACAGCTATGTCCTTTATGGGCATCGGAACTGTAGTCCTGTCGTCAGTACAGTCGGTAGTGCGTGATGAAGGTCGTCTTTCCGTTTTCTGTGGGGTGTAGCCACAACTGGCAAAGCATGCATTGTCTTGGTTCTGCATTAACACAGCATGTTTCTCCTTATCCATTTGGGAGCTCAATGTAGGACCCACGAAAGGTTTATACTTGTTTATATTACCTCAAGTATAGCATTTTCAGACTCCATCCTAAAATTTAATAATTAGAAAAAATTAATAATTGTGAAACTAACAGAATCTCGTTCTTGGAACTCGTCCGACTTAGCAGACATCCTCTCCACAAAGGTTGTAGACATTTCTAGGTTGCTGGATGAGGTGACCACAACATTTCGGGTGTTGGAACATCTTCAACACCCTCTACAACCATCTTGATGTATCACCAAACACCTCAGGTTCACCTTTAGTGGATTATATGTTTCGACTAACCTTGAATCTCTCCCTCTGGTTGCGGAAAATCAACAGATCTAGAAATAACTAAGTTAAACACTAAATACTTATAAAAATACGTACTTGTAGAGTCGACATTACTAATTCTGTATGTAGCGATTCGACTTTTAAATGCCGTGCTCACTACTTGTACACCCCATCCAGGACACGGCTAGCATTAGCTGTGCTCGTTCGAGCGTTGGTGGGCTACCAAGTTGGTTACATCCACATCGCACTCTTCGTCGACAATCTCTTGGTGGGTCCTCAACTATCGACATGTGGTCGTTTGACCCGGATGGGGCACTGGTTCCACACCATGCTTGGTGTCCTTATGACGTTTAGGCTGTCCTTACGGGTGAAGGATGCGGGCACACTTCGCAAACAAAAAGGCCGGTGGTTCGATGCTACGTCATGCTGCTGGAGCAGATGTCTTCAAACTATCGCTTCTCGAAGACAACTCCACACATCAAGTAAAGCCATTTTCTATAAAGAAATTAAAACTGGAAAGACTTTTAACAGTTGTGACTAGTCAAGACTAAACAAACTAAATGATATTGTAACGCACGGTGCTTTTATACCCGGTTGGTATAATTAGCTGGTTACTTTTAAAAACCCAGCGTCGTTTAACCTTGAGTAACATTTCATACCAGTATTCATGTCGGTGAAAATCAATTAGCTTCTTGCTTACTACATCTAATTATCGGATGTACTTTAACTTCCACTTTCGTGACTTCATAAAACAAATGAGGAGATTCATCTCACATTTTAAATCCACATTGACACATTTACAAGTATATTCTAACGGAAATGAGAATCTCAATTCCATCTGAACAAATAGTTTCTTCGTCTAATGCATCTTTCGAGATAAACCTATCTTGTTTGGTATTAATTAATATTAAATTTTCTCAATACCCGAATCTCTAGGAATTTTTCAGATATCATCACAAGGAGCTAAATTTTAAGATTTCTTACCTGTAGTGACTTTTGAGCGTTCTTATGAATTTTTAGTCATGCGATACATCTTGTTAACAGAATCTTACACGAATCTGCAAACAGATTTGAAATCGGATCACTGCAAAGTTGCTTAAAGCTCTCAAATCTTATTAAAATTTTGCTCGTCTATATGCTTAAACCAAACATCTCCAAAATCAAAATAATTTTGAAACAGTTCTTTATAAGCCATAAGTGCTTAGTATTTAAAATCATTTTTTCAAACAGTAATGTGCTCTCTCAGAATATCATAAAAACCCATGACTTTTCTGGTTTTAACATATTACATGTACAATGCTAAATTGTTGGAAAATACATAGACAAGGACAAACTAATCGCTTTACAATTATGTGACGTATAGTGAAAGTAGCCTTTTCTTTTTATTAATTAGCAGCTATGATTTGAAAAATACAATAGATATGCTCAATGCCACCATTAGAAAATTCCTATAATTGCTGGGGTTTATTAATCATACAATGAGCGCTCTATGGTCGTCATATAAATTTTTATACATGCAATTCATCTTGTTAGTCTACAATTTTACACAAATCTGCAAACAGATTTAAAATCGGACCATCCCTTGGAAGTTATAACTTTAGCTCTCAAACCTCTAAATTTTGCTCTTTGCTTTATAACCAAAACTAACAAATAGTTTTCTTCGTCTAACCAATGCATCTTTCGAGATAAACCTATCTTGTATCAATTAATATTAATTTTCTCAACTACCCGAATTTCTAGGAATTTTTAGATAGCATCTCCTCCAAAGGGAGCTACCACAATTTAAGATTTTTTACCTGCTGCGATTTTATGGTCGTCTTTATAAATTTTTAACAATGCAATACATATTAAGACCGCCATATAAATCAAACCAACTTCATATATTGGTGAAAATTTGGTGGAAATTTGCCTAACCTGTTATACCAACTAGTTGGTCGATATTTAATTGTGATATACACTCTACAATGTCACCTATCTATACAGAACTCAGATCAAACGAAAATCAAATTTGGAAATGTATACTACATATTGTCAATTAAAAGAAGAGTGACTTTTGTGTGTGTATTAGTTTTAATGAATAAAAATATATTTCTATGTGTAGTGTACTTGTTAAGTATTTGAATTGAAATATAATTATGGTTTCAAACGTTTGGTTTTATTTGCTATATAGTATTGTTAGGATACAATAAAAATACATCGCATTCATGGACCGGATGTAGACGTACATCAGAATGCATAAAACTCGTTGGATCAAAAATCTTATTAATATTAAAACAACGTTTTATACTGTTTTATTATGTTGATACAAACTGGTGGGATGCCAAGACATTTGAAATCTAAGACCGTTCTCATGCAAGATCAGAGATATTAAAGCGTTGGTCTTCCCACAACTCGATAATCCCACGAATATAACTCGTATGCTGACGGAACAAGGACCATGTTTACCATCATCTTTTGCATTAGCAATAGCAAAGTTATCATAATTCTGTATAGGTATTTTAACTTCTGGTATAACATCTCTGGATGCATCGTTGGAATTATGTAATTTCTTCGTTCTGCAACCTTTTAACATATCTGCATAACGTTGTTCTAGGTATATTATATTTTACTAGCAGCGTAGAAACTCGAGCCATCAGGATATCCTCTACTGCTTTTGTAATAGATTGTTTGGAGCACCACTGATTGCTTGAATGCGCCATCTTTCGAAAAATGTCTTACTATAACTAGCTCAAAAAACTACTTCCTTATATAACAAATTTAATCTCCCTGCTCACACCATATGACCATATGACCATATGACCACATGACCACATGACCATATGACCACATGACCATATGACCACATGACCACATGACCATGACCACATGACCACATGACCATATGACCACATGACCATATGACCACATGACCATATGACCACATGACCACATGACCATGACCATATAACCACATGACCATATAACCTAATTGCTTTTAATGGTTTCTCATTAAAACCCGTAACACTAATTGCTTTTAATGAGTTTTCCATTAAAACCTGGACCTAGGTTAGATAAAGGAAAATTAATAGGTTGGGTCAGCGCGCGGCTGACTAACCTGTAATTTTCCTTTATCGCAGTTTAATGGAACTCATTAAAAGCAATTAATGGTTTAAAATGTGCTGGTGCATGTGCTGTTATGGTCATATCATGTAATGTCATGTGGTCGTATGTCATGTGTATGTGTCGCTGTGATCATATGTCATGTGGTCGTGATGTGTGGCTGTGTGGTCATGTGGTCATGTGGTGATGTATATGAGGCTTGGGTTGATATTGGGTCATGGTGACCAATCTGTAAAATGATGTCCTGGCTCATTTCGCTGCTAGTAAAATATCTGTATTGTTGTTACATAATTTCGATGCGTCAATGTTTGTGCAGTTAAATTGTATGATAACTGTGCTGTTCCGTTGTTTATCGGTTATATCGACGGGATGTCGGTGAGACAACGCTGCTGTCTATTGATCTTAAATAATGGCATGCGCTAACATCTTTCTATGTTGTTTTTACGGTGATAAGAACATGTTCGTCTGTGGAAGCTAAGTTAAATGCACTGATAAATATTAATTCGTAATGCACGAAAATCGCGCAAATATGTGTGATTCACGTTTGATCTGTTCTGTTCTGTGGTAATGATGTTGATGCTGTCGACCAGCATGGTACACCTCTTGAACAAATTTCAATGTTGGTTTTTACAGATGTGCGTTAAGTATGACCATAAAATCGCGGCGGTATCTTAAAGGTGTGCAAGATGTCTAAAATTCAAATGAATCAATGAATTGTGTAATGCATTGAACGAACTATATTTTGAAAGCAGCAGATTGAGCTTTAAATATCGAGGATGTCGAGTCTGTTATGTGGAATAAAATAATTATTTCGCTCTTGGTCCTCCGGCTTGCGAGATTTCTATGGTAACATTGTGTTGTGCAGACAAATAATCTCATGGTCGAGTTGTCTTCTGTGTTCATTCGGCGTGAGTGTGTTCCAGAAAGTGGGTTTGCATATTCAACGTACTGTTGTGATTTTATAACAATGACTCTCACGGTTTTCAGATGTTGTTCTGTCATAGACTGTTAAAGCAAACTGCGGGGCGTCATTTCTGTTTGCAGATGGTTGTGCGTAATAGCTGAAATATGCGTGCAACATCGCTCAGTGAAATGATGGGTGATCTGATCCTGTTCGGGTGTGACTTTTAAACAGAAGGTTTCTCGAGCCATTAAATGTTGTTCAATGAAGGTCTCACATGAATATCGCAATGAAATGGAACTCATTGCTTTTATCATGGAGTTAAATCATTATTGGTGTGGTGCGTAGCAACTGGTTCTATGGTGTTTTCACGCTGGTTTTAGTAAGCTTCTACCGTGTGCAGTGCGTTAATCGTTTGTTTAGTGACTGGTAACTGTTGAGTCGGTTTTGTTTATGGTGCTCGCTGTGATGGAGTGAGCATGAAGTCTGCTCCGGCGTGACGGTCAATCCGCCATTTGGATATCGGCGTCATCGGTGGCGGGCGTGATTCAACGCCGGCCGTCGATATGAGGACAGCCGGCGATGCGTTTGGTCCTGGCTCGTGCGCCGTCTGGATGAGGGTTTGACCTCGCGAATTATGACTCTGTGCAGTGGTGTTTAACGGATCGTTGGTTCTCGGAGATGCGGTCGGGAATACCTAAAATGAACCTGGGTGTTGTGGATACATCAGATCTGCTGATTGAAGATGTTATCTTTAACCAAATCATAACTCGCTATCTGACAGAACGTGATCGGTTATTCTTTCTTTGCAATGATCTGGCTTTCAACCTGGTGATCGTGATAATATGCCGTTACGTGCATGTTGCCTGGGCTGGCAGCCCGCAGTCATCATATGCTCACTCGACGTGCGTTATGATACATAATGAGGTAAATTGCTGTGTGTGGCATTTGAAACAATCGTGTGGACCTCGCTAAAGAATCCGTCGCTATCCTGAACACTCTGTTGATCACAAAGCTTGGTAATCTCGTGAGCACCCGCAAATGCGATGGATGAAATGTTAACACTGCAAAATGAATAATCCTCGGCGACGTGCGCAAATGGTGCCGTATACGCACAAGTGTTAACTGTTCGGCGCATATGCTGAACAACGATACAGCTTGCTGTTAAATGTCGATAATGATATTGAATGTAGTAAAAGCTGGCTGTAAATAAAAATATCTGTGTGCCGACGACAAGTTGGGCTGAATTGTTATTCAGGCGTTGAAACCAGGCATCTGTTGTCTTGAAATGCGCACATCGCAATGTCAGCCATGCCAACATTTAGTGAATGATCGAACTGAAGGTGGTCGTGATCCATAGCGGTTCGTTCACAAAAGTAATTATATGAACCAGACGTGAAGATGACGATGATGAAAATGGTGCGAGGCGATTGTCGCTGCGTTCGGCGGTGTTGAATATTTTCAGATGTGACGGGCGCGCCGGTTGTGGTCTAAGATTCTGTGTTCGTTGTCTGTGATCACGCTGCTGGTGTTGCTCGGTCGGCGATCTTAGACAGACGTTTTATTGGCTTGGCGTTCTGTGTGAAGACGGATTGGCGGCGCCTGGTTGCATGCTGTACATCTGATTCGCTGATGTCGTAGAAAGTTCGTGTGTTAAGTTCGATGCGCTCAGAATGGTACTTGCAGTGAGAGCCTCAGGCCGCGTATGGATGGTGTTAACCGTTCCGATGGCGGGTGAATAAGTCGACATGAGACAATATGAGGAGATATGGACGGTCGCATTTACCGTTGCAGATTGACTCGAGCTGCTCGCCGTTGCTCAGACGTATACACAGACGTGGTCTCCGGCTGGCTGTCACCGGTGTTGACCGGTCTCCATGGTTAACATTTGGAGTGGGACTCTGCCAGAAACGTTTCTTTCAATGGCAGTCTTGGCGATGAGTTAAGGTGATTATCTGTGGTATACAAATTGTGCCATGGTGCTCTTTTCAGATGGATGAAAATGACGACTAAATTTTCGGTTTTGTTCACCTCGTTCTTAATGTGGAACCAAATCGCTGCTCAGACGCGACTCTTTGGTGTGTTATTGTTGATAATGAGTAATTCATTTGTGACTACCCTCGGTTTACAAATGTCTGTGATCGGCTTTCAAAGACAGTTCGACGATGTTGTTCAAATCATTTGTTAGAAGGACACGATAATCATGTCGCGTGTATGGTGCGGTGTGGTGAATACATTATTCGATATGCGTCGTATCAATGTTTTGAATAATGACTTTGTGTGCTGTTGCTACATATGCGCAGGGATTGAATGGTTGTTATGTTTATTGTGTATAATTGTTATAATGTACATCATAAATTTTCTTCGGCGATGTGTGTGACGGGATAAACATATTGTTGGTTAACAACAATATGTGACTGGCATGTTTTCTTGCTGATCTTTTTACAGACCAAAATGTTCAGGTTAAATACGCAAAATGTGATATTGGTTATTAAACGTAAATCGGATAATAAAATCTGTTATTACTGTAGAAAAGGACTAATCTTAAATGGGGAGCTGCAAAATTCTAAAAAATATGAGATTTGTCTGAGTTTATCTTATTTTCGTTTTTGGTGTTTGGTCAAATATGCATCTTAAAAATCGTGTTAATGTATAAGAGGATGTCGAAAGATGAAATCGGTTTGGTCAGATGTGAACTGCTGTAATCACAATTTTGTGTTGTAATATGTCTGTTATATTTTAATTTTTAAATTCTGTAGTCTATGATTAAGGCATAAATTTCATGCCGAAACGTTGAAAATAAATTACAATTGTAATTAGTTTTTGCTTTACGAACGATTGCATCCCAGAAATAACATCACAATTAAAGTTATACCTACTTTCGTTCGAGAAAAATACAATGTTATATATATATATATATATATATATATATATTCTGATCCATGTATTAGAATCGAGCCTCATGGGTGTCAAGAATGCTGTGAATCCTACAAAAGCTATTCATTACCTTAACTGTGTTGGTCCATTGACTTTCTTCTGTTAATCGCCTCGGCTGCTCCTCTAGTTAAACCTTCATCCTCATTCATAAAAAAACAAACACATTCCTACCACAAACATCAACGTTAACTCTATTTACATCAATATTTACAATACATTAAAATTTCAAAATTAAAATTCAGCATAAATTTCAGTATCAGAAAATTTCAAGATTTAAATTTGTTATCATTTAATGTGCATCCAAAATTAAAGTCCTTGTGGGATGCCTACTAATTACTATAACAATATACAGAGTACAAAGGAGCATCTACCATTACGTTAATTCCAGGTTCGTCTAATTGAGCTCAAAGAACCATATTTTCATCATAATCCAGAACATCAATACTAAATACCCTTTCTACTTAAACAAGCAAATTTCACCTTAATTAAAATTTTATTGTTAGTACAATTTCACTACTGTCCATTTAAATAAACAAATTATAAAGTTATTCAACACACACCAAAATATCAAGTTCGAACAAAATAGTATAATTTACCTGAAGGTTACTGCACTCGTAGCTTCAATGTACATCGTCCCTTTAATTACACCATTCCGACTGGGTTATATTTACGGTTCTGATTCTCAACGCTTTTAAAATTTTCTCCATCACCATTTATTTAAAGTTGTTTCAGGGCTTTTCCGGAACTCATCTGTATATCTGAACCTTGTTTTGTGGATCCAGACACGTTTATACCATTTAATTATTAATACCCCGAAAAATGCAAAGAAATTCATACTTCTTTCACCAATATACGCAAAACTGCATACTTTGTGTATTCATTTGTCGTTGTAAATTTTACTAATTGGTACAGTGATACTAACTTTATTACCTTGTATCTTCTTTTCTAAGTGCACTAAAATACATTTATTGTAGCACGTAAAGAACAAGCTGTTTTACATCACAAAATATTCGAGCAAACTGTTTAAAATTATTTAATCAAAACCGGAAAACTAAAAGCACTGTTTAACGCGTTGAATCAAGTCGAAGATCTAAGAGAGCTTGTTCATATTTCTGGGTATATATAGAGGTTAGCCTGTCTGTCGGTCGAGTCTCCAAAACGGACAATTCTAAAAATTTCGCCTGCTATGTTCCCATTCCAGCATGCGATTTTACAGCACTCGCCCCAGTTAAATCTCAGAAATTTCAACACGGCACGCAACGTCTGGAAATAACTAATTGAATTTTATAGAAATGTTATTTTTACCTCTCAAATTTTGCCTTTTACTTTCAACCAATCGCAACCCTATGACGTTGCTCTACTCACCTTTTACATATATATTGCCTCGGTCTTGCGCATATTATCTGTCTCTATCTACCCTGTTCTTATTAGTGCAAATTGATATTCTTTATTATCGATTATTTCAGTCCATGTGGTATCTGGGTTAAATAAGTATCGCCTTCCCGTAAATATTAAGCCACGGTTTCTCCAAGATTCTTTGTAACCATTAATTATCTGCAACATTTACGCAGAATGAGCTTTTTAAAATACAGGTGTTTAAACATCCTAAACTAACCCCTCTATGATTTGCATTTTATTGGGTTTTAAGTTTTATAGATATTATATGTTTATTCAATTAACTTCAATTAAAATTAATATCCTTTAAATTTTAGTGAATCTAACTAAATATTAATTATTATCTGTACGTTTTGTTTAATACCGGTTACTTAAAATAGAGTTAATTAATATAAATTTTGCGTAATTTCTCTTTGTTTCTTTACGTAGAAATTTTAATACTACTTCTTTTGATATAAAGCGTCTTGTACATGATTTAAATCTCTTATTTTAATGAAACGAATGAATTTTTATTCTCCACGGTTTTAATAAAGCGTATAATCTAATAAAATTCCTTATATACATGATTAAAATTATTTGATGTGATTATTTAATTTTCTACCATTCTAAATATATATTTATATATATATATATATTATTATGTAAGGGGGGTACAAGGCTTCTAAGGGTAGATTTGTGTTAATAGGGGTGTATGCCAAACAATAGGATTAATATATCAGATCAAATAAGTTAAAACTATATTTTGCTGTACTTTACATATGTTAAAGTATGTACCATTTTAGTTTGAAACATATGTGCCAAAAGGTAGATAACATGACTTTATGACGTTGATATAATGCACGGTACTTGAGGTTTTATACTGAGTTGATATTTTATGAGCCAGTGAAAGTACATTTGCCGTCGGAAAGCCGAACGCATTTATGGATATCTGCAACCAACAAAGCGTCCAGGTCGTGTGTAAATTATTTGGCTTTTCTTTTAATAGAATCAACTTTTAGACGAATTGTAAAATCAAAATTAAAGTGAATAGAAATGTAAAAGGTTATTGGAGTTTGTGAAGTGATTTGGACCAATAGTAGAAATTAAGAATATTATAAAGACTGTAGTGAAGGTATTTTGGACACTGAAAGAAAGACGAATTGTTATTGGATGTTGTATGTTTTAAAATGTAATTCAAGTAAGCTAAGGTTGTTGATCTTATAACTAAGCAAAATAAATAAAATTCTAATTTCGATTATGTTCAGATAAAGACGTGTTTTACAAAACCTGTGTTAAAAGTTGTACAAATATTTATTGAAATAAAAGTTTATGTGTATTAAAGAGTCTAATTTAGCAAAGTGAAAGTAATAAGAAGCATCGAGAGTATTAAAGGCGACGAATATTAAAGAAGATTTAGAGTGGTAACTAGTGCGACGGGAAAAGCGACGATTATTTAGGTTTGAGCAAGATTGGTGTTGGATTTGGAAAGATTTGGTTTTAACGACAGTAGGAGATTTGAGTGGATATAGAAGGCAACGACGACATTGATAATTTTTGGAGTGATTTGAGCAGATTAACGGCAGTAAGGACATCGTGTGGATATTAAAGGAATAGCAGGACAAGGATTGATTTTAAATAGGACGGCTGGATTGATTTGGATTGAGCAAGGAGAGGATTGATTGGAGTACGAAGCAGAGAAACAGGAGAGCAGTGTATTACGAGGAAGAATTAACGCAGGGAAGTAGATACAACGGTTTTTAAATTCTAAATTGGGGTAAAATTATTTCAGATTTGGGGTCAACGAAATTGTTAAGAACACCTGGAGGCAATACGCAAGTGGACTACAGTGAGAATCCTTGTGAAGGTGCGTACGGTGTATACGATCTTGAGCCAGCAGTTAAAGAAGGCCTTCAGCGCGGTATAATTCTGGTAAGTACCGTGAATATCTTAAAACGTCACAATTAAAGTCATAAATAGTTACATAAATTAATTTGGCACCAAGCAACTTTGATCTGTTAAAATTTGGCATATACAGTAAATCAGTACATTAAAAAGTGGTAAAACAAACGAGTGTGCAGTTTGGTTGGGTAGTGCACATCTACTCACGATTAAACTCACGGTGAGTAGGTGAACGCCCTGAGATTAAAGTTTCATATAGTCGAGGCATAATAAATAGTAAACAGTAAATAAAGAACCAACCAAACGTTGCTAAAGCACCTCGAATAGAAGTCATTTATTGAATATTAAAATAGGGACGACGACAAAAGTCGTGTAGCAAATTTTGTTTAAATAAAGGGAGGAGTAAACAAGCAAAAATAAAGTTAAAGTTTAGAGGGTAGGTAGAAGAAGGTGGCAAACCCAACGTGAGGCTCGAGAAAAAGGCTAGAAAAGTATTAGAGTAAAGAGAGTAGAATACGGGATCCCGAGATTAGGTGGGGCCCGTAGTTTTTCTTTATTTTACAGAAAACGAGTTCAAAACTAGGAAGCAGAGATGACGGACGCGGACACAAAAGGATCACGAGATCGGGACTGATATACGGGGTTGAAATGGAGTTAGGGACACAAGACAGAGCTGGACGCAGGGGCGACATTTCTGTCTCCTACCCTGTTCTTATTAGTGCAAATTGATATTCTTTATTATCGATTATTTCAGTCCATGTGGACTATCTGGGTTAAATAACCCCGTATCGCGCCTTCCCGTGAATATTAAGCCACGGTTTCTCCAAGATTCTTTGTAACCATTAATTATCTGCAACATTTACGCAGAATGAGCTTTTTAAAAATACGCAGGTGTTTAAACATCCTACTTCTAACTAACCCCTCTATGATTTGCATTTTATTGGGTTTTTACAAGTTTTATAGATATTATATGTTACTAACGGTTCAATTAACTTCAATTAAAATTAATATCCTTTAAATTTTAGTGAATCCTAACTAAATATTAATTATTATCTGTACGTTTTGTTTAATACCGGTTACTTAAAATAGAGTTAATTAATATAAATTTTGCACGTAATTTCTCTTTGTTTCTTTACGTAGAGCTTTTTAATACTGCTTCTTTTGATATAAAGCGTCTTGTACATGATTTA
This sequence comes from Platerodrilus igneus, assembly GCA_036346225.1. Classification (NCBI taxonomy): domain Eukaryota; kingdom Metazoa; phylum Arthropoda; class Insecta; order Coleoptera; family Lycidae; genus Platerodrilus; species Platerodrilus igneus. Next base: position 7,590,192 of record JARFIW010001680.1, on the reverse strand, counting down.
AATCTCTTATTTTTAATGAAACGAATGAATTTTTATTCTCCACGGTTTTTTAATAAAGCGTATAATCTAATAAAATTCCTTATACACGGTGATTAAAATTATTTGATGTGATTATTTAATTTTCTACCATTCTAAATATGAGTATTTTATATATATATATATATTATTATGTAAGGGGGGGGGGGTACAAGGCTTCTAAGGGTAGATTTGTGTTAATAGGGGTGTATGCCAAACAATAGGATTAATATATCAGATCAAATAAGTTAAAAAACTATATTTTGCTGTACTTTACATATGTTAAAGTATGTACCATTTTAGTTTGAAACATATGTGCCAAAAGGTAGATAACATGACTTTATGACGTTGATATAATGCACGGTACTTGAGGTTTTATACTGAGTTGATATTTTATGAGCCAGTGAAAGTACATTTGCCGTCGGAAATCCGAACGCATTTATGGATATCTGCAACCAACAAAGCGTCCAGGTCGTGTGTAAATTATTTGGCTTTTCTTTTAATAGAATCAACTTTTAGACGAATTGTAAAATCAAAATTAAAAGTGAATAGAAATGTAAAAGGTTATTGGAGATTTGTGAAGTGATTTGGACCAATAGTAGAAATTAAGAATATTATAAAGACTGTAGTGAAGGTATTTTGGACACGAAAAGAAAGACGAATTGTTATTGGATGTTGTATGTTTTAGAATTGTAATTCAAGTAAGCTAAGGTTGTTGATCTTATCGCTAAGCGAAATAAATATAAAAAATTCTAATTTCGATTATGTTCAGATAAAGACGTGTTTTACAAAACCTGTGTTAAAAGTTGTACAAATATTTATTGAAATAAAAGTTTATGTGTATTAAAGAGTCTAATTTAGCAAAGTGAAAGTAATAAGAAGCATCGAGAGTATTAAAGGCGACGAATATTAAAGAAGATTTAGAGTGGTAACTAGTGCGACGGGAAAAGCGACGATTATTTAGGTTTGAGCAAGATTGGTGTTGGATTTGGAAAGATTTGGTTTTAACGGCAGTAGGAGATTTGAGTGGATATAGAAGGCAACGACGACATTTATAATTTTTGGAGTGATTTGAGCAGATTAACGGCAGTAAGGACATCGTGTGGATATTAAAGGAATAGCAGGACAAGGATTGATTTTAAATAGGACGGCTGGATTGATTTGGATTGAGCAAGGAGAGGATTGATTGGAATACGAAGCAGAGAAACAGGAGAGCAGTGTATTACGAGGAAGAATTAACGCAGGGGAAGTAGATACAACGGTTTTTTTTAAATTCTAAATTGGGGTAAAATTATTTCAGATTTGGGGTCAACGAAATTGGTTAAGAACACCTGGAGGCAATACGCAAGTGGACTACGAGTGAGAATCCTTGTGAAGGTGCGTACGGTGTATACGATCTTGAGCCAGCAGTTAAAAGAAGGCCTTCAGCGCGGTATAATTCTGGTAAGTACCGTGAATATCTTAAAACGTCACAATTAAAGTCATAAATAGTTACATAAATTAATTTGGCACCAAGCAACTTTGATCTGTTAAAATTTGGCATATATAGTAAATCAGTGCATTAAAAAAGTGGTAAAACAAACGAGTGTGCAGTTTGGTTGGGTAGTGCACATCTACTCACGATTAAACTCACGGTGAGTAGGTGAACGCCCTGAGATTAAAGTTTCATATAGTCGAGGCATAATAAATAGTAAACAGTAAATAAAGAACCAACCAAACGTTGCTAAAGCACCTCGAATAGAAGTCATTTATTGAATATTAAAATAGGGACGACGACAAAAGTCGTGTAGCAAATTTTGTTTAAATAAAAGGGAGGAGTAAACAAGCAAAAAATAAAGTTAAAGTTTAGAGGGTAGGTAGAAGAAGGTGGCAAACCCAACGTGAGGCTCGAGAAAAAGGCTAGAAAAGTATTAGAGTGAAAGAGAGTAGAATACGGGATCCCGAGATTAGGTGGGGCCCGTAGTTTTTTTCTTTATTTTACAGAAAACGAGTTCAAAACTAGGAAGCAGAGATGACGGACGCGGACACAAAAAGGATCACGAGATCGGGACTGATATACGGGGTTGAAATGGAGTTAGGGACACAAGACATAGAGCTGGACGCAGGGGGCGACATACAGGAGACGGACGTGAGGCAGACAGAGCTGGAGGTGACAAACATGGACACGGACCAGGTGACGGTACCGGAGGTTAAGGAGACAGAAACTGCAGGGAACCAGGACATAATACGATTCCTGATGAATTTAACTAACAAAATGGAAACTTCCCACACGGAACTACAAACGAATTTAACAAAAAAATTTACAGAGTCACACACAGAATTAAAGAACGAGTTGACAGATAAAATTACAGAGACACATACGGAACTAAGAACCGTTAAGACGGAGTTGACAGATAGAATTACGGAATCACATAACGAGCTAAGGAACGAGTTTAGGACAGCGCACGCGGAACTGACGGCGAAAATGAACTATACGCAGGACTATTTACTAACACAAATACAGATTGTAAAGGACGACATGCGGACAGAGGTCCAACAACAAGTAGACAGGGTTGACGACAAGTTGGAACACACACGGGTACATTTTCAGGGAGACTTGAACGCGACACGGACGGACCTAAGAACGGAAATTAAGACACGTGTAGACACAGTGGAAGAAACAATGATTAGCGGGTTTTCGAATTTAAGTACAGAAATACAAACATGCGACAAAAGACATATGACCAACTACAGAAATTTAGGACAAACTTTAGAGACGATACAAAACGAAAATGTGCACGGTAGGACGCAATTGGACGAAAAACTTGACGACAAAGTCACGGTATTAGAAACCAGGGTAGGACATGACGTTAGACAGATTCAAGAAAAATTGGACGACCTAGAAAGGAGGCGCGTTGGACTAGACTACGGACAGCACGTTAGATTAAACCGGGACGCATTACCGAAGTTTGAGGACGTAGGACAGAACAGCCCATGGGATTCTTGGACCGACTAGACGAAATCGTAGGGACTGAAAACGAGAGAACAAAACTACAGATCGTGGGGCGACTTTGACGGGCAACGCCGAAAAATGGCATAACATCATTCGAAAACAATACGACACGTACGCTGATTTCAGACGACTCTTTATAGAACAATTTTGGAGCAATACACACCAGACTGACATAAGGACGAATTTAATTACCGGACATTACAGCAGGACTCACGGCACACGCGAAGAATACGCGATTGACAAGTTTAATCAGGCACAACACTTGACACCGAAATTGGGCGAGGACGACATTGTACTACTACTAGCAGGTCATATGGAACCGGAAGTTACAAAGGTGGTAGTGGTACAAAATGTCAAGACATTGAGGAATTCTTAGGGTAATGAGAAACTTTGATTTAGCGACAGCACTGGAGGCGAAAACGCGGACAAACTATTGGGAGCAAAACAGGGGTTATAGGAAGACAGCCGACGACAACCGTACCACGAAAACAGACCAAATTACAGACAGGACAATTTTAACCACGGACATCGGAATCATTGGGGACACGAAGTACATAGACGACCGTATCACAATAGGGATCACAGAGAGAATGGATACAATGGACAAAACAGATACCAGCACGGCAACCACGAGGGTGACGGCCGGACGACTGGGGGCGGAATACAAAATGGAAACAGCCGGATGAACAGGGACGTAAACGTCCAGCATATGACGACGGGCGCAATTACAACGGACCCAGATAGGATTGAGGTGGTGCAGATTCACGAGACGCCACAGGAACAAAAAAAAACGCGAATTTTTGGACGACCGACCGCTTAGGAGTAAATATTGACGTGTGTTATAGTATAAGGGATTTATTGTTAAACAGTTACATTTTAATAAAAAGAATTTGTTGTTTATAAATATTAGTTTAAGGGATTGTGTATATGTTGCTTTAGTTGATAGTGGTTCACAGTTGTCGCTGGTAAATGAGAGTGTGGTAGTCAAACATGGAGAATTTTTAAAGGGACGAATAGGAACAATTGATGGGGTTAATTTATGGTCAGCGATGAACAAAAAGCTAACGACGATTTATAATGTTATCCGTGTACCGATATATATAGGAAATAAAGAAGCAGGGGATGCAGAGTTTTTAATTACAAAGGGGTTACAGTTAGACCTCATATTAGGTATGGATTTTATAGAGGATTTTGGGATGAATATAGATGGAAAGGATAGGTCAGTTAGGATATTTGATAAAGATAGGTTATGGGTGGTGCCTACGGTTAGTTCAGAATATAGGAATGGAAATGATATAGATAGTACAGGATTAGGAATGATTAAAGAGGATAATTATGGACGGATTGAAGTGCGATTATGTAATATGTTTGCGAGATTAATAAATGATGAACAGATAGGGAAAGTGAGTAATGAAATTAAGATGAAGCTAGGGGATTTGTTTAATAAATATATAGGCTTGTTTAATGAAGAGCCAAGATTTGCGAGGCGGTATATGCATAAGTTGGAGGTCACGGAAGACAGCGGGTTTAATACAAGGGTGTATCCAATTCCGTTTGCCATAAGAAATAGGGTTAAAATAGAGATAGACAAAATGTTAAAAGAGGGTATTATCGAACCAGCGAAAACTCCATATGTGAACCCAGTAGTTATTGTACCAAAACCCAACAAAAGGGATATAAGGATTTGTTTAGATGCGAGGAAGTTGAATGCGATTACGAAACCGCAGTACGAACAACCACAAGGGTTGGATAATTTGTTGTATAAAGTATATGAAATGAAGATTTTCAGTAAATTAGATTTAAAAATTCGTTTTGGTTAATTCCTTGCATGAAGACAGTAAAAGTTTACGGGATTTAGTATTGAAGGCGAGATTTATATGTTTTCTGTAGTTCCGTTTGGTTTAAGTAGTTCTTCAGCAGCACTTGTAAGGGCTATGCAGAAGTTGTTTAACGAATATGAATGTTTCTGTTCGCATTATGTGGATGATTTGTTGATTTTTTCAAGGAACGAGCAAGAACACCTGGAGCATTTAGAAAAGGTGATCCAACGACTGGACGAAGGGGGTTTGAAGCTGAACGTAGAAAATGCGAGTTGTTTAAGAGCAAGGTTACGTATTTAGGGTTTGAAATTAGCGAACAAGGGATGAAAATTTGCAATAAAAGATTGGACGAGTTGAAAAATATTGCGCAACCAAAGAATATGAGAGGATTGCGAGGATTTTTAGGGGTTCTAAATTATTACAAACGGTTTATACCGAGTGTTACGTCATCATCGAACATTTATTGGAATTGGTGACAATAAATACTTTGTGCGTGCATCCTACAGTTTTCAGTGACACATTTTATTATATATCGGCAGTAACAGTGCATAAAGTGAGTCGCGTCCGAACCCTTGCAAAGGACGGTTGTGTTAGAGCTTTGAAAGCGAGACCGACACCATTCGTGCGTGTTGCTGGTTCTCCGTAAAAGCTTTTGTGCGTGAAAGTTTTTTATTGCCCACAGCGGCACAGGATAAAGGTATTTATACCCTTTATTAAGTAGTTTGGTGTAGTTGTTTAGTTATTATATAACCGCTCCACCGCCAATCGGTATTGCTACAAAAGCAATTGGTCCTTCACTGTAATTAGCATATCTTTATATCACCTATATCAACTCCTTAACCCCAATCAATCATTGGTCCTTCGAGCCGGATTCATCAGTCCTATGGTAACGCATGTCCTAAATTAAATATCATTTGCATTTCAGCGAGCTTTTTAATTAATTAATGAGTTAGTTTTAAATTTGTGTTCAAGCTCCATATTTAACGGGTAAAATATGTACAATATTAGCTACATACTTTCGTTAAATTAAATACAAATATTTTAGCATCAAATCTGTTAGTTTTCAGTTTAAATTCATTTTAGCGGTATAAAGCACAGCAACCTGAAAATTATAGTCGCTTTATACTTCTTAATAAGAAAGGTAAAGGGATTTGCTTTGTATTTAAAAGCTGTTGCACGTTTTGTATTACAACCCTTTCAGTCGTTTTACAAAACGTAAAATATTGAAAACATCTGCAGAGGAATAAGGTTGTAAAGTTGCATCTTTCGGCAAATATGTTAAGCCACATGTTTTAAACGTTTCTGTGAGCTTTTGATGTAAAGGCCGACCGTAACCGCCCGGGTTGTTAAGCGGTACATCTTATCCTCGCGCTTTGTTAGACAAACCCTTGTTTCCGACGTCTCGTTTTAAGACCCACATTGCAAGCTAATGGTCATAAAACGTGATTTATTGGGTTATACGCTGTCTTACCTTTTCGTGCTGTGAACAAATCATAATATTTTAACATTTTTCGCGTACATCTGAGCGTTACGGTTTTATAGCATTTATTGCAGATTTTTTAAATAACTGTCAGAATGGCTCCAAAGAAGGCACATGTGGTAGAACTAGAATTACTGAAAACACGTATTTTAGAAATGTTTGAGCTTTGTAACACTATACAAAGTGACCCAACTTTAAAGGCATTGTTCCTTATTCAAACAAGGGGAATACATGACCTTTATACAAATTTCAGCAAAATTTTAATTGCGGTTTTAGCTTCATGTGACGAGGTAGAATCATTAACTTACAACGCTGTACGGAAGGAAGTAGATTCCGCTTATTTTTGCATACTGCTGCATCTCGATACGATGCAAGAAATGAAAGCACCACAAATCATCGAAAATGCTCCAAGCAGCACGGTATCAAGATTGGTACCGTTAAAACTCCCAAGTTTTAATAATGAGGTAACCCAATTCTCATCTTTCATCGATTTATTTGACAGTCTGGTATATAATAACGCGTCGCTGTCCAATATCGAAAAATTAAATCACCTTATTAATTGTTGTAGCGGGGAGTCTTTAAGAATCGTTAAATCTGTACTCATTTCGGGGGATAACTTTATTATTTCATATAACGCCTTGCGTGAGCAATTTAGCAACCCGCGTTTATTGGCAACTTTGCATTGAAAAGCAATGAAAGACTTTCCACCCTTAAAATCAGAAAACCCTAAGAAACTTAGGGCACTTATTGATTGTTTTTCAGAGAACCTTGCTGTTCTAACTAACTTAAAGTTTCCCACTGAACATTGGAACTTTATTCTAGTCGATTTGCTTTTAGAAAAATTCGATCCGTTCACTAGAAAACGCTTCGAACTCCAATCGGATCCGAAGCAAATACCTAATTTCGAGGATTTGAGATATTTTTTAACTCAACAATGTGCAGCGTTGGAAACCTTTTCTTCAACCGCACCTGTTTCTTATTCGACGACTGTCCATACATCTCACACATCAGTGCCTAAGAAATCCTCAGCGTTTCAATTTAAACTAAGAGTTTCTTCTAACGTAGTCTCACTGGACACACCAAGTAGCTCCAGTGACTCAAAGAATTCATTTTCGCACCATTGTCCTTCTTGCAAAGGCAATCACTTAATTTATAGATGTCAATCGTTTCTAAAGAAAACTCCGACGGAACGTTTCGACATTGTCAAACGCTTACGCCTTTGTTTAAATTGCTTACGAACAGACCATGCGTCCATGCAATGCAAATCTTATAATTCCTGTCGAACTTGCGTCAAGCCGCATCATACCTTGCTACATTTTGAACCGCAACCTGCTTCTAGCCGTTCAGCTGAACCGATCGCTACACCTATGCATAAAATGCCAATAGGACGCAGTCAGCTTCTCCTATTCCGGCAAATGTTTTGTCTTCACAGACGAATTCAAATCTTGGGGTTACTGTCTTACTCTCCACTGCTGTTGTGGAAGTTCAAGACCGGTCTGGTAGATACAAACCGATCAGGGTACTCTTAGACCCTGGCTCTCAAGCTAGCTTTATTCGAGACGATTGCGTGAGCAAACTTTGGCTTCCACGCATACGTTCTCAAGTTCCGATTTATGGACTTGGGCAGACAACTTCAGCAGTCAATAGGGTGCCGTCAGCTGCACCATTCGCTCTATGTTAGACTCTGAAAAATCTCTAGAAGTCACAACTTTTGTGCTTTCGTCAATATCTGGCAAATTACCTAGCGTTGAAGTTCCTAATAATTGGGAACACTTATGCGGCCTGCACCTTGCAGACCCGACCTGGAACTCTCCAGGAACTATTGACATGCTCCTTGGAGCAGATGTTTATCCGTTCATCATCAATGGCGGTGTTATACATGGCAAATTTCTTCAGCCTGCCGCCATAAATACAATTTTGGTTGGACTATTATTGGTCCCACAAAAGCTTGCAGTCTGATACTGTCCAAGCATTTTTACTTCTGTAGAAGATCCTATCGACCAGACCCTAAGGCGGTTTTGGGAGATAGAAGAGTTACCATCAAGCCTTATACTTCTCCAGAAGAAGAAAAGGCAGATTTGATTTTGAAAACACGTTTTCTCGTGACACTAGCGGTCGTTTTATTGTTGCGTTACCGTTCAACGATACTTTGCCCGTTTTTGACAATTGCTTTGAGATGGCTAAAAAAGACTATTTTCGTTGGAGCGCAAATTGCATGCTCAACCGGAGCTACGCGCCCAATACAACAATTTCATGCAGGACTATCTTGATGCGGGTCATATGGCATTACTCGATTCTCCGCCCGTTGGGAACGATAATTATTTTTTACCCCATCACCCTGTGTTTAAAGAAGAAGGTCATACTTCTAAAATTCGTGTGGTTTTTGACGCCTCTGCAAAGGCTAAAAACAACGTGTCACTTAATGACACTCAATTGGCTGGACCTAGTCTCCAAAATGACATTTCGTCAATCTTACTTAAATTTCGCTCTCATCGTTTCGTTTTTACTTGTGATGTTCGCCAAATGTATCGACATATTTTGGTTACCGAAGAACATCGAAGGTTTCAATTAATTGTTTGGCGGTTCTCCGCAGAAGAACCCATTCAGACTTATCAGCTTAATACAGTGACCTATGGTATTAAGTCATCGCCTTATCTAGCATTAAAACTCTTCAGCAATTAGCCATTGACGAAGGCAAAGGTTTCCGTTAGCCGCTGAGGCTATACGGTCAAATCTATATATTGACGATTTCGTCGCCGGTGGAGATTCCATACAATCGGCCCGCGAAATTAAAGATCAACTTATCCGATTTTTACATTTGGCTGGTTTTGAACTTCGAAAATGGAGTTCTAATTCAGTTTCTATTTTGGAAGGCATTCCGTCAGATTTTGCCAATATACTTCTCTCGATTTCGATTCTGACGAATCAATAAAAATATTAGGTCTTCAATGGTCACCTACAGAAGATATTTTCTCATTTCGGGTTAAACCATTAAACCCAATATGTACAAAGCGCAACATACTTTCGCAAGTTGCCAGAATATATGATCCATTAGGTTTTTAGCACCACTAACACTTTTGCAAAACGCCTAATCCAGCATCTGTGGATGTTAGGTTTAAATTGGGATGACATCCCACCAGCAGACATTTCGTCTCAATGGCAGCAGTATCAAGAAGAGTTGCCGTTATTATCGTCATTAAAGTTACCACGTTGTTTCCCCCTTCGGATCCTTTTACTTGTCATTTGCATGGGTTTTGCGATGCTAGCGAGGTAGGGTATGCAGCGGTAGTATATTTCAGTTCATAAATCAAACTACTGGAGAAATAACTGTACAATTTGTAACCGCTAAAACAAAAGTAGCTCCAATTAAGCGCATTTCAATTCCACGTTTGGAATTATGTGCCGCCGTTTTATTAACCGATTTACTTTCTTTTACCATTCGTTCTTATCAAGGCTTGATTGACATCTCCGATGTTTCAGCGTGGAGTGATTCTACGGTCGCTCTCACTTGGATACGTTCTCCACCTTTTCGTTGGAAAACTTTTGTGGCAAACCGTGTTAGCCACATTCAAGAAATCATTGCACCTAGTCGATGGTTTTATATTAAATCTTCGCATAATCCGGCTGATCCTGCATCTCGGGGATTAATGCCAAGCGCGGTTATTTCATGTTCGCTATGGTGGGCGGGGCCTGAATGGCTTCACTACCCTAGTGACTCGTGGCCGCCTCAACCAACATTGTCAACCTCAATTGCTGAGGTAACTACGGAAAAGAAGATCCTAACATTTGTCGCTCAAACAGATCCAAACGTCATTGACATTTTACTAAGTCGCTTTTCATCGTTATATAAAATCCAAGGCATCGTGGCTTACATTTATAGATTTTCTAAACCCATGGCTCAACGTCATACGGGTCCCTTAACAGACATTGAATTACACAATGCTTTCATGATTATCGTTCGGCATGTACAAAATGTTACATTTTCAAAGGAAATAGCTTCGATCAAGGCAAACCGTAAGTTACCTAAAAGCTTGCGAAAACTTTCTCCATTTGTTGATCCACAAAATATCTTAAGAGTAGGTGGGCGCTTGACACATTCTTCGCTTTCCTATTCCGAAAAGTTTCCTGCGTTATTGCCTCAGCGGCACCGATTAACCGAACTTATCATTCTGTCAACTCATGAAAGGTATTGCCATCCTGGTGTTAATACCACAGCGTATCTTATCCAACAGAATTTCTGGATCCTTTCTATTAAAAATTCAATCCGAAGTTATTTATCATCATGTTATAGATGTTTTCGTACCAAACCGGTCCTGGTAACTCCTCCTATGGGAGACCTACCGGCAGCACGTATTACCCAAATCAAACCGTTCAGTATTGTTGGTGTTGATTTTGAGGGCCCTCTTTTAATAAAGGCTAACCGCCTACGAGGCTCTAAATCTCTTAAGGCCTATATTTGTATTTTTGTTTGTTTTGCCACTAAGGCCGCACATATTGAACTTGTTTCGGATTTGTCGGCAGACGCGTTTCTTGCTGCTTTGCGACGATTTATAGCACGGCGAGGACGCTGTTCTCAAATATTTAGTGATTGCGGTACTAATTTTGTAGGTGCCTATCGTCAGCTTACGAGTTATCTGCATAGTGCAGTAACCTCAGAAAGGATAAAGTGGTCGTTTAATCCACCTAGCGCCCCTCACTTCGGTGGCTTGTGGGAAGGCGGTGTTAAGTCGGTAAAGACACACCTAGCTCGCGTAATCGGCGAACAAAAACTTACTTTTGAGGAACTGTACACAGTTCTTACACAAATTGAATCTGTTCTAAATTCAAGGCCACTCTGCGCTTTGAGTTCGGATCCAAATGACTTGCGTTGCCTAACACCAGGTCATTTCCTCACCATGGAGCCTCTTTCTGCACCACCAGATGAGGACCATTCAACCAACGTTTTACCATTAAAAAACAGGTGGAAACTCCTGCAAAAACTCCACCAAGATTTTTGGGCTCGCTGGAGCCATGAGTACTTACATACTCTAAATCAAAAGGTTAAATGGCACTCTAAGGTAGGTGTCCGACAAGTGGAAAAGGACACTATTGTCCTCATCAAGGACGACCAGCTTTCTCCACTTCAATGGAAGTTTGGTCGTATTATTAATACTTTTCCCGGTGCGGACGGTATTATACGTGTCGCTGAAATCAAAACGGCACATGGCACACTAAAACGACCTTTGGTCAAACTAGCGCCGCTACCGGTATTTTAATTTTATTTTTATGTTTAGATGTATATACACATTTCCTACATGTATAGTAGTATATTATTTTTACATATTTGCTTATTTACATATATATTTTAATTTTTTTGCATAGTTGGTAATATCGCTCGCTGTAGTGTACCACCCTATCTTTCGTTACCTGTTCTCCTAGCAAGGTCAAATCCCATGTGATTTCCTTCACCCAACCTACTTCCCTCCTTTTCAAAATTCTATGAATTTGGTGGGCGGTATGTTACGTCATCATCGAACATTTATTGGAATTGGTGACAATAAATACTTTGTGCGTGCATCCTACAGTTTTCAGTGAAACATTTTATTATATATCGGCAGTAACAGTGCATAAAGTGAGTCGCGTCCGAACCCTTGCAAAGGACGGTTGTGTTAGAGCTTTGAAAGCGAGACCGACACCATTCGTGCGTGTTGCTGGTTCTCCGTAAAAGCTTTTGTGCGTGAAAGTTTTTTATTGCCCACAGCGGCACAGGATAAAGGTATTTATACCCTTTATTAAGTAGTTTGGTGTAGTTGTTTAGTTATTATATAACCGCTCCACCGCCAATCGGTATTGCTACAAAAGCAATTGGTCCTTCACTGTAATTAGCATATCTTTATATCACCTATATCAACTCCTTAACCCCAATCAATCACCGAGGTATTCTGAATTGTGTGTGCCGTTGGTGAGTTTGTTAAAGAAAAAAGAGAGATGGAAATGGACTGCTGAACGAGAGAAGGCGTTCCAGGATTTAAAAGGTGCGTTTTATACAGAGTTAGCGTTAAAATATCCAAATTTTAAAGACGATTTTATTTTGAGGACGGATGCGTCGAAATATGCAATCGGGGCTGAGTTGGTGCAGATACAGGATGGAGCTGAGGTACCAATTGTTTTCATTTCCAGGGTATTAAAAGACTGCGAGACCAGGTATGCGACGGCAGAGAAGGAGATGTTGGCCATAGTATACGCGGTGAAAAAGTTGCGTTTTTATTTGTTAGGTAAGAAATTTTTAATAGAATCCGACAACACGGTGGTAACGTTCATGAAGAAAAAGGAGTTTTTAAACAGTAGGTTGTATAGGTGGGCATTGGTGTTACAGGAATACGACTTTGAAATTAAGCATAAACCAGGAAAGAAGAATGTGACGGCGGATTTTCTGAGCAGACCGCAGGTGGAATCGAATCAAAACATAAAGGGTTGTTTAATTGCTTTGCAGGAGTTCAGGGATGTTGGTCAATGGACAAACGCCAAGCTTATAGAGACGCAGAGGCACAGTGAGATGAGCTCGATACGCGAGAAACTAACAAGAGAAAATATGGAAGAGTACCGGGGATTTACCATCGTAGGGCAGTTTGTGGTAAAAAGGATAGGGGATGCAGAGCTGGTAGTGTTATCAAGAGACGTGGCTGTTGAAATTATAGACGAAATTCATTTAAAATTCGGACATATAGGCATCAGAAAAACATTTTTGGTATTTAGAGAGGCGTTTTATGCAAGAAATGATATCACGGTGATTAAAGAAAGGATAAATCGGTGTGAAATTTGTATTCTAGGTAAAGACAAGAACGTGGTGTTGCAGAATACGCCAATGAACGTGAGCGTGAATGGACCGTTAGAATTGGTGGCGATTGATTATTTAAGCAACCTGATTACGAGTGAACAGGGGTATCGACACATATTGGTGATGGTGGACGTTTTTTCTAAATTTGTCAAATTATTTCCTGCAAGACGGAGTAACACGGTGCATGCATTGCAGTCAATTGGAGAATTTGAAAGCCAGGTCGGGAAGATGGAAAGGATTTTGGTAGACAACGCGACGTATTTCAACAATCAAAGATTCAGGAACGGGTTAAAAAGGGCAAATATTAAAGTATCATTTAGCAGCATACGGCATCCGAAAGTTAATCCATGCGAACGTTATATACGAGAGGTAATAAAATATCTACGATTGGCGACACAGGAGCATCACGACAGATGGATTAGATATCTGCCACAAATAGAAAATTTTATGAATAGCGTACCGAGTTCGGTTACGAAAACATGTCCGGTAACATTGATGCGAAGGATTATACCAGCTAGACCATGGAGGGAGGAAGTCGAGATACAAGACATAACAGAGCTGTTAGGTAGTGCTAGGGGTAGAATTGAAAGGATGCAGCGTAGGGACATCGAGCGAAGGTGTAGGAAAATTAAAAAAAGAACGATTTTTGGAATAGGGGATCTGGTAGTAGTAAAACGATTAAGGGTTTCAAACCGCGACAGAAACATTTGCGCGAAGTTGTTGTTTCCTTATGAAGGGCCGTACAAGATCACGCGTATTTTTGCTGAAGGAAATACGTTTGAGCTAGATAATATGACAGGGGGATATCGCGGGCGTTTTCACTTGGAGAATTTATACCCATATAGAGTAGTACAGGAAGAGGGTTTAGTATGATAGGTTATAATGTAGTTCATGCAACGGAAAGTGTAGTTTTTGTTTTTTTTTGTTATTGTCGTATAGTATAGGTTAGAATATAGCGTAGTATGATAGATGTGAGAGAAAGGCTAATAGGGGTTGCCAAATTGAAATGAAACAACGAAAGGGTGATTTTAAATAAAAATTAGAAATTTTTGCACACCAGGGGAAGAGAAAAACATACGAAATTTCCAATTTCATTCAAAATCAGTGGGCCAATATTATGTAGGGGGTACAAGGCTTCTAAGGGTAGATTTGTGTTAATAGGGGTGTATGCCAAACAATAGGATTAATATATCAGATCAAATAAGTTAAAAAACTATATTTTGCTGTACTTTACATATGCTAAAGTATGTACCATTTTAGTTTGAAACATATGTGCCAAAAGGTAGATAATATGACTTTATGACGTTGATATAATGCACGGTACTTGAGGTTTTATACTGAGTTGATATTTTATGAGCCAGTGAAAGTACATTTGCCGTCGGAAAGCCGAACGCATTTATGGATATCTGCAACCAACAAAGCGTCCAGGTCGTGTGTAAATTATTTGGCTTTTCTTTTAATAGAATCAACTTTTGGACGAATTGTAAAATCAAAATTAAAAGTGAATAGAAATGTAAAAGGTTATTGGAGATTTGTGAAGTGATTTGGACCAATAGTAGAAATTAAGAATATTATAAAGACTGTAGTGAAGGTATTTTGGACACGAAAAGAAAGACGAATTGTTATTGGATGTTGTATGTTTTAGAATTGTAATTCAAGTAAGCTAAGGTTGTTGATCTTATCGCTAAGCGAAATAAATATAAAAAATTCTAATTTCGATTATGTTCAGATAAAGACGTGTTTTACAAAACCTGTGTTAAAAGTTGTACAAATATTTATTGAAATAAAAGTTTATGTGTATTAAAGAGTCTAATTTAGCAAAGTGAAAGTAATAAGAAGCATCGAGAGTATTAAAGGCGACAAATATTAAAGAAGATTTAGAGTGGTAACTAGTGCGACGGGAAAAGCGACGATTATTTAGGTTTGAGCAAGATTGGTGTTGGATTTGGAAAGATTTGGTTTTAACGGCAGTAGAAGATTTGAGTGGATATAGAAGGCAACGACGACATTGATAATTTTTGGAGTGATTTGAGCAGATTAACGGCAGTAAGGACATCGTGTGGATATTAAAGGAATAGCAGGACAAGGATTGATTTTAAATAGGACGGCTGGATTGATTTGGATTGAGCAAGGAGAGGATTGATTGGAGTACGAAGCAGAGAAACAGGAGAGCAGTGTATTACGAGGAAGAATTAACGCAGGGGAAGTAGATACAACGGTTTTTTTTAAATTCTAAATTGGGTTAAAATTATTTCAGATTTGGGGTCAACGAAATTGGTTAAGAACACCTGGAGGCAATACACAAGTGGACTACGAGTGAGAATCCTTGTGAAGGTGCGTACGGTGTATACGATCTTGAGCCAGCAGTTAAAAGAAGGCCTTCAGCGCGGTATAATTCTGGTAAGTACCGTGAATATCTTAAAACGTCACAATTAAAGTCATAAATAGTTACATAAATTAATTTGGCACCAAGCAACTTTGATCTGTTAAAATTTGGCATATATAGTAAATCAGTGCATTAAAAAAGTGTTAAAACAAACGAGTGTGCAGTTTGGTTGGGTAGTGCACATCTACTCACGATTGAACTCACGGTGAGTAGGTGAACGCCCTGAGATTAAAGTTTCATATAGTCGAGGCATAATAAATAGTAAACAGTAAATAAAGAACCAACCAAACGTTGCTAAAGCACCTCGAATAGAAGTCATTTATTGAATATTAAAATAGGGACGACGACAAAAGTCGTGTAGCAAATTTTGTTTAAATAAAAGGGAGGAGTAAACAAGCAAAAAATAAAGTTAAAGTTTAGAGGGTAGGTAGAAGAATATATATATTACTCATATTTAGACTAGGGTAGAAAATTAAATAATCACATCAAATAATTTTAATCACTGTGTAGAAGCTTTTGGAAAAGGTACGCGTTATTAAATAACAGCGTGAAGCATAAAAATTCATTCGTTTTATTAAAATTAAGAAATTTAAATTATTTATAAGACGCTTTATATAAAAGGAAGCAGTATTAGAAAACTTTACGGGTAATTTAATTATCCCTAGTAAAGAAACAAATAAAAATTACGTGCAAAATTTATATTAATTAACTCTATTTTAAGTAACCGGTATTAAACAAAAATGTACTAATAATAATTGTAATTGAAGTTAATTGAACCGTTAGTAACATATAATATCTATAAAAACTTGAAAAACCCAATAAAATACCATGAAATCAAGCTCTGAGAATTAATAGTATGTTTAAACACCTGCGTATTTTTAAAAAGCTCATTCTGCGTAAATGTTGCAGATAATTAATGGTTACAAAGAATCTTGGAGAAACCGTGGCTTAATATTCACGAGAAGGTGCGATACGGGGTTATTTAACCCAGATAGTCCACATGGACTGAAATAATCGATAATAAGGAATATCAATTTGCACTAATAAGAACAGGGTAGATAGAGACAGATAATAGGCGCAAGACCGAGACACATATAGTAAAAAGGCGTGAGTAGAGCAACGTCATGGGGTTGCGATTGGTTGAAAGTAAAAGGCAAAATTGAGAGGTAGAAATAACATTTCTGTATAAAATTTAATTAGGTATTCTCAGACGTTGCGTGCCGTGTGGAAATTTTCTGAGATTTAACTGAGGCGAGTACAAAATTCGTAAAAATCGCATGCCGAGCTACGGAATGGGAACATAGAATGACGAAATTCTAGAAACTGCCCGTTTTGGGGAACAGACCGACAGACAGGCTAACCGCTATATATACGGAGGTGAATATGAGGAAGCTCTCTTAGATCTTCGACTTGATTGAACGCGTTATACAGTGCTTTTTAGTTTTCCGGTTTTAATATTAAATAATTTAAACAGTTTGCTCGAATATTATGTGATTTAAAACAGCTTGTTCTTTACGTGCTACAATGAATGTACGTTAGTGCACTTAGAAAAGAAGATACAAGGTAATAAAGTTTAGTATCACTGTACCAATTGGTAAAATTTACTATGACAAATAAATACACAAAAGTAGGCAGTTTTGGCGTATATTGGTGAAAGAAGTATGAATTTCTTTGTTATTTTCGGGGTATTAATACTTAAATGGTGCATAAACGTATCTGGATCCACGAAACAAGGGTCAGATATACACAGAGGAGTTCCGGAAAAGCCCTGAAACAACTTTAAATAAATGGTGATGGAGAAAATTTTAAAGCGTTGAGAATCAGAAGCTGTAAATATAACCCAGTTGGAATGGTGTGATTAACAAAAGGGACGATGTACATTGAAGCTACGAGTGCAAGTAACCTTCAGGTAAATTATACTATTTTGTTTGAACTTTGAGATGTTGGTGTGTGTTGAATAACTTTCTAATTTGTTTATTTAAAATGGACAGTAGTGAAATTGTACTAACAATAATATTTTAATTTTAAGGTGAAATTTGCTTGTTTAAGTAGAAAGGGGTATTTAGTATTGATGTTCTGGATTATGATGAAAATATGGGTATGTCTTTGAGCTCAATTAGACGAACCTGGTTAATTAACGTAAAGGGGTGGTAGATGCTCCCTTTGTACTCTGCATATATTGTTATATTAATTAGTAGGCATCCTACAAGGACTTTAATTCTGGATGCACATAAAATGATAATAAAATTAATCTTGAAATTCTTTTTAAAACTGAAATTTATGCTGAGTTTTAATTTTGAAATTTTAATGTATTGTGAATATTGATGTAAATAGAGGTAACGTTGATGTTTGTGGTAGGAATGTGTTTGTTTTTTT
This sequence comes from Platerodrilus igneus, assembly GCA_036346225.1. Taxonomy (NCBI): domain Eukaryota; kingdom Metazoa; phylum Arthropoda; class Insecta; order Coleoptera; family Lycidae; genus Platerodrilus; species Platerodrilus igneus. The sequence continues at coordinate 7,572,306 of JARFIW010001680.1, read as the reverse complement.
TATAATTGAGGATGAAGGTTTAACTAGAGGAGCAGCCGAGGCGATTAACAGAAGAAAGTCAATGGACCAACACAGTTGAGGTAATGAATAGCTTTTTGTAGGATTCACAGCATTCTGGACATCCAATTCGTAGGGGCTCGATTCAATTTTTAGGGAAACACAGCATTCTTTGACGCCCAAAAGTGAGGCTCGATTCGAAAAGCGGAGTACCCGGATTTTAGTGGTATCACAGCAATATATATATATATATATAAATTACTGTGTAACCTTATAGGAATCGTGCCTCAAGACTTGGGCGTCAAAATTATGCCGTGGAACTCGGGTAAGATCCTTACCCACCATAAATATTTTCGAAAATTTTATATATTTTTCAAAACTCGAAAATTCAAAAATTAAACAATACCAAAAACAATATCCTTACCCGTTTTCCTCTCTTCCTCGGTTGAATGGCATTCTTCAACTGCTTCCGGCTAGCTCATTTGGACCTCCTTTTGGATAGCTATATTCATTCATAAATCCTATCATTCACGCACACTCCCAATAAAACCACAAAATACAACCAACATACAATCTTTTATTTATTTCTATTTACAAATGCAATTCAACACTGTCCATATTTTATTGTTCACGTTACACTTCAGTAACTCTTATTTTGTAATGTCCTGTATTTAATTTTAAAATCATCAAACACATAAAATGTACTTGGAGTAAATGGGCCTTGAATAATACCTTCTCTAAAATTCCTTCTTTATAATTTATTTATTTATTTTAATAATCTAAGTAAACTGTGGGGTATGGTGAGCTCATAATAACCCAACTAATTCTGCATAATGTATGCCTTTCTACTTTGCATACTCGTAAAATAAAACAAAACAAAGCCATGTACTCTTCACAAAAATTTTCACGTTCTGAAGGAACGTTTTAAAAGCTTTATAGACACCTTCAAATTTTTAGGTGAATACCGTAATAAAGTTATTTACACATATTCTGTTCAATACGTAAATAATTCACACTACCTTGAAAAACACTCTCATACGCCACCCCAATATTTACAGTTTATAGAAATCACAATTTTAAATCGTTACCTGGAAATTGTGGAAGATCTCCGCTCTTGTAGATGATGCCATGTATTTTTCTATCTGGTCTGCAGGTCGTTTCTCGCTATTACTAGACGAACTCCATCCAAGTTGATCCTCCAAGGCCGGTGTAACCAAATTCCAAATTTCATTTTAATTATACTTCTTTCACAGTAAGCTACGTTACTTAATGTCCCGACACGAGTTGATTAAAATTATAGGTGATACCTCAAAAAATCTTAATCTCGGCTCACTAACCGCGTACTAATTTAATAAAGAGGCTACCACTAAGCAAAACAATTTAAATGATTTTGTAATACATACAACTCGTGTTAACTTTCATACGTGCTTTTGGGACGATCGAAATAATAAGGGCTTTAATAATATTCTCCTAAACTATTTATATCTTTCCAATGTAACCTCTCCTGGCCACAGTTATCCGAAATTCCCTGCTCACAAAAACACATTCCCACAATCTTGCACTCAACCCCATTTTCAAATCCGCGAATTTTCGTCCTCGTTATAATATTTTAAAAAAGTTACGCTACACTATCCTCGTGTCTATATCAAGTCAAACTAAACATATCGACCAATCGTAGACCGAATGACGTTTCTCAAATCCCTCCTATACTATTGTGGTCTCATGCTTATACGTTTTCTACGTTTCCTTCTAACCTGGTTTGAGTGGTAGAAAATCAATATCCTTGTTTGTGCGCTGTCTACTACACGTGTACTTTTTCATTAGCATTTCATGCTAAAACATCCGACCGTTTAAACAATCCGTAGAATAATTTGTTTGTAATCTACAAATTAAACAGAACTTGACATTTAGAAAATACGTAACGTTTTAAATACATTTCCACGATTTGGAGTTCGGCGTATTATTTATAAAATTTCGTTAATACCTGATACTTAAAAATGAATTAACTAATATAAATTTCGCACGTAATTTCTGGTTGTTCCTTTATACAGGGTGTTTTGAAATTGCTTCTTTTTATATATATTTTTGTTCTTTTAAAACCACTATAATATATATATATATATTATGCTGTGATAAGGGGTTGTTTAAGGGTGTACTTTATAGTAAAGGTCGTTTAGAAATGAGAAATTACCATAGGCAGCAGAAAACTGCATTTATTTAGTAAAGAATTGAGGAATAAATATAGTTTGTAAATAGTATGCAGTTAACACCCTGTATATAAAGTATAAGTAATTTTAAGTGACGCAAATAAACATAGGAAGACGCATAGTTAGCGTAGGAATAAGGAAGACATGCATTAGGTAAATAGGAGATATTTAACACCCTGTAGATAGAGTTTTAGTTAATTTAGGTAAGGCAAGTAATGATATTTTTTAGTGGAAACACGCGTATTTTATAAGTAAACATAATCAAGCGTAATTAAACACGCATTCAAAAGAGTTCCAAACAATTAGGTTAATACGGATATAAGAAATAGAGCTTCGAGAAGCATAATGCAAATGCGTACAAGTAGTTAAGAACTTTGATAAAAAGAGATAATTAAAAATTGCGTAAATAACAGGCAGATATAAAAATTAAAAGTCGAATTGCATCAGTATGGAAAAGCGATTAGATTCGTCAAAACACCGCATGTTTGATAACAAGACAGCTGCGAACAGGCCACAATTATTTGAAAGCATAGAAAATTACATCAGAAACTACTTTAAATGCAAAGATTTGATTGGTTAAAATGAGCGACGAGTTTGTAGAACATACCCACTGACGGAGTAAGAGGTCAATCATATATTAACAGGCACAGTGATAAAGAAGTCAGTTTTCAACTCAACAAAAACCGAGGTGCGCCACTATGAAATAAAGTGTGATACGTAATAATAATTCAAAGTGAACAAGTTGAAAATGCAAGGCATTGTCGCAACGAACTTCCAAATGTAGACTTACTTTAAAACAATTGAAAGAAATTAAAATTATTATGTTGTAATAATTATAAGTATTCAGATAAAATACAAAAATTTATAAACAACAAAAGAGACATTTTAATATATTTTATTTTATTGAATAAATATTTTAAAAGCTATATATGTGTGTGTGTGTATGTATGTATGTATGTATGTGTGTTTGTGTGTGTGTGTGTAAATAAGGGGGCATCATATTTCGATTCAGTTTTTTCAGAGGATTCTAAATATGTATCGCACATTAATTTTGGACCTATTTGAAATTTTTGATAAAAATTAATTCCGAGGGGGGGTCGGGTATCCGTGGTCAGATTTTGTGGGGGGTACCATATTTCGACTCAGCTATGTTAGGGGAGTCCAAATATGTATCGCACATTAATTTTGGACCTATTTGAAATTTTAATTTTCCCGACGGAATATCGCGGGGGCACGGCGTCCCCGTGGCCCGATTTCAACTGACATCAAAACTTAAGCTCAGGACACACATTGATGTCCGACCATTAGAAAGGCCTCGGACGGACAGACGGACGACAAATCGATTTCATAAACGAACGAAGTTCGTTGAAAATTGTATAAGTGCGAAGATGAAAAATTATGATTGCCGATTAAACGTAAGTAGATTTTGGGGAATTTATTTAAACTGAAACATAATAATAATAGGGCTGTCGAGTCCGCGGAGAATAATACAATTTTCGAGTCCGGGAAGAATAATACCACAATTCCGAGTCAGGGGAAAATAAATGATAAGGAATCCAATTTCTGAGTCCGTGGAGAATAATAATACAATTTCTGAGTCCGGGGAGAATAGATGGTATTCTAAGTCCGGGGATAATAAACTATGATTTCCGAGTCCGGAGGATGATAATCCAATTCTAAGTTTGGGGAAATTGATAAGAAGGAATAAGTCTAAATGAGATGATAATAAATTGGCGTGCATAAGTATAAGTTAATAATGGTAGTCCAGAGGGTGATGGCAATAATTTAAATGCAATGGTTCAAGCGTGTGGATAGACAATATTACGAATGGGCATGTAATAATCCTGAATTGGGGATAAATAAATTTTATTCAAATGGATGGCTTAATGTATGGGAAATACTAGCTGATTATGGATGCGTCAATGCGAAGAAAATAGACCAGGTCAGATTTTTAGTTATAAGACATATTTTTCTATTTTTTTATTTGAATATTGAATTTGCTTAATATAAATGAATGTGAAAAAGTCAACAAAAAGAAGACTTGCATACGTATAAAGTGCGTGATATGATAAGAGGTTTTGAACGTTCCACACTTCTTTTTTTATAAAAATAATAGGTTTTTTTGGTGACTTTGGGTTTGATTAAAACGTATATGATTTTTGATAAATGAGATTTACAACATTAATTAATTGAAAAGTGTATTTCAAATAATTTACAAAAACTGTACATAATATTTGTTTCATTATATAGAATCGAATTAACTGAATTTTATAATTCCAAATAAATGCTAGTCGAGGTCATAAGATAAAGTTAATGGGAGTGATTTGATAATTTAAACAATCAAGGAGGAGCTATAAGTTGAATACGAAATTGATAACGAGTAAGGCGGTAACGTATCAAATCTTGTTATTGGTCGACAAGGTAGATTCAAGATAAAATCCAGTTAAGTTCCTGGAGGGAATTTATAGCAATATATATATACATATATATATATATATATATATATATATATTGCTATGTACTAACTGGATTTATCGAGCCCCAGGCTTGGGCAGCCATATAAATTTGTTATGAATTAACTGGAACTCTCAATCGCCGTCTTTGGGCTGTCCAATAAATACTTGATATGATAACGCCGTACTCGGTAGCAATGGCGTATTCTTACTTGACTCCTTCTCTCTGTTTAAGTTATCAAATTTCACTCCCACTAATTTTATTATTCTGCCTCGACTAGCTTTTATTTTGAATTATAAAATAAAGTTAGTTAATTCCACATAATAAAACAAATATTATGTACAGGTTTTGAAAATTACTAAAATACACTTTTCAATCAATTAATATTGTAAATCTCATTTATCTCAAAAATCATATGCTTCGCTATCAATCTAAAGTCACCAAAAAAACTACTGTTCTTATAAAAGAAGCCTGGAACGTTCAAAACCCCTTTATTATAATACGTACTTTCTACATATGCAAAATTCGTTGCTGACTCAGTTACACTAGTTTATATTAATTAAGCAAATTCAATATTCAAATTCAAATAGAAAAAAAATGTCTTAAAACTAAAAAGATCTAACCTAGTCTGTTTACTTCGTGCTTCCTTATTTCTTTCTCGCAACTTAAAATTGTACCAAGACTATCAACGCACCCATTATCAACCAATCAATTAGAATTTTCCATGCATTATCATTAACATCGTATTCGAAATTATTCTTCACCAGTTCGGAATTATTATATACCCATTTGAAATATTATCTATCCACACGCTTGAATTATTACATTTTAATTATTGTCGTCACCCTCTGGATTTGTTCTACAGCCATGAATTATTCTCGTCAAACTTAGAACATTCTCACCAGCCTTAGAATATCATTTGAATTATTATATTACTTGAATTATTGTCGTCAGCCTCCGACTTAGATTTAGAATTATTCTCACCAAACTTAGAGCCCTATTATTATTATTATATTTTAGTTTAAATGAATTCCCCAAATTCTACTTACGCTGATCGGCAATAGAAATTTTCATCTTCGTGGCACTATTTGTCACTAAATAATTTTCACTTTTAAATTTTATTCTTACGCGTTACTCTTAGATTCAGAGTGACGCACCTTGGCTTTGTTGAGTTGAAAACTGAGCTCCGTTATCATTGCTTGTTGTTAATATATGGTTATTTCCCCCTTTGTCTGTGGGTTTGGCTTACTAATCTTAACCAATGAGGTCTTTCTATTTCCTACACTTAAAGTGGTTTTCTAATGTAACAATCTCGGCCTTTCGAGTAATTGTTGTTTGCTTACAAATGCTTTGTTATCAGACCATGTGGTGTTTTGAGAAAATAATCGCTTTTCCATATTATACATAAATACCTGATGCAATTCGATTTTCAATTTTCAAGTATATTTATCTATTTACGCATTTTTAATTACCTTTACTATTAAAAATGGTTAATTGTTTGTACGCACTTACACTACGCTTCTTTAAGTTTTATCTCTTATCTCCGTATTATCATAACTGATTAGAATTCTTTTGAATGCGTGTTTAATTACATTTATTATCACCCTCTTCTAAATACGCCTGTTTCTACTGAAAAATATAGTTATTTGCATTACCTAAATTTACTAAAACTTTATATACCGTGTGTTAAATATTTGTTATTTACCTAATGCATGAATTACTTATTTCTATGCTAACTATGCGTCCTATTGTGTTTATTTGCGTCGCTTAAAACTACTCATACTCTATATACAGGGTGTTAACTGCTTACTATTTACAAACTGTCCCAATTACTCAATTTTCTATTAAATAAAAGCAGTTTTTTGCTTCCTATTGTGATTTCTGATACTACATGACCATTGCTATAAAATACACCCTTAAACAACCCCTTATCATAGCAATATATATATATATATATATATATATTGATATGATAACGCCTCGGTGTTATGACGTTTTTACTTAACTCCACCGCTCTGTGTTCTCACTTTAAATTTTACTAATTTTATTATTATGCCACGGCTAGTCCTTTTTAATCTACACAGAGTGCACGTTACGATGATCAATTTTTCTCTTCTCCATCCCTTTATGATTACCTATTTCTTTGAATTGATAAAACAAAATCAATTAATTTCATATAATGAAAAAAAATATTATTTATAATTTTTAAAAAATATTTAAATACAGTCCGCAATCAATCAATATCATATGTATCATTTATTCCAAAATTTATATACTTCGAATTCAATCTAAAGTCACCAAAAGCTACTTTTTTACCAAAGAAACCTGGAACGTTCTAGATCCCTTTATAATATATTACGTAAGTTTAACGTATGCAATGTTTGTTGCTGACTTCATTACAAATTTTATATAAATTGAATAAATTCAGTATTGAAATTTAAATAGAAAAATATTTTTAAATTAAATAGATCTGACCTGCTACAGGTTGTTCGGGTTGTGGATCAATATCCCTTTGTTGTCCTCATTTGTCTATCAATGTTCTGCTTAGCCGAACCAATACTTGAGTACAGTTACCCCTCGTTTTCCATAAATTACTTCGTGCTTCTTTGTTTTATATGCCTTGAATCTCACAACTCAAAATTGTACCAGAGTTGTACCATAAATATAATTGTCGACCCAGATTTGAAATATTATATTGACTTAAATTTGAATTATTATCATCAACACTGTAACTGTGGCTGATGCCTATCCTTTATCCCGTACTGATTCTATCTTGTGTCGGCTTCGCCATGCTATATTTATCTCATCTATCAATCTTAAACAAGCATTTTATCAGATCCCTTTTGATTTATCTTCACGTCCAAAGACTGCTTTTTGTGTTCCAGGTCGGGGTTTGTTTGAATATAATTTCTTGCCGTTTGATCTCTGCCACGTGTCACAGACTTTACAGCGTACTATGGATCAAACGTTAGGTCCTATCTTACACCAAGAACGTGCCTTTGTATTTTCAGACGACATATTGGTCATTTCAAGTTTTTTTGAAGAACATATCACTACACTTAATAAAGTCGCTGAACGCCTAAATGCAGCAGGTTTTAAAATAAATTGGGAGAAGTGTCAATTTTGCTGTTCTTTTCTTACATTTATTGGTTTTATTATCGATGGAATTGATCTTCGGGCAGATCCTGCTAAAGTCGACGCTATTACTAAATTTAAAACACCAAAGACTGTTACCGAGATTAAACGTTTAATAGGAATGATTAACTACTATCGCATTTTTCTACCTAATCTCTCAAATGTATCTACACCCATTACTGCCTTAATTAAAAATAAAAAGAGAAGTCAATCTGCTGAATGGAACCTAGAAGCTCAGCAGGCTTTTGAACAAATCAAAACGTTAATCACCTCCGCACCCATCTTAATTTCGCCAAATTTTGACGAAAGATTTTATATTCCGAACGATGCCTCACTTATTGGTCTAAGCGCTATGTTATTTCAAGTAAACAATGGATTAGAACACCCTATTGCTTATGCTAGTCGTGCTCTAACTTCTGATGAACAAAAATATTCAGCTACCGAACGTGAATTATTAGGGGTTATCTTTGGCATCGAAAAATTCAGCGGATATGTTGAAGGTACACATTTTACAGTAACCTTTGATGTTCGGCATAGACCTGGTAAATTAAATATCGTGCCCGATGCCTTATCTCGTGATGTTGCTTCTCTTAACCTCCCAGATCTAATTCCTGATGCATAGTAACTCAACATGAAAAAGAAAGATTCTGAAAATCCTGATAAATTTTCCACCATTCGCGGGAGGAATAATAAATTATATAAATTTGAACCTTTCTTATCTCACAAAATCTGTAACATCCCTGAATGGAAATTTGTTGTTCCTACCGCTAACCGTATTGAAGTTCTTAAATTCTGTCATGACGACCCTACAGTTGCTCATTTTAGTGTAACAAAAACCTTAGTTAAAATATCTGAATTATGTTATTGGCTTACATTAAAACAATCTGTCCACCGCTATATTAGAAACTGTAAAATTTGCGGTACTCAAAAGAGTTCTCAAGAATCTCGTCCTGGTGTGATGGGTTACTTCAAACGTGCATCTTATCACTTTCAGTTAATATGACTGGTTTTCTAAATTCGTTATTGTACAACCTGTTACAGGCGGAAAAGCTACTACGTATGCATTTTCCAGTAAAATTATAAAATGGGGGCAGCCTGTAAAACAAAAATTAAAGGGAGGTCACCGGCCCTAGCTAGCGGATGGTTGTGGATCATATAGAGGGTTAAAATTTTGCATAAAGGATTAAATTAATCTATAATATACTATAAAAAGAATTTGGCACTTACCTTTCACAAATATTGTGGCTTAATGACAATTACCAAGGGCGCCAGACAAGTCGAGAATGTCCAAATGTTCTTGCAAAACCTTGAGAGACTTGTCATCCCAAGGAGGACAATTGTTTCTTTTAATCAACTCTTATCTTTTTTACTACTTATGCAACTTTCATGATAAAAAAATAATAAAAAAAAACTATTGACTTAATCAACGCCAAACCAAACTATTTAATTAACAGAGCAATAAACGTGAACCTCTTACATTCATTGATTTTAATTTAGAATTTTAATCGAATAGGTGAATATGGAATTATGAAAATTTTGCGTACATAAGTAATTCCCAAACACTTGTATATGAATGAAAAACTTATATTATAAATCTTACACTAAATTAATCCTATGGTTTATGGTCAAAACGTCCTAACAAATAAACTAACTAAAAATTGGTCATGCTACTTAACTATAAAAACTTACTTACTAAAAATCGTCCATTGTTTGATGGCTTGCCTTCCAACGTAGAACAGCTCTTAAATTGGGGGAGAAAATCTCGCTTGTTGCTCTTGCTTGTAATATTTAAATATTTGAATGGCACACAAACCCGGCAAGATCTTATTGACAATATCACTTAACTTATGCATCACATGCCTACAAGCTTTTTATTATTTACCTTGTATCACTATAAATCCGCGAACATACGGGCATAACCCTCGCGAACTGGAAGAGTTATCACTACTTTCCAATTTTTACTATCGTAATACTAAATGAAATATTATATCTGTGATGCCGGAGAACGCTACCCGCGAACTACGTTTCTTTCTACTTCTTGACCACGGACAGCCCCATTGGAAAAACTCCCTTGCTTTTGGCTAAAGCCTTCAGTTATATAGATTAATTCCTACCCTAACCATTATGTACGTAATATTTCTGTTATCCAATGACTGAACAGAGCCTCCCACAAAACAAGATTTCAGAAACCAAATCCAACCCCTTTTTAGATGAGGGTCACGGAAGCAATTATTTTTCTAAGGGTTTAAATATGTTGTATCTTCTAAGAATTTCTTAATTATTGAAATGTGGACCATACCTATGGCGACAGTTGTCTGCCATTAACAAAAGACCGGTTAACCCACTTGAGCCAAAATGGATTTTAAATACAATGGATGTCTCCAGACTACTTAAAATTACTTGCAATCTTTGAACAAATCAAATTGGAAATAGTTTTCGCTATTTATAATGTTTCGTTTTCTATAACCCGCTGTCAATCAAAGAAAATATTAAGAAAATTAAGTTTTTCAAACAGAAAATTGCTTTCCTTTATTTACGTTAAAAGGTACTATTCCATTTTAATTTTATCAGATTCGTCAATCTGTAACCGACCTAAACTTTAAGTTTATTGTATTTGGTTTACAATGGTAGAGCTTTAAACTATGATGACCTGCCGCTGGAATTTCTAATAGTTTAGCCTGAAGCTATTTGTAACCCTGGTCTTTTATTATAAGGAAACCTAACTAAAACATGAAGTAATTTATTGTGGAATTTTTGTCTATAAGTTATGCAAGTTACTGAATATTAATTAATTAATTGATCTGTTTATTCGTTAACATTACAAAATAATGTTACAAACCGTTAACTAAAGCTACATCTTCCGCTATAATTAAATTTCTAGAACAAAATGTATTTCTTATCTTTGATGTCCCTCAAATTATTCTCTGTGATAATGGGTCGCAATTTATCTCAAAAGATTTTCAATATTTCGTTACAAGTTATAAAGTACAAAAAATTTGGTTCAATGGCAAATACCATCCACAGGGAAACCCTACCGTAAGAGTAAATAAAGTCTTAATCGCTGCTATCTCTTCATATATCTACTCAGACCACACTTGGTGGGATGAAAATATCTTTAAAATCGCTCAAGCTCTGCGTACATCTAAACATGAAGCAACCCAATTCACTTCCACATTCCTTGTTTTTGGAAGATACACGCCAGTTGTGACAAGTAATTTGGTCATTTCCAACGATTCCAGAAGCTAAAGATACCATCTGTTTTGTATTTGTAAAGGTATTATGAAGTGTAAACCATTTAACTAGTTTATTTACATCAGTATTATCTTTTTTTATTCTTGAATCCCTAGCAGCAACGTGTTGCTCTGCAGAGTCTAAAGAAATATTACAAAACTTCTCAATTTCTTCACAAATAGTATTGCGTACTTCGACCTCGAGCTACTTCTCCTTCTGTCTTCATAGATTTCATAAGACTTTATTCGATTACCATCTGTACATGTGCCAGAATTAAATTTCTCTGTTCGTTTTACAGTAAAAAGTCTATTTTTAAAGTTCTCAAAAGTCTGTCCATCCACTGTATTTTCTTATTTGATAATATCTTGAAGATATAAGTGTGCTGATTTGGTATATAAAAAGTGCCCACTAGCACGGCAGCATTTTTCGCACTGCATCAAGATGTTCTTTGAAAAGTCCCAGTCTTTCGGCGCGAATGAAGCCGAATACTATTGATACCATTTCAAAATCTCGTACCCATAACTGTGCTGTAGGCCCCTGAACTTTTAACTCATTCAGTTTATTTTGAAATTGATTAATGAATGAGTTTGAGTTACCTACACACCCTTCTACGTCTTCGTAGGAAACATTATTATAGCCCCGTCGACATGATACAAGCGACACAAAAGACAGTTGGTAACGATATTACATGATGTGGAAATTAGCGCGCCAATTGTCAATGACGTCACACGATATGCAAATTATGGCACGTAATTTACGAAGTATACCAATTTTACACCGCCCCTAGGGGGTACTTACGTGAATAGGTGAAGCTTCCTTCGGAATTACTTCATGATGGGTCTCGGGTCGTGGGCTGCTGTTAGGCCAGGTTGCGTCCAAATTCGTTGGTCTTCTTTCTGTATGTAGGGAACGACAGGAACAGGTTTATAGGGAACGATAATCAAAAAAAGGCAAAAGGGAATCTACATAATGAAAAGATAAGATAAGATACCAAACCAACCACTCTTATTCACGTTTCAAAAGCCAGTTCCTCCGCGTCTTTCCGGAAATTCCCTACTTTCTTCTCTCCCACGCGTCGGCGCAGTGCAGATATAGTTGAAAGATTGGGTAAAAAGATGCGATAGCTAATCATTCCAATTAAACGTTTGATTTCGGTAGCAGTTTTGGGTGTTTTGAATTTAGTAATAGCGTCGACTTTAGCAGGATCTGCTCGTAGACCAGTTCCATCGATAATAAAACCAAGAAGTGTAAGGGACGAACAATAAAATTGACATTTCTCCCAACTTATTTTAAAACCTGCTGCATTTGGGCGTTCTGCCACTTCATTCAATGTGGCGGTATGTTCGTCAAAGGAACTTGAGATAACTAAAATATCATCTAGAAATACAAAGGCAGGTTCCTGATGTAAGATAGGACCTAACGTTTGATTCATAGTACGTTGTAGGGTTTGTGGTGCGTTACAGAGACCAAATGGCAAAAAATTATATTGGAAAAGACCTCGGCCTGGAACACAAAAAGCAGTTTTAGGACGGGAAGGTAGGTCGAGGGGTATCTGATAAAAAGCTTGTCTAAGGTCGATAGATGAGATAAATTTTGCGTTTCGAAGTCGGCTTAAAATCGAGTCAGTTCTTGGTAGAAGGTAAGCATTACAGACAGTTACAGAATTCAACTTTCTGCCATCAAAACAAACACGCCATTTGTCATTTTTCTTACGAACTAATAATACGGGAGACATCCATGGTGAATTTGAGGGAGAGATAACACCAGATTCTAACATTTTATCTATTTCGGAATGCAAATGCTTTTGTAAAGCAGGCAATAACGGATATTGACATTGCTTAAAAGGGAGGGCATTACCTGTAGAGATAACATGTGTTGCCGTAGTAATGCAACCAAGTTCAGAGATATTTTGTACGAAATTTGTCAATTGTAGAGTTAAGAATTACATTGGGAATCGGTAAAAGAAATTTTGTTAGATATTCCTGCTGATACACAGGAATTTGTTTTAAGAGAAGTTTGCCAAGAAAAATCTTGGAATTAACGCGATAAATTAAAAAGTTTACAAAATTTACACCTAGTAGGAATGGATAAGCTAATGTAGGTACACTCAAAAATAGAACGTCACGTTCAAGTGATTCTACTCGAATTTTTAATTTAAGGGAACCCGTTACATATATTTGATTATCGTCAGCTAAATTTATGGAAGTTTTTTCGGGAGCAATTTGAATTTTAATATTTTGTTTAGATAATTGTTGTAGACCTTCGATGTTTATAAGGGAGCATGAGGAACCTGTGTCCAGTAAAGCTATTACATTTAAGAAACCAATCGAGATGGGTAAATGTGGGTAATTATCGAAGGGTTTTTAACAAGTTGTAAGGCAACAGACTTTTTATGGTGAAAGGAATTAACAGTTTGTAGCCAATTAGACTATTCTGACTGGGTAGTATAACATAATTCTTTTAATGAAGGCAAGGCATTTTGTAAATTCAAAGTAGCGATATTATTGTCAGATAAATTTAATAACGGTACAGCGTTAGAGGTAGTTTTATGCTTTAAATTTATTGACGTCTGGGTCCGTTGAATGGTTGGTGTTGAGGACGATTTTGATTCCTTGAGATATTCACGCCCTGGGTAGGAATATCTCGACGGAAGTTTCCCGATACGTTAGAATTACAATTCGTACAGTTAGATTTATAGATATTAGCACGACCACAGCCATAGCAAAAAATATTTTTGGGGTATGTGCAAACGTTGTAATTATGTCCACTTTTCTTACAATTCCAACAGGTAAGTGAGTTATTTGTTGAGGTAGAAGGAATATTAAGGGTAGATACTTTATGAGAAGATTAAACTTGACACGCTAAATCGGGTTCTAAAAGCCAGATTGTTTTTCTGGAGGCGGACGGTATTTGTCCACCCGCAACTTTACTTCTTGTAGCGAACGACATAAATCTTTAAATTGAGCTAAGGAAGAAATGTGTTGTAACGCTAACCGTTCGGAAAAATATGGATTTAAATTTCTGCGTAACTGATCGATAATTTCAAATTCTGAAAGTTTATTATCAAGTCTACTATATAAAGCTTCTATTGAGGTAATAAAGAAAATTACATTTTCGTCAGGTCCTTGGGTTCGATTTCGAATCTCATTCCAAAGGTTGGTAATATAACCATGCGGTAAGAATTCCCGTTTTAAACACGTAACTAATTCCTCCCAGGTAGAAATCTAAGCTCTAACGTTACGATACCAAATCAACGCGAAATCAGAGAATAATTCACCCGCTGAAACAAATAAATCCTGGTCCGTACAATTGCGTGAACTTCTGAAATCGTTAATTCTATCAAGAAAAGACATTAAAGAAATTTGGGAGTCAAAACCCTGAAAAGTTATACCCCATTTATAGACAGGTATAGATTTCCCCAATGGTGGAGCTTAAGAAATTACGAGATTTGATAAAGGTTGAGATATATCTGTGCCTGCATTTGGATTGAGTCTATCAAGAACTATTCCTTCAAGTAACAAGATATCCGATAAGAAAGTTTGTTTAGCTTGGTTCGCTTGTTCATTGTCAAATAAACACAACAAGTCTATTCTTTGCTTAAGGTGAATTATGCGGGAAACAACACGTTTTAATTCGATTTCACTTGGACCGGGGTCAATTTTGTTTATTATATTAGTTATATCTTTAAGGGATTGTTTAATTTCAGACATATTTTGAGGTAAATCAGAAACGATTACTTTCGAAATAGGTTGCCCTTTAACTTCCTGTGCTAGTATAGCTTTAAGTTGCAATCGTCTATCATTTTGCGTAGATGCGGGTTTGATATTTCTACATTCAATTTCGTAAATCAATTCTAAAGACTTAAGATGAGTAATATTCATTTTGAGATAATATTTGACACAAAATATACAAAATTTAAGATACTATAGTATTCCACAAGATAAATGGTATACCAAACTTTAATTGATTACGTTAAATTTATTTGAAAGCAAAATCTTCATTAAAAAGGCATTTATAGGTTACAATTATTTAAATTACTAAAGGAACACTTTTAAAATGGTAAGAGGGCAAGATAGTGTTTAATGAAAGAAATACATCAAGGTTAGGTTAATATAACGCTTTAAAAAACACACTAAAAACTCAGTTAATTAGAAAATCTATATTTGGAGATGGAATTTTTGTTTATGTAGGTAATTGTAATTTACAATTGATTATTTAGGTTATAAAAAGACACTCAAAATTATAGAAAGATACATTATATATGTTATTTAAACGGTATCAGGGCAAGACAGTGGTCAAGAGAAGGAATGTAACAAGATTACGTTACTCCAACGTTTTAGGACATATACTAAAAACTCAAATGATTACGGTAAATGTTTTTAAACACAAAGTTTCCTTTAAAAGTAATTTGTAAATCATAACTAAATATCTAAATTACTAGAAAACACTTTTAAAATGGTATCAAAACAAGACAGTGTTATCCATAATTTAACAACACTTTTAGAAGTCAAAAAACAAGCAATAGTTATGTTTAACATAATATGAAATAGATAATTTTCATAAGGAACAATGAATAAAGCATAAATTAATTATTATATTTGTATTTGTTTATATTTAAATGTACTTATATGAGAAATTTGAAAG
This sequence comes from Platerodrilus igneus, assembly GCA_036346225.1. Taxonomy (NCBI): domain Eukaryota; kingdom Metazoa; phylum Arthropoda; class Insecta; order Coleoptera; family Lycidae; genus Platerodrilus; species Platerodrilus igneus. Next base: position 7,556,638 of record JARFIW010001680.1, on the reverse strand, counting down.
TAAGGTTATCTTGTATTATAACTACTCCTAAAAAAACACTTTTAATTCCATTTCAAAAACAAGCCAAGCACATATTTAAGACAATTAAAGATAAGCATGCTACATTTAAGGTTACAGCAAAATTAATTGGACACAATACATTACAAAACATAAGCCATGAATTTCAATAGTCAATATGACGGTTACATCAAATTATGATAACAGCTGTCATGTCATTATAGGCAATATAGTAATTTCAGAGGTACCACTCTAAATTTTTATAAGTCAATAGATATTAAAAAATAAAGATAATTATTTTTTTTTAAATGAAAAAGCTATAGATATTGTTAATTAGTACATTATAAGCCATAAAAACAAAAGAAAAGACCTTTATCTCACAACCACACACGTTGAAGGCATCATTATTACAGCCCCGTCGACGTGATACAAGCGACACAAAAAACAGTTGGTAACAATATTACATGATGTGGAAATTAGCGCGCCAATTGTCAATGACGTCACACAATATGCAAATTATGGCACGTAATTTACGAAGTATACCAATATACACCGCCCCTAGGGGGTACTTACGTAAATAGGTAAAGCTTCCTTCGGAATTACTTCATGATGGGTCTCGGGTCGTGGGCTGCTGTTAGGCCAGGTTGCGTCCAAATTCGTTGGTCTTCTTTCTGTATGTAGGGAACGACAGGAACGGGTTTAGAGGGAACGATAATCAAAAAAGGCAAAAGGAAATCTACATAATAAAAAGATAAGATAAGATACCAGACCAACCACTCTTATTCACGTTTCAAAGGCCAGTTCTTCCGCGTCTTTCCGGAAACTCCCCCCTTTCTTCTCCCCCACGCGTCGGCGCGAAATTCGCGCAATGCACTTCGGACGTGACGGAAATATGCGCAACAAGTCTTTCAAATTTATGGCGCGAAACTCCCGCATATCAAAACTATATGAATGTCTACGGCCGATTTCGGCACGTAACAACATCATGGCAAGTTATTTGTTCAGGCAACTCATGTAACACACAATCTTCAATTTTCATGTCTCCCAAAATCATCATTGATAATTCAAGTCGTAATAATATATGCCTTCTAATGCTTCTCGAATAAACGTGATCATTCAACATTTTGTCGAAAGAGTTTGTAACATATATTGTACCTAGAGCTTTCTTGAGTCCACTTCCGTCTATTATATATCCTATGCATCCAAAAAATGACAAGCATATGAAATCTTCCTAGCTTAACAGCTGTTTTACATAAATATGAGTTAGTATCAGACGCAGCTACCATTTCACGTGCTTTAGAGTAGAGGTATTAAATCAACAGTAAATACACACGTTTTTGTTCATCTGACTTGGAAATATTTAGAACGCAATACAAAATAGTATAAATTGTGTCTACGTTACTGGCAGGATGATCAATAAAAGGAAGCAAAATAACCCGAGAAGTTGGAAAATTCTTATTATTTTTAGTAAGACGTTCAAGATAGCAATTCCACCCTGTCAACGATGAAATATTCCTTCACATTCCGTAACAAAAAATCGATTTCGTTAAAGATTTTTTTTGCTACAGTGTAACAATTTTATTTTCGATAATAACTCTTTGCATATAATTTCAAGAATGGTGTAACAATTTTATGAATAACAATAATAATTTGCATTCAACTTCAAAAGTAATACGCTAAGCCTGCATCATCCTTTAATAATCTAGTTATATTCAGATATCTGTGTCGTATACAGCTATTTACAAGCACATCTCTGTTTGATTGTTCCTCTCCTGACGGCGCGACCGCCCGAGCTGGTTATAAGATAGTCAGCCACAGGTGATAGAGATATCAACATGTACCCTTGGCTGGAGGCCGGCAATCTGCGAATCCATTTCAAATAGTTAAGATATCTTCGAATAACGCGCGACAAGTAAGATGCAACTTTTAAAAACACACAAGGACACAGAAAAACACATGTAAGATGCAACCTTTAGAAGGTGTCGTAATTCAACTTTGAGAGTACGATTGCTGCAGAATGTAAGGCGACAGGATATGATTCGACACGTGGAACGAAGGAATTATAGAAGTTGGTTTGGATGAATTGGTTTCAAATTGCAAACGCTGTTATCGTTGCTTGAAGAACGGGCATCCCGTCTTCCTTTGTCACAATGCGACAATTGCAGTTTTGGTTCGTAGATAGCTATAAGTTCTTTTTATGTGTTTCAACATTTAGCACACGTTAACTTGCTTTGATGCGTAATACATGTACATTGTATAAGTTTCAACTAATTGTTGAGCTGGATTTACCAGTAGTAAAACGAAAGTTCATTGATTTAATGTTCTAAAAACAACATGCTTTGCTCCATATGTATCGTCGGTAATGTCAACAGGTGTTACTGACGTCATATTTTTCTACTTTGTACAGCTGACAGATGTTATTTTAAAAGCAAATGCTTTGAACAGCTTTAGTACAATGTATGTAAACATGTCTATTTTTGTGATCAGCTTTATCTACATTAAAATTAGTATACATAATTTTGAAAGCTCAAATGCTAATATTGTTAGGAGCTATTAATTTGTTATCTACCTGAAAAGATCTGCCCAGGTTAGAACCCTATTTGTACAACAAGTTCATGTTTTAAAGTAAAGTGTTTGATTGAAAATAATAAAGACAAACATGAAAGCTAAAAGTTTAAGATTGATGCAGTTAATGATTAAATTTTTTGTACAAGTTATATTATTTTAAAAGAGATTTTTTAGTAAACAATTGGTTCAAGATTAAAGGTTTTTTATTTTGATCAAGTGTGATCAAATCTTATTGCATAAAGCTAAAACCCTTCTAAGTAATAAATCGATGCCAATGTTATATTGGAAATACTTTTTTATTATTTCCTTATCTATTTTTGCAGGACACAAATGGTGTTCCACTTTTTTATTTATTTAACTATCACAATTTCTTACAGGAGCTGCGTCTTATTTTATTAAGACAGGTTTTTGTCAGTGAAGGCGATCTTTTTTTTCTTTGGGTCTCCACGTCCGCCCTTAGAACTATGCTATGCAATTATCGTGAATACATCAGGACTTGGTGGCGCCTATTTGATTTAGCTTAAGTTTGATCTGCAAACAGAATTCGACTTACCCCTCCACTTCTCATTGCTCTACCCAGGAATAGACCCCTAGTTGTGTCGGAAGATTTTTGGAACAATAAGTATTACTTGCGCCAAAACAAATAAATAACAAAAAACGTTTCACTGACGCCCATGCGTGGGGCCAGCCATATATAAAAAATACGCTTCAATAGCGCCACAACCTAAGCAAAAAATAACGTTTCAACAGATTGATCATCATGTAGATTTTTGACTTGACTTTTGCTGTATCCAGGTACAACTGGTTTTTCACATGCTAGAAGAGATACATGGGATATTGCTGCTAACTCTTTTACACTAGATTTAGTCGTATATTTTTGTTTACGTTCATCGTAAATAACAGCGTCTTTTGGAGTGACTATTTTAATCATCCCCATAACATGAAGAGTATTATTACCGTCAAAAGTATGGAAATTTATATTCGCATTATCGTCAACATATTGTACTAGCGCGTCTGACTCATCATGAAATACGAGGCTGTGGATAGTAAATTTCCAAAATTTCATACTGTACAGTATTACTATACGAAGCTGCAAATCCCAAGCTAGATAAAACATCTAATAATCTTTTAGATCAATATCTTCTCTGAAGAAATACAAAAAACTTAATAGTAGCCGCGATGAAAATGATCGTTCTCGTATCGCAAACATTATTGCATGACTTATTTATGTGTATTTCGTTTGTAAATTATCTATTTCTCCTTTTCTATTTGTCATTATAACTTTTTGTAAAAAATGCATCAAAGTTTTTGGCATTTCTTCATTAATATCATCTAATATTTTACTTGGAGGTGAATAAGACTTGGTTTCAACTACAAATGATCGAATATCTTCCCTAATAATAGCTGCTGTTGGATGCAAATGCCGGTTTATTACTCTGCCGATATCTGAGTTGCGATAGCCGTTTTTTATAAGATTTTTTAGATGGGTCAGTTTGTAACGTGCATTTTTAATGGCTTAACATTTTACACTACCCAATGCGTAAATACATTTCCGTAACTACTAGTTCTATATTTTATATTTATTAACTCCTTGGACGAATGCGTCGTATTATAATGAGTGGATTGCATCGTTCTTGTCTTGCCGTTCATATAAATTTTGTTCCTTATGTGGATATACCAGTCTAGATAATAGGACGATAAGAGGTTGCAATAGCAACGAGTTGAGATAAACAGATGGAGAGTTGTAGTTTGTGCTTTGTTCCTATATATTGATTACGTTGAAGGTGCTGTTTCCTTGTTGCTTTGAAAATAGTGAGAATTAATGCGGTATAAATTTTCAAATTGTTCATGAACAAGCACGACACGATTTTAGTTGTTTTTCTTGTGAAACAAAAGTTGTATATTAACTGTAGAGAGTGTAGTTCTGATTATATTGAAGGAAAGATGCTTTCATAGGCGAACGTGTTTGACGTGCTTGTTTACGGAACATTGACGAACGTACTTAGTGATTACGCGTGCTTTACTAATCGTGTTTTTAGTTGAGTTTCTTTTGGGAAAAAGCTGTGTATTTACTTATTCGGCATGTTCTTCACAATTAAGGAAATAGTTTTAAATTGTTTCAACGTAATTAAATGTAGATGAAGGACGCTAATAACCGGTAAAATGAACTTTTGACTTGACCCAACCTAATTTTTGTATAATTGAACTGTAAATTTGTAAAATCCGAGCGATAGAATGCAAACAACATGTAATTAAATCAGTTGCCTATTCCGTGATCTATTCTTTACATCATTTTTTGTGTGTGTCATGAATGTGTTTGTGCTCTTGCTTTTAAGAGAGAAGTGCCGTAAATAAAAATGGCACATTCGTTAGTTACTTTTGGTGCACTACTTGGTTATGTGGTTGCGGTTGTCGTGTTTTTTAAAATGTTTTACCGTATTCAAACAATGCCTTTACCAACTGAAATTAGCTTCAGAAGTTGACGAAGTTCTTTCTGCTGAAGCAGATCCGCAATAAGAAAAATTCTTGACGGATGTTTGGATCGGAATTATACTAACTTTAATTGTTCTTAGTTGCGTGAGTTGCATGTGTTACTGTCTGTTGTACCACAAATTCCACCCCCGCGAATAGACTGTGAATCTTTGCCAAGCTACACCAGTGCATCCAGCTGACCAAGCTATCAGGAGGCTTTCGATCAGTTACAGAAAGTAAAAGAACAATCTGCAGTTGATAGTAGTGTCAAGTTTCAAGTTGATAATGGGATGGAACCATGGACACCCCACACTCCACCAGCTCCAACTGCAAGGCTATCAGTAGCCGAACTAGTCCAATTCTATAGAAACTCTTCCTGTGCTCCTGGTTGTGTAAGTTGAACTATTTCATACTTGTTATTGCGTTAAGTATCTATCCGTTTGTTTGGCAATATTCTTCGTCGTTTTGATACCTTTTACAATAAAATTGCATGCTACTATTAAAAAAAAAAAGGAAAAATCAACAATATTGGACTACTCATATCCATTGTGTTTACCTATTTATCTTTTGTTAAAATTTTGTCTGACCTATGTTTAATTGACGTGCGAGGAAACGTTTCTGCTACTCCCCAATATTACCTCACTTTGTACTAAAAATTTTTGTATTGCTTTTTCAGTTGTTATATTATATAGATTATCCAAACAGTTTTTCTTTACATTCTACCAAGTACTGAACAATCTATGCTCGATCAGCATGCTATGCTTTTTCTTTATTTCAGGTTTGCTGGACTAATTTTTTTTTTATTGCAGGTTTGCTATTTTGATTTTTTTTTGGTTGCAGGTATTGTTACTAAGTCCTTACAACCGCGTACATATATGTTGGTCTGCTTTCTACAACCCCCCCCAAATCTCCGATTGAGCCCGGTCATTTCTTTGATTTTCTTTGGGTTACGCACGACTACGAGCCAACGTAGTATAAATTTGGCGCCCAACGTGGCTGCCTCGAATTAACGTAACAAGTTCATTAGATAAATATTCTAGTTGTGAAATCTTAATTGCACAGTGGACTAGTGAGTTGATTACCAATGAATTTTGTGAGGGATGATGATGTGACGACGCATGTATATCTGTCTGTGTGTGTGGGTTTTCGATATACGGAATGACCTAGTCGTTCGTTGGGTTGGTGCTCCACCAGAACGTCAAGGAATGGCAGAGTTCCGTTCTTTTCAATTTCTATAGTGAAACGGGAAGATCTAGAAATAGAAAGGTCCACGCCTTCGGTGTGTGTGCCAAAATGTTACATTAAATGTCCTCTTTTATTATTGATAAAACATGCACTTATTTACTAAACTTTTACAGTTTTCCTACTTATTATACTATTTTATAACTGTTAGTGTTGGTATTTGATGCGCCTGTTTTATATTTTACCGTTTTGCACAACTGGGGTTAGGTCTTGGTGGAAGTTTTTTTCGACTTATAGTTTTGCACTGTTTTAAGTTGTTTTGAGTTCGTATGGCTTTATCTTAGTAGAGTTTCTTATTCTACTAATGTTAGTTCCTAATTGTAACTTATGTTTAGAGACTGTCTTTAAAGTGTACTGCTGCATGCAAAGCTGCACACTCGGGATTTATCACACTGTTTGGATGCGCACTCCCGGTCCTCGAGATCCACGCGGTTACTGGTATGCCCAGCGAGAGAGGATACTCCGGGTTCGTTAGAACCCACATAGCTTCCGGAATATTTATGGGAGTCATAGCCGTTGTAGATTTTCACTGTCTCACATTGGTGTTTGGTTTGTTATGTTGTTTTTGTTGCTTATTCCATATATTCTGTTGAGTGTGTTTGTTCGAAGTGTATTTTTATGTCTTGCTGTGTTAGTTTCGGTCAGTGTACCGCCGGTCTAATATTGCGGTGGTTTTTTGTGTACTTTTGTTTAGGTAATGAAAAATGTTCTGGTTCCATAGCATCTCCGAAAGTGGGATATTTTCGAGGACTACCCCTTCTTGACGCAGGTCTTGCTCTAATTTTGCGCAGTCATATACCAGATACTCTAGTGTTCCTATTTCCCTCTACTATGTCCAAGGTCCCGGGTTGGAATCCGACACGGTCCGCCTAAAAATGTTAGGTGAGCATTTTTCAAAAAAAAATACTACCTTGTTCGGATGAGAGGTAAAATAGAGGTTTCGTTTGTGAGTGCTGACACGCACGTTAAAGATCTTTACCTTGCTTGGAACAGTAAAGGTTTGGTAAAATTCACAATTTTTCAGGTAAAAAAAAAACTCGCTTTCTTCGGGTGGAGCATTAGAAAAAACTAAATGCAGTGTTCCTAATTCCCGCATGTACATGTGTCATTTTGTGCAAGTTCAAATCATCGTTTCTACATTGGATAAAAGCCGTGGCGTGTGATAAAGTGTATGAGAACTTGTGTGGGCGTGATGTACGTTGCTGTGATCCTTTCCTTGATGATTGGGATTAGTGTGTGCACACCCCTTCCGATGATGCTGTAGTGACATCTATGTTGCCATTCATTTATTATTCTTTCCTTTATTTCCTTTTTTTGTAGTAATCGGAGCTGTGACGCTAATAAGTTCTCTAATTTTGGCGTGATGGTTGTGCCTTAACCAGTAGTTGGCCTCTCGTTTTTTATGTTTAGATCCAGGGGAGGATACCCAGTACTAGGTTTAGGACGTCGTGGGCCACCGTCCGGTATGCTCCGGTTGGCCTGATGAGTGCTCTCCTCTGGGTGCTGTTTATTTTCCGTTGTGGTTTTACTAGGTTTACCTTTTGGGTCCAGCTGCTCGCTGCGTAGCCGACCATTGCTACCAGTACCCTATTTAGGTATAGTCCGGTGCAGCGTATTGGTATGTTATATTGCCGATGTGCTAGCGTGGCTATGTGTGCATCGAAATCTAGTCTCTCGTCAAGGGTTGCCCCCAGATAGTTCGTTTCCCAAGTCTTTCTTATTTTGGTTCCGCCTAGTCGTATTGTCGAGTCTCTTGCGAGGGTTTCTTTAATAACTATAAATGTATTTTTCCCTGGTTAAGCTTAGTTTGTAGGCTTCGAACCACATTTGGGCTAACTACACAGCTATATTTGCTTTTGTCTGTAGTTCCGTCCTGGAGTTCCCTTCTACTGCAAGCATGACTTCGTCGGCGTATGCCACCATCTCTATCACTTCGCCCGCAGTTTTCAGTATTTTCAGGAGTTCTTCGGCAGCAATGCTCCACAACATTGGGCCGCTGATTAGTCTTCCGGACACCCCTTGGTGATTGCTTTGGTTTTGGTATTCACTCCGCGTAGCGTTACGTACCTGTCTCTGCAGTAGCTCATGAAAATGTGGTAGAGCTGTTTTGGGCAACAGTTGGCGTACAGCCTGTAAAACAGTGTGGGCCACCACATATTGTTAAAGACCCCTTCGATATCTACCATTATTGGTGCCACGTATTTACTTTGACTTGTCCTGACCGATGTAAGAACGCAGTTGATCGAGTCCGTCGTGAATTTTCCCGCTCAGAACCCGTACTGTCTCGGATGCATTCCCTCCGTCTCTCTGTGCTTTTGCATCCTGTTACACAGCAGCCGCTTGAAGGTTTTTTCTAGCGAGTTGAGTAGACATATGGGACGGTACGAGTTCGGTTTTTCGAAGTCTCTGTCGTTATCTTTTGGGAGGATTATTATTTCCGCCCGTTTCCGTACGTTTGGAAACTTAGTTTGACGCAGGCACTCATGATACATTTTTAGTAGTGTCGGTGTTATTTTGTTTTCCAATGTTTTCAAGACTTCTGCCTGAATTCTGTCGGGTCCTGAGGATTTTTTGTTTCACGCTAATTTTATAGCGGTTCTGATTTCTTATTCCACGAATGAGGCTACTTCGTCGTTGTGTCGGTTCCACGGTATATTTCCGTTCGCCGTTTAGTTCTATTATTGTCCGTCTTCTTTATTCCTGTTCGGGCGTGTCTTGTTACCTGTCGTCGTCTGGTAGTAAGTGTCCTTAGTAGCAGTGCTGCCGTTTCCTGTCTCTGTCGCGTCCGGTGCTGTTTGTGTTTAATATATTGTCGGTGGATTTATTTCCCTTTCATGATTTTGCAGGGAACCCCAAGCATCGGTTTGTGGGTGATTCCACAAACGTCTCCCGGGTGTTACGTTTCATGTTCCTTAATTCGTGTTCGTAGTTTTATTTTTCGGTCAGTAGTTTGCGAGGTAGAAAGTCCTCTCCGCGGGCGTGTTTGCGGACTGCTACAGCTTACGCGCCTTTCTGGTGTCTTTCTTTATAATTTGTATCTCGCGTGTCCATGTTGGTTTTATCCTGTGCGGTTACTATTGTATTACCGGTTTAGAGTGTCTGTTATTGTTCTTAGTGTAGTCATTTATGTTTTTGTTTGGTGGTATGTCCGGTAGTGGGTCGAATTCTTCTACCAGTTGCTTCCAACTTTCTCTCTTGATGTTGTATTTATGCTTGTGTCCGTGTCCTCCCGTGTTGTTGTATTTGTGGTTTCGCCTTTCACGTGCCGTGTTTGTGGGTATGTTGAATGTTATTAGATTATGATCGCTGATTGTCTTGCTGTCGTGTATTTTCCAGTTCTGTATCGTGTTGTGTGCAAGTCCGTTTGTCAGTGTCACATCATTATTTGATTTCGCTCCTGAACTGTTTTTGTACGTGGGCGGGTTAAAGCGGAGGTTCACAATTTTGAGTTGTACCTCGTTGATCAGATCCTCCACCTTTTCCCCTCGTTCGTCTGTCGTGTTACACTGCCACATGGGTGACTTCCCGTTGGCACCTGCCCTGAATATGATTGGTTTGTCCCTGTAGCTTCTTGCAACGTGTTTGATGTTGTTCAAGTGTGGGATAGGATCGTGACTAAACTGAAAGTATGTGTTGGTCATGATCCAAGTGTCTATGTCTACTCCGGATACCTCCAGACAGACACTGTGTTCGTTACTGTAATCTTGTATTATCGTTGTTGGTATGTTTTGGTTCAGTATCACTGCTGCCGTCATGGGTCTTTTGCACTTGCTGACTTTTTTTGCCCTTACCGGCATTCCTGGTATTTTCTTGTGTATGCAGTTGGGTTCTTGTATAAACAGTAGGTCCAGTTTTTGCGTTTTGGCCAGATTTCCTAGTTGATGCATAGCGTTTAGCTATCCGATTTTAATGGCGCTGTTAGCCATCTGGATGGCCTGGATGAACTATGCAATTTGGCCATTTTTTGCTGTAATCCATTGTTACTCGTTCATTGTTGCAACGTGTTGTTTGTATACTTCGTCCAGTTGTAAAGTTTCTTCTCTCTGTCCGAAGACTCTTTTTACCAGTTCCGTAAGTTTTGTGGTGTTCGTTGGTAGTCCGTGGCTTTTCAGAAAGATGATGTCTGCGGATTCCGATGTGTTAAACGTTATTCCTCTTTCCCGTGCGTGCTCCGTTCTAGTGATGTGCCCAATTGCTGTATTTAGCACTGGCACCTCCTCTAGGCCGTATAGCCTCAAGTCAATTTTGATTTTGTTGTATATGTCGCGTACTATCATCGTTTGTTTCGTCTTTGTGTAGTGTACGGCTGTTGCGGAGTCGTGTGCTGGTGTTCTATTAGTGTTTGCCGTCGCGCTTGTGTGGTTAATTGTGGTCGTAGTTGTGTTTGTGTTCGTAGCTGAGGGCGTTGTTTTGTTCCTAGTGTTTTTTACGTGTGTGTATGTGTGCTCGGTTTTCTTTGAGTTCTATAGGTACTTGTGTTGGTGTTTGAGTCTTCTCTTGTGTTTGTACCTGTGTTTCCGTTTCAGTTTTCTGTGTCGCGTGTTGTTACTGGCATCGTATGATGTTCCATTTGTGTGTGTATGGTCGCGTTTAATGTGTCCTTGTACGTCTGTTTGGCAATGTTTATGTGCTTCCGTTTGCCGTGAACGATGTGTGGTTTTCACTGGTTTCCCCTTGTGGTTTTGTCTTGTAGCTGTGTGCCTGTAGTCTGTTTTTTTTTGCATCCGGAATGGTGGTGTGTGCGTGTTTCGCGCGTGTGTGTGGTGTCGTCTGTACTTTTGTTCTCTGTCCTTGATTTTGTGTTACTGTATACACTGTGTTGTACGTGTTGATCCGTCTCTTGTTTTGGTTTATTGTCCGTAGTCTGTTTCTGTATTGGGCAGTCCGAATTTTTGTTGTTGGTTGTTTCGCCGCAGTGACCGCATGTGTCAGTTTTATCGGGACAGTATTTTGATAAGTGCCCGATGTCTTGGCACTTCATGCATTTTGGTACTACTAAATAGTTCATTACTGCTATGCAGCGGTACTCCTTGTACACATTGGCCCGACTGGTGAAAATGTTTCTTATTTTTGCACTTACGGCCGCCACGTGATGCACCGTGGCTTTTTCTCTTGGCTTTGTGTCAAAGCTAAGGACGAAATCTTTTTGGAATTCCTCCCGGCTTATTTGATTTTTGAGATTTTGGTTGAATGTGGTCTTTGACAGTGTTTGTATTTGCTGGTTAATAATTAGAAATTGTCATAATTAAAAGGAAGTTCATGTAATTGAAGTTGTATCAGGAATCCTAATGGATGTGACAGTTTGTGCTGCCAAGCAACCTTCATTATTAATTTTTGAGAATTATCAATGTTTGATTTTGACACTTCTAGCATGTAAAAGTTTGTTGTTTTGAGTTGAATTTAAATGAACCAGCGTGACTTATCTATTACAATTTGATTTACAGTCCATTCTTTTGAAGAAGTTACTTTAAATACCGCAAAATTAAACTTGATAGTCAGGAGTGTGGGTCAAAATCATAGAAAGCAATACATAAGATATATAATTTGTTGTTATTGCACTTTGTGATAGATGGTAGTGTTGACTGAATAATTGAAACTATTAGAGCGTTGGTGGGTGATAACGTTTCCAATGATCCACCAGAAGGTACTACATTGGCCAGGAGGCGAGTTTTTTGTTGCCTGGAAATTTAGAATTTTGCCGAACCCTTGCCGTTCCAGGCAAGGTGGAGATCTTTAACGTGAGTGACAACACTCACACACGGGACCTCCATTTAACCTCTCATCCGAACGAGGGCGTAATATTTGTGAAAAATGCTAACCTGCCATTTTTCAAGCAGTCGGCTGTGCTGGAATTTGAACCCAGGACCTTGGGATCCGTAGTCTTACGCTTACTACATTGATCCACCGCGACGCCTATACTACAATTACCTGTTAGTTAAAAAAATATTACATTACTTAAAACCGGAAGCAATAAGGCAAATTTAACTGTATATACCAATCTAGAGATGCATTGTTTCGGAAATACAGCCCCTTATAAATAAGGATTTTTAGAAATTTTATATAAGCGGAACCGGTTTGTGTAGAAACATATTTATTTCTCTTCAAAGGTAGCAATTTTACGCTTTTAATTAAAAACACTGGGATTGTGTTAATCGAACATTCTCAATACTAAAACTACAATATTTCGTAGTCTGTCACCAAACTTGAAATCTCCTACGTTTGAGATAACTAAACGTTTATATTTTTCAGAACTTTTAAAGTAGTAAAATCTTGTAGTGATGTCATCAATGACGTAATCGTTCAACGGTACCCTAGTCGCAGCTTTTAAATAATCATTAACGTGCAAGAATACAGTTTTCATTATTGACAACACCCATTACTAACTATATCGGTAACTCTTCGTATAACTACTAATTACCACGAGTAAAATTGTTGTCGAAAAATCCCTTAATATTTAATGTAACTAAAAAACTTCTAACACTTAACTGTCTGTTTATACACTCTCACCGACATCCCAGCATGAAAGACTTTAGAAAAATAAAAATTAGAAGAATACTGTCAGAAACCACATGTTATTATTAAAATTAATTCAAATGTTATAAAGATTTATAACGAGTCAAAATATTATGGGGAACTTTTCTAAAATAACGCAATGTACAGTTCGTGTTGCTTTTCCTTTCATTTCTTATATTGATTTGTTATGTAGTTACTGTATATAGATGTCAGGTGGCGGGCTTGCGCTACAGAAACAAAGGACGCAATAGTGGTACAACTGTACGCAACTAGCTTTACGACCCTGATCACCTTAGAGAGGTGCTCTGCATATCCAGTGTTCCATATAGTAACAAAACAATATTTAAATGCATTCGTACACTTTATAAACGCTGTTTGAATGCAAAATTTAAAGTTAACAAGCAGTTTGAAGAATTATTTGTTCTATATTACCTCCAAAACGGTAGTAGATGTAATCAATACCTGTGACGAAGCAGATCGGAGAACAAGCAAACCGCATTTAATGGACAGGAGTAAGTGATAGGATATACAGTATGTAGTTGTTTTATAATGCAGACCGGTAAGAAAGTTAGTGAGAAACCGTTTACAAGCGACATGTCTAGAACCTCTAGAGCGCAGAAAAAGAATTCAAAGAAGGGTACACTAGTTAAGTCTGATAAAATTCTGTTTCAATGTAATATATGCCTTTTCTCTACAATTCATAAAAGCAAGCTAGATAATCATGCCGTTACTCACACAGGTGCAAAGCCATTTAAATGCAATGTCTGTAGCTTCGCCACAGGACACAAAGGCAATCTCAAGAGGCACATGATAAACCATACAAAAGAAAGACCGTTTGTATGTTATACTTGTAGTTATTCTACAGTGGAGAAAAACATTCTGGAGAAGCATCTGTTGAACCATTTAGGTAAAAAGCCATTTCGATGTGATGTTTGTGGTTTGGGGATGACACACAGAAAAAATCTGAAGCAACATATGATGATCCACACCGGAGAAAAACCACATAAATGTACTTTTTGCAAGTATACAACTAGATATCGGAGCCTTTTGAAAGCGCATATATTTACACATGGTAGGAAAAAGCCATTTGCGTGTAATCTGTGTAACTATTCAGCGGCGCAAAAATTTACTTTGAAGTTTCATATGCGATTACATACCGGTAAGAAGGATTTTAAATGCAACATGTGTAATTTCTCAACAGCGCACAAAACCAATTTGAGGAAACACATATCGAGTATTCACATTAAAGAAAAGTCGCTTGTATGCACTGTGTGCGATTATTCAGCACTAGAGGAAAGCATTTTAAAAAGCCATATATTAATTCATTTTCCTCAGAAACGCTTTCCATGTTATATTTGTAGCTTTTATTCATTAAGCAAAGACAGTTTAAGAAAGCACATGGGGTTGCATACTGGTGAAAAGCCTTTTGAATGCACTGTGTGTACTTTTTCTTCGGCACGTAAAACTAGTTTGAAGCGACATTTGCTGTCACATCACAGTTAAAAGCAATTTACTTGCAATACGTGTATGTAATTTTATCACTTCACACAAAAATTGGCTAAAGCAAGATATGCTAAAACATATTGATAAATAGTCGTTTACATGTAATGTAGCGTTTGTACTTCAAGTTTAGGCGAATTCCAGAAGCATCTGATTTAGGAATCGATTTGTGTATGGTAATCTCAAAAATCAACGTGAGGCAGTGCTTAATTTAGTTCCCTTGAAAAGTTTTACTAAATAAAATCAATATAATTATTCTTCTGTGGGCAAAAGCGGTTGAAGGCAGTATAGATACCCTTACTCCGAAAAACAGTATAAATACACCAAATTTGTAGTTATTATATAAATAATAATCAATTCTATCTGAACGCCGTTTGCGCATAGCGGACGAAAGATCTACGAAACAATATAAAAGGCGTTCTTCAAAATGCGGAGCCCAGAAAAGACACTAAATAGTAATTCTATCAGAGTTAAAAAACTTTTAGATTAGTGTACCTACTGATACTTGTGGCTTATTTACACTTAAGCAGCAAACAAACATCAATTAACAATGCTAATCTAAAAGTTCTTCTATCTCTCTTCGAACTACAATTTTAGTATGTCCTCTCTTTTTAACATTAATAATTTCGAATGTTCTGCATTCTGAAGAACATCAGATGTTTAGTTTTTATTTGTAGGTACTTGTATTACATTTCTTGTCCGAAGTTGCTGATTTACAGTTGAATCTCTCTTGGATTGTCGTTTTTCCACAGCGTGGAAAGAACTAGAAATGGACAGATTTAGATGCATCACCAAATATCGTGCAACGGTATTGTATGGATAACCTATTTTTAATTGTACGAATAGTTTAAACTTATCCGATTGAAATTCGTATTTGTGATTGGGCATTTAATAGACTTATTTACACAAGTAATAAGTGATATTGTATATTGTAGTATTGATATAATGTAGAAAAAATCTTTAAACTTTTATAAATGACATGCTTTCTTCTTGTCTGTAGCGAACGTAGGTGTATTGAATATGTTATCCAGCTATAATTTTAATAAAGTATGATTATCCTGTAGTAATTTTACTAGTATTGCTTCGGTTTGACGCCGGATGTTGGAGGCGGCGTCTAAATTCCTAGGCTGAATGTTTGAGTTTTGAATCTACAGGGTTACTACAAAAGAATCATCGGGTTTGACAAAGCTATATTTCAATTAGTAGTACTAGAATAGTAAATGGTATGTCGGTAGACAGAGAAAACATTAAAGTTTTAGCGCATACAAATGTTCAATATGTGCTCCTTGAGTCACAGACGTCCAAACGATAGTCCAGTTCACTCCATACACGCTGCAATGTGTCTCGGTCGATACTGTTAACAGCATCGGTAATGCTTCTTCTGAGATCAGCTAGTATTGTAGGTGGTGGTGGTACGAAAACCGTGTCTTTAGTGTACCCTTAAAAATAAAAATCGCACGATGTAATATCAAGAGAATTTGGAGGCCACGCAAAGAATGCTAAATGTTCTGCAGCATAACGACCTATCCAACGATGAGGGAGTTCTTCGTTTAAATACCGAGGCACTTCATGATGCCAGTGAAGTGGAGTTCCATCGTGTTGGTATATAAAGTTGTTGAAATCAGCCGTCAGTTTCGGAAATAGCCACAGTTGCAACATATCGAAGTACGACATATCGGTAGTTGAAAGTTGTTGTATGTATTAACAAAAGTGAAGCTGTCTTGGGTGTTGTATCCTTCTAGAGGAAAGGATTTTTTTAAAATATCAGACATACATTTTGCAATGTTGTATGTGAGAAGAAATTATGGTGAAATTACAATGAGGAAACTGAAACTATATGCAAATAATACAGAAAAGACAGTCAAATTACTTAATCGAAGAATATTTTTAGAAAAATGTCGCAGAGAAAATGTCCTTCCAAACCACATCAAATCAGCCAACAATTCTTTATTACAATTACTGGAAAACAACAATCAATGAATAAACAACAAAATCCAAAAGCAAACCAAAAAGTTCGCAAACACAGTTCTTAATCTTGAAATCCAAGTCACCTACATCATCATCATTAGGTCTTCAGTCCTGGAACTGGTTAGACACATACCATCATTGTTTCCTATTCTGAACTAACCTACACATTTCCCTGAAATTTGTAGTCTGCATCTATCATTATCTGATCTAGGTCTACATCTACTTCTTTTTTCCTATCTCTGCTTGTAATATATTCCATACTATTCCTCAAAAGTGCCTTAGAACGTATTCCGCCCTTCTATTTCTCCTTTCCCCCCAGATATCCTTGTTCCTCTACTATTTCTATAACCTATTTGTTATTATCTTCGTCTGTCCATGCTATCGTCCTCATACATCTAAAGCACAGCAATTCAAAAAGCTGCTACCGTTTTTCTGTCTGCGTTTCAGATTGCCTGTATTTCATAGGTATACTGTGCTGTGCTCCACACATATGCTTTCAACAATTTTCTTCTTGTTCTATGTTTGTTGTCTTTCCTCATAGGCGCTGTTCTTTCTTGTTAGATGCAGTTTGGTCACCTTCTATTGTTTTACAGTTATATGCCCTATTTCTCCGACCTTCAGTGATTGTGAAGGGAAGTAAACAGCCTGTGGCTGCCAAGTTCCCCCAATTTTTAACTATCTACCGATTTAATATATTTTCCAATATATCTTTTCGCACAGTCACTATTAGTTGAAAATATTTCGCAACCAACAACTAGTTGTTTATATTAATCATCAGATTTATCTGCGGTTATTTTTTCATCATTAGGTTTTCCGTCTCAAAACTAGTTGGACACGTACCTGCACTTATTTATATTCTGAGCTAGCCTACATAGTTCCCTGAAATTCTCACACAGCATGTGTATACAGCACGTTCCCCTTCTATTCTTTCTAATTTTATGCCATATTTCACCGAGATTCAGTGAAGAGGGTTAAGCAACCTGTGGCTACCAAGATCCCCCAACACTTAGACATTTTCCAAAATAATGGTTTTCCAGTAAATCTTTTCACACACTTAACATTATTCGAGAAAATTGCCCAACCACTTCTTGTAGTTACTTATAATAATCATCATGTTTAAGCACAGTTATTTTTTCGTCATTAGTTTATCCATCTTGAGATTGGTTGGATGCGTACCTCTATTGATTTCTATTCTGGGCTAGCCTACACATTTCCTTGAAACCCCTACAGCCTACATCTTTTACTATCTGTGTGCAGTAGTCTAACCTAGGTCTGCCTCTTCTTTTCTTTTTTCCTATCTCTGCTTCTAATATATTCCGCACTATTTCCTCGTGTCTTAGTATGTGGCCTATCATCCTATCTCTTCTATTTTTAACAGTTTTATACATATTTCTTTCTTCCCCTACCATTTTTAGTACCTCTTCGTTCTTAACTTTGTCTGTCCACGATATCTTCATCATACGTCTGTAACACCACATTTCAAAGGCTTCTACCTTTTTCTTGTCCGCTTCTCCTACTGTCCAGACTTCGCACCCGTACAGTGCTGTGCTCCACACATATGTTTTAAGCAATCTTTTCCTGGTTTCTATGTTTGTGATCTTTGAGCACAGTAGTTGCTTTTTCTTGTTAAATGTAGCACGACCTTGTGCTAATCTTTGTTTTATATCTTTTGTGCTTTTCCCATATTGCATTATTTGGCTTCCTAGGTAGCAGAAATCCTTAACCTCTTGTAAGTTCGTGTTGCATACTTGTATCCTTGTTTTTGATTTATTTTCCCCACCTTTGCATACTAGAACTTTAGTTTTAGTTTTGTTAATTTTCATACCATATTTCTCTGTTAGAACCGTTTCCATTTCATTACGAGCAGCTTCTAACTCTTCCTTGCTAGACGCTAATATCGCTATATCATCTGCAAATCTAGCATATCAATTTTTTGTCCCTGCATAGTAATTCCAAATGTCTTCCTGCATTTGACAGTATTCATCGCCTCTTCTATGTGCAAGTTAAAAATCAATGGGGATAAGGCACATCCCTGTCTCACCCCTTTCCTAATGTTTATAATGTTTACTTCTCTACGTTCCTGCTCTAATTCTATTACTGCTGTTTGCTCTTTGTATAAGCTATGTACTATTCGTCTATCTCTATAATTCATTTCAATCTTTTTGAGTATTTCAAACATTTTTTCCATTTTACATTATCGAATGCTTTTTCCAGATCTACAAACCTTATATACACGCTTTCCCCTTTTTCTATTGTTTTCTCCATTATCACGCACAGAGCTAAAATAGCCTCCCGTGTTCCTCTGCTTCGCCTAAACCCAAATTGGTTTTCTCCTAGTATTTCTTCAGCTCGTTTTTCCATTCGTCTTTGCACAATTCTCGTTAATATTTTTGACACGTGTGCTGTCAGACTTATTGTTCGAAAATTTTCTCATCAATCCGCGCCTTTCTTTTTTGGTATAGTTGCTATGATATTACGTTTGAAATCTTTGGGTATCTCGTCTGTCTCATACATATAGCTTACAAGTTGGAAGAGACGTTCTGTTACTGCTTGTCCAGCGGTTTTTAGAGTTTCTGCTTGCACCTTATCTGTACCCGGCGCCTTACCATTTTTCAGACTCTTTAATGCTAATTCAAACTCATCTCTAAGTATAGGATATCCCAAGTCATCATTTTCAATGTCTGATTCCTGTTCTAATGCATTTAGTTCCTCTCCTGCATATAAATTCCCTATATATTCTTGCCATCTACCCACTTTCTTTACGTTTTTTATAATGACGTTTCCTTGTGCGTCCCTTATATTTTTGCTATACGGTTTTATATCCCTAAAATTCATTCTAATTAATTTATACGCTTCGTCTGTCTTTCCTATTTCCATCTTAGTTTGTACTTCTTTGCACTTTTCATCAATCCATCGTTCTTTAGCTTTCCTGCATTTTCGAATAATTTCCCATTTTATGGCTTTGTATCTCTGTTTTCCTGTTTCGTCTGATTTATTTTTGTATTTTCGTCTTTCTTCTATTAAATTCACGATATCCTTTGTTATCCATGGTTTCTTATTTTCTTTTTGTGTATACCCCAGAATATCTCTGGCCGCCATGTCTAGGCTGGATTTAATGTTATTCCATTCTGTTTCTACTTCCTTAGTTTCAGATATTTTCCAGATATCATTCAGCAATTCATTTGACTTTTTTCGAATCTTGCTTGAATATCTTTATCTTTTAGTTTCTCTAAGTCCAAGTGCCTTTTTCCGTTACTTTTTTTCAGATTTTTAAATTTAAGTGCGACCTTCATAATTACGATGCTGTGGTCAGTGTCTATATCTGCTTCTGGGTAGCTTCTACAGTTTTTTACTTGATTCCTAAACCGTTGTCTAACAAGAATGTAATCTATTTGATATCTCTCTATATCTCCTGGCATCTTCCACGTATATCGTCTTCTAGCATGATGTTGAAATAATGTGTTTGTGATGATTAAATTGTTTTTGTCGCAAAATTCTACCAGCCTATTTTCCCTGTCGTTTCTCGTGCCTAAACCAAATAAACATACTACCGCTCCTTCCCTACCCTCACCTACCACTGCATTAAAATCCCCCGTAATTATTCAATTTTATGTTCTTTTACGTATCTTAATATGTCTTCGATATCTTTGTAGATAGCTTCTACCTCTTCGTCACTGTAGCTAGAGGTGGGCATGTAAACTTGTATTATTACTGTGTTTACCGGTTTAGATTCTAATCTAACTATGAGTACTCTTTCGTTCTTTTATAAGTAATTTTCAACACAGTACCCTCTCTTTTTCCGCAAAACTATCCCCACACCCAAATTTCCTTCCTCTGCTTCTGTATGAATTACCCGGAAGTCTCCACTCCAAAAATCTCCCGCCTCTGGCCACCGAACTTCGCTGATCCCTACTATGTCTAGTGATAACCTTTTCATTTCGATTTTTAGGTTCTCTAGCTTACCTACTTGCTTCATACTTCTAACATTCCACGCTACGACTCCCAGAATGTTACCGATTCTTATTTTTAACTTTCCGATCGCATCCTCCGAAGTAGTCCCCTCCCGGAGATCCGAATGGGGGAGTATTTTAACTCCGGAATTTTTTATCTCAGAGAATGCCATCATGTTTGTTACAGTTTAAGTACCCTGTGTACTTGGGAGATAATGTGGTGGTTTCCCGTTTGCCTTCCACATCGCGGTAGTGTGTCTTAGACTGCCATACCGACCCCTATGGTCTCTGCCAATCTAAGTACCGAAAGAGCCGGCTGCCCTCTGTCGGGGACCTGTCTTAGTCTGGTTCCTCACTACCGACCCTACTACTTTGGTAAGACCTGTACTTTGGCTCTTTAGCTCATTAGAACACGCAAGCCATTTCACCTGTTCTAGTAATTTAGAACTTCGGCGAGGTGCAGGTCCATTTGAAATGGCAAGTCACCTACATCAAATTAAAATCCATAAAAATTCTATGAACATCTTAAAAAATTCTCTTACAGAAGATCTACCTCCGCACATAACACATGAATTTCTCTTATTCCAAGATGAAAACTTCAACAAAATGTTTATTAAAATAATATAATTACATATTAAGAAGTTTAACGCACTATCCAACAAGTGCTCACAAAACTCAGTTCTATTTAAAGACAATAGCAAATGGTTAGTTAATTTAAGTAACGTTTTTATTTCAGAAAATATCAAGAACTTCCTATCATTAAGATCAAAATTTAACTTAAAAATCAACAACTCTGAAATCCATATTGGTAGACTACTTGCGGACGTCGAATCAATATTAAACAGTTATGAAAGCACAACACAAGAAAAAGCAATACAAAAGCGAAAATCACAAATATAGTTACCAATTTCATAAAAAATCCAAAAACGACCAACAACAAAAAATTTCGAATCAAACAAAAAAAATTAAAAAAAAACTAATATATTGAAAGCAGATAAAGTAGAAGTTACCGTCCTAATGAGATCACAAGACTACACAGAAAAATCACTAGAACTATTATCTGACACAAACACATATAGCATATTACCTAAAGACCCTACCACCTCAATCCAAAAAAAAAGTAAACGAGCACATTAAAATACTTCACAAACAGAACATGATTTCAAAAAAAGACAAAAAAAACACACATCAACAACAGTACCAACCCAGGAAAATATTATGGACTACCCAAAATCCACAAACCTACTATTTCTCTTACACCTATAATTTCATCAGTAAATACTCCCACATACAACATTGCAAAATTTATATCTGATATTTTAAAAAATCTTTTGTTCTAGAAGGATACAACACCCAAGACAGCTTTACCTTTGTTAATACATACAACAACTTTCAACTACCCCATAACCACATTCCCATCTCACTTGATGTTACATCTTTATTCACAAACATTCCCAAAGAAGTCGTCATACAAATCATAACAAATAAATGGAATAAAATCGAACCCAACTGCAAACTATCAAAGATAATATTTCTTAGTACTATCAACCTTATTTTCAACAATACATATTTTGTATTCAAAAAGTCTATCTACAACTTTTGGTCTTCCAATGTGCTCACCCTTATCACCAATTCTAGCCCAGATAGTAATGGACCTTTTATTAGACAGTGTCATCCCTAACCTTCCGTTCCAAATGGTTTTCTTAGTAAAGTACGTTGATGACATTATCTGCTCAGTACCATATGACTAAGTAGAATCAACTCTTCAGCACTTCAACAACTTTAATGAACATTTAAAATTCACCATAGAAAAACAAAAAAATTAAAACAATTCCTTTTTTAGACACAAATGTCATTCGAACTGATAAAAACCTTCTAATTTTTGACTATTACAAAAAACCAACAAATTCTGGCAGGTATAGCAACTATTCTTCCAATTATTCAAATAAACAAAATCAACTCTATATTAGCACTAAAACAAAGCATAACAAAAATTAGCCATCCAACATTCATTAAAAAAAATATCCAAGAATTAAAGAAAGTTTTCATTAATAATAGATACCCAATACAATTAGTAAATCAACTGCAAACACCAACACGACTTACAATACCAAAAAAAAAACAGATACTATATACAAAAAATTACTCTATATACAAAACTTAACACCACTACTCGTTCGAACACTAAGAAGACCCAACATAGTCATCACATACTACTACAACAGATCAATAAAAAACATTTTCACACATCTCAAAGACAAGACTGAAACCATTATGTGCAACAACACAGTATACAAGATTCGTTGCAGATGCAGTCATTTCTACATTGGGAAATCAAGTCAATGGCTCCGAGACAGGTTAACTCAACACCGCAGTGACACAAAACTTGGAAAAATAACTGCGCACTTGCCATACATGCAAGGCCGTATACAGAATAATTTGTAGAGGGGGTCAAGACTACTTTCAAAAATAATAGTTATGTTACACAAAGGATGAACACTGTTAATGCAACCCCGTTACCGGACGTATTGGAAAGTAATGTAAGGCATAAAATCTTATTTCCTTAGAGTAGCTCAAAAGCAGTTAGGACCATCGATAATGCAGCGTTTTTTAATATTATAGTTGAAATCACGAAAGAATGCATTCACGCCATAGGTTACTGAATTTAAAAGCGATATACATTAAAAGTATGTCGGTGTTTAATTCAGAAACCTATGACGCGAATGCATTTTTTCGAGATTTCGGCTATAGTATTTGAAATTGAAAGAAAAACGTAGGATTGATAGTTTCTTAATAAATGCAGCATTCTGTAGTTAATCGAATTTTCATAAAGTGTAAAGTTACTTACCAATCTGATAAATTGCTGGTGCAGCAGGCTATCAATTCTTTTGGCTTGATGATGCACAGGGTAGCAAATGGAAAAGATTGGATTTTACATTAACACACACTAATTGAAAATTGAATGGACTTATTCCAATACACGTAATAAGCCGCCCGTAAGAAAATGTAAAAATACAGACACGACACAACCATATTTAACGGAAACAGAAAAGCCACATTTTCAATCAAATGGCCACAAACCACAGATATTAATTAATCTCTGCCAATCTAAGTACCGAAAGAGCGGCTGCCCTCTGTCGGGGACCTGTCTTAGTCTGGTTCCTCACTACCGACCCTACTACTTTGGTAAGACCTGTACTTTGGCTCTTTAGCTCATTAGAACACGCAAGCCATTTCACCTGTTCTAGTAATTTAGAACTTCGGCGAGGTGCAGGTCCATTTGAAATGGCAAGTCACCTACATCAAATTAAAATCCATAAAAATTCTATGAACATCTTAAAAAATTCTCTTACAGAAGATCTACCTCCGCACATAACACATGAATTTCTCTTATTCCAAGATGAAAACTTCAACAAAATGTTTATTAAAATAATATAATTACATATTAAGAAGTTTAACGCACTATCCAACAAGTGCTCACAAAACTCAGTTCTATTTAAAGACAATAGCAAATGGTTAGTTAATTTAAGTAACGTTTTTATTTCAGAAAATATCAAGAACTTCCTATCATTAAGATCAAAATTTAACTTAAAAATCAACAACTCTGAAATCCATATTGGTAGACTACTTGCGGACGTCGAATCAATATTAAACAGTTATGAAAGCACAACACAAGAAAAAGCAATACAAAAGCGAAAATCACAAATATAGTTACCAATTTCATAAAAAATCCAAAAACGACCAACAACAAAAAATTTCGAATCAAACAAAAAAAATTAAAAAAAAACTAATATATTGAAAGCAGATAAAGTAGAAGTTACCGTCCTAATGAGATCACAAGACTACACAGAAAAATCACTAGAACTATTATCTGACACAAACACATATAGCATATTACCTAAAGACCCTACCACCTCAATCCAAAAAAAAAGTAAACGAGCACATTAAAATACTTCACAAACAGAACATGATTTCAAAAAAAGACAAAAAAAACACACATCAACAACAGTACCAACCCAGGAAAATATTATGGACTACCCAAAATCCACAAACCTACTATTTCTCTTACACCTATAATTTCATCAGTAAATACTCCCACATACAACATTGCAAAATTTATATCTGATATTTTAAAAAATCTTTTCCTCTAGAAGGATACAACACCCAAGACAGCTTTACCTTTGTTAATACATACAACAACTTTCAACTACCCCATAACCACATTCCCATCTCACTTGATGTTACATCTTTATTCACAAACATTCCCAAAGAAGTCGTCATACAAATCATAACAAATAAATGGAATAAAATCGAACCCAACTGCAAACTATCAAAGATAATATTTCTTAGTACTATCAACCTTATTTTCAACAATACATATTTTGTATTCAAAAAAAAGTCTATCTACAACTTTTTGGTCTTCCAATGTGCTCACCCTTATCACCAATTCTAGCCCAGATAGTAATGGACCTTTTATTAGACAGTGTCATCCCTAACCTTCCGTTCCAAATGGTTTTCTTAGTAAAGTACGTTGATGACATTATCTGCTCAGTACCATATGACCAAGTAGAATCAACTCTTCAGCACTTCAACAACTTTAATGAACATTTAAAATTCACCATAGAAAAACAAAAAAATTAAAACAATTCCTTTTTTAGACACAAATGTCATTCGAACTGATAAAAACCTTCTAATTTTTGACTATTACAAAAAACCAACAAATTCTGGCAGGTATAGCAACTATTCTTCCAATTATTCAAATGCAACTGTTCTGAAAAGTTATCAATGTTGTAACTTCTGGCTATTTCTTCTTTTTTATTTAACAATGCTCTTTTTATATTGTTGTCTTTTAAGTTATTTGGATGTAATCCAGAGAGTAAAAAAGAAGTCCTAGCATCTTCAGAAAACCTTGTGGAAATAGACTGTATAACAGAATCTAAATAAGGAATACAAAGGCTTACTCGAAAGTAATTTTCAACACTACTCATATGATAATTAGACCTATGAGTTTGTCTTGGTGCAATACGTGGTAATGTAATTTCCAATCCAAAACCATGGGCATGTTCAACACTTTTTTTATAAACCTTTTTAAAATATTGTTCAGGATCACTACGGTGTGTTTTAAAAAGTTTGAGTAGTTCATCTATGTGCTGTTTAACGGAAAATAAGTTTATACTTTTAGACTGCAGTGCATTACAAACAGGTTCCAATTTGCTAGAATATTTGGCCATAATATGCAGACAAAGAATAAATTTCAACGAAGAAACGCAATTTAAAAGTTGACTGGCCCTATTTCTTGTCTGAGCATTTATTTCACGGTTATGAGCTAAATTTTCCAGAGCGTTCATAGTATCTGCAAAATGTTCCGCAAACAACCTCATTTTTTATATTTGGCGAACCAGCGTGTTTCACATAATAGTGGAATATTAGAAACATATCTACGTCTTAATGGACTATCTCGAAAGAAAGTAATTACTTCTTTAATGGTACCTACTGAATTTTGAATATCCGGAATTTTGTTCAAATCATTTATCACTAAATTTAATCTATGGGACGCGCAGTGAAAATATATCGCTTTTGGATATTTATTTTTAATAAGTTTTTGGACTCCCTGCTCATGACCTGCCATCGTCGAGCAACCATCAAACCCTAATCCAACTAATTTATCCATACAAAGACCATATTCATTACAAGCGTTTAAAATTGTAGCAGTTATACCTTCTGCGTTCATCGAAGTAAGGACTACAAAGCCTAAAAATTTGTTACGGTATTCCGCGCAAGCACAAAAGAAAACAGTAAAAGTAAGTAAAGAAATGTTTACGCCGAATACCGCAACAGAACGGGGATAGAATGGTAGAATTGGGCTAGCTCAAAAACGTCGGAGAGGGACGTGGGTGAAATAGAAAAACACATTGGAAACCTCTGAGATACTCTATTGATAACCTCGCATCTTGGAAGATTATTTACAAATAAATAAGTTGCGTAATCGTGAAAGCGTCATAACATATAAAAATTGGTAAGCAAATATATCATCTTATGATCTAAATACCTACTTAATGTTTCACGTTAAATACGTAGAAAAGAAAATAAAACAAACTATACAGTAAATCTAGAAAAAGAAATATTCCTAAATTATATGTACATTCTGCTTTGTGAAGTGCACCTCTTCATAAAAAATATAACATTAAAATTCGACACCCTAACTTAAATTAATCATATATTAAATATTTTTAAATTGAGGCATAAGTTCAGAAAGACAAAAGAAACAATAAAAACGGATTCCAACATAAACATTAATTAATTTTTAATTCATAGAATAATAGCATAGTTGTTCGTGCATCGTGCCTGTAAGTTTTGTAACGGGGTGGTGCCAATTTATCGGATAATATAAGCAATAGCAACAAATGAAAAGTTTTTTTTCCTCAGCAGCATAAAAGAATTACGAAAATAAAAAAACTGTACCTTGCACAATCAGCTTCGTGCTGGTCTCATCTTAATGCTGGTAAAATGCGGCTGCATTTCTCTATGGGCTGACTGCATGCTGGAACCACCAACTTCACTTATACATGCACAGAGAGCATTTCTAATAGCGCTACTTTACAACGGGTATCTTTTCGGTAATGGTTAATCTTTAATCTTTTAATCGTTTAATGGTTTCTTTCAAAACACGGTCTCTATTTTATAAGGCCACAATCATGTATCGGGGTAGGGTATTTGATTTTCAAAGATATCGCCGAATTACTATGTGTGCAGAATTGCCAGACAACAGCTGTCGAAATACAAACTGTAGCAGCTTGCCAACAAGCAGATAACGCAATTATCAAGGGGTTTTAAACAAAGGAGGACACTTTTGTTACTTTGTAACATCTTAACAGCTGCAGAATACCAGATAACAAGTCCATTGTAAGCAGATGTAGGCAGGTGATGAGTGGTCTTATCTTTTAGAA
This sequence comes from Platerodrilus igneus, assembly GCA_036346225.1. Classification (NCBI taxonomy): domain Eukaryota; kingdom Metazoa; phylum Arthropoda; class Insecta; order Coleoptera; family Lycidae; genus Platerodrilus; species Platerodrilus igneus. The sequence continues at coordinate 7,529,481 of JARFIW010001680.1, read as the reverse complement.
GAAAGCTGCACATTTACATGCAGTTTTTACTGAAAATGTAATCACTGCAGGTGCTAGGATTTATTACAACTACTTTGTAACGTAATGTTTCCTAAGCAGCTGTTTAAAGAAAACTTTAATACGAAGTAATTACTTGAAAATTTTTATTAAATAATACTAATTCAAATGGCGGGAAATCGAGCTTGTTGAGGAATTTTAGGGCATTTTAAAAATAAATGCAGGAAAAGCTGTTTGCAGGGTTTTGAACGTAACAAATTCTTCTCTGACCGAATTGTCATTACTAACAAATCTTACTCCAAGTGATAACTGTTCTACCCCAGCAATATCTGCACTTTCGTCAGCCAGAATTGAAAATGCTTCACTCAAATTCACATCTTTCACAATTTTTTCCCTAATTAATGTTCCACAAATTGAAATTATTTGATTTTGAGTTCTGTGAGAGGTGTATTTTGAGTTCTTTTTGCAAAACTTTAAGTGCTCGTTTAGAATGTGATCCTCACTTTCTATTCTGAATTGTAAAAGATCCTCAAAATTACCTTTTTATCACCTCGTAATGGCAAATCATGCATACCACAAAAATGACGGTGGATATTATTGGTATAAGTTTTTGCGATTCGATTCAATCAAATCCCGCTCAGCTTCATTTATTTGAGAGGTAATTGATAGACGTTTTCCTTCAATAATTTTTGTAAAACTAGAAGCTTTTATAGTTAAATCACGATGCCATTCGGTTGTAGCATGTGCTTTTGCAGAAGCGACAAAGTCATGATATTTTGTGAAGGGCTTCACAATGAAAGAACCAAGAACCCCTCTTTTAACAGTTGGCCGAAAAACTACGCAATATTTGCAAAGTGCGCCTTTGAGTTTTGTAGAATACGCAAGTCAATCGTATTGTTGAAGCCAGTCATATCTAAAAGCACGTCTTCTTTCTTCGGAATCGTTCTTGAAATTATATTTAGGATCTGGTTTGTAAGGATTTGTTAATAATTGAAAAGCGAATATCGCCGGAACGTGTTTCATTCGAGTTAACAAAATTGCTCAAATCGAGCATGTACTCATTCTTATCAGTTGAAAGATTGGTGTCATATTCACATGTGAGAGATTTTAAAGTATTAGGTGACGAACTACCAGCTTTATTTAGATCATTGACACTATTATGTACTATACTATTACACTCAAAAATAGCACTAGCACCAGCACCGCTACTACTACAGCCTATGTTAGATGATTCTTTTAGTTCATTTCGTTTGAAAAATTTTCTAATATCCATTGTTAGTATTGTTACTGATCTTAGATCTGAATTTCTGAAAAAAAATAACACGCTTTACTTTTCTGATACTTCAAAAGAAGAGATTTGTTAATCAAATAGACTTTAAAGAAAAAAAAATAAGAATCTCCCAATTGCAAATAAATATTATTTTTAAATATGTATTCTCACGCATTAGGTACATTAGTACTTACTGCTATCCTATCCGTAACTAAACTGTAACTGCAATCTTCGGCCTTCTTTAAAAACAAAAACCAGTAACTACACTACTTATCAACACTGATAACAATAACTACAAGGAAAATGACCAATCAATATCTATCAACATACACGTTTTCTACTAATTCAACAGTCAGATAAAGTTTAAGTCACAAATTAAAAGTACACCGCATTCGAAAAACACTGAATACAAACTGAAGTCACTGAAGATATAGACGTACTTTACTGTTATAGATAAAGAATATATTTTTTCTCAGAATAGAACACAATGAGACATTTGTAGAACATTCCAAAGTTTTAGTTGTAGAGTACCTGAACCTGTACAATAAGAAAGAAACCATTATGAAAGTCTTTATTTATATTTCGTTTGAATAGAAACTTTCAGGGTAAAGATATTTAGATATTAAAGAATGAAAATAACAGTTTTGTTATAGGCGGTTAGGGTTACTATTGTAAGGTAATCGCATTAATTCGCATTTCCTGCTTAAAATGACATACAAAGTCGGTCTATTTATAGTTAGACAATAGGCATACCTGTAGTGTAATCTCAACATTTAGGTTTACTTTATTTTTAAACAATAGTATAACCGATAGTGAAATTGTAATCTTCTTCAATCTCTAGTGAAGGTGCACTTCGTGTTGCGATTTCTAACGAAAAAAAAACGAAAGGAACATATTCAGGGGGGGGGGGGAGGGTCAGGCGACCCCCATTGACCCCCTTTGTGGGCGACCTTGCATACATGCACATACCACAAAACACAAACCGGCATTCGACGAAACACAAATTTTAGAAATAAAGCAGAACTACTACAAACGTTTATTCTTAGAATCATTTTATATACAAAAAGAACTAAACTGCATTAATAATAAACTAGACCAAAAAATTTAGGCATCATGTATTCCCAACTTTATAAACACTAGAAAGTATTCCAAGTTTTGCAACGCAATCGATCTTACTGCAACAACCTATATATTTGAAATTCGTATAAAGTTCTCATAGTTATACTACCTTTCCACTGTCTTCATGATGTATGTCATTCAGTCAACTCATATGTCATAGCTTATTTCTAATTTAAATATTTCTATGTAAGTAATTTAACAACATTGTAATCTTTTTATTTTATAAAAAAACATATTTTCCAGACTTACGATTAAGGTCAGAAACCCAACCGAAACGTCAAGTAATTAGACGAATTTAAAGACGATTGTTTCTATTTGACCCAAAACACAAAAAAAAACCTTATTATATAAAGTATAATTGGTCAAGTGCAAATAAAACTTTAAGTGTTTAATTTAAATTTATTTATTTTTTCTATAATTAAAGCATTGTATGTGTTCGCATATGTATATATATATATATATATATATATATATATATATATATATATATATATATATATGGTTGGTATGTTTCTTGACCTTTTATTTATCAAATCAATAAAAATATTCTTGAGATATAGGTCATTTATTAAAATATAAAATTATATCAACATATATTAGGCGTTTCGGTCTTATTAACCTTGATCACATATTAAAAATCTAAAAAATATTATATATAGTTAATTAATAAAACTTACAAAATCTTACGTGTAATTTACATATTGTTTTGTATTGTACTAGACTATAATGAATGGTGAAATTTATACTAGTGTTAATATGTCCAAGCAGTATCGGTATAGATAAGATTATTTTTACATAAAGATGTGTTAATTCCTATATAATTGATTATTATTTAGTACATTTGTTAAAGTTTAATAAAATTTTTTTTCTTTTTATATGTATAGGGTGTTTTACTTAAATTGTGTTGGTTAGAATTATAATATTGAGTCAATTTTTTACGCATATATCCTATCATTACAGGTTTATATATTTTTATCTTTATTTTTAAATTATCAATAGTGTAATTTTATTATTTATTTTATTTATATTTATATTATTTATATTTATTTTATTTATGTTTATATTATTTATATTCATTTATTTTATTTATATTTGTATTAGTGATATTTGTTTAGTTATATTGATATTTATTGTTGTTTTTATTGTTAGATTATTTTATTTTATTGCATTTTATATTTTACACTTGTGTTATATTTCAAGTACTTTATTTACGTTTGTTTTGTTTTTATTCTTTTGTTATATTAATTTTAATTTTTAGTAGTTAATTGTTCACACATTAATATAACTATAACATAGAACAATAGAAACATACACGATTATCTTACATAATAATTTTTAAAATATAATACATTAAATAAATTATAATATTTCACATAATTTTTAAAAATAATTTTAAAGAATGACTAACATTAATAATAAAGCCGTTTAATTTTTATATTATGATTCTAACTAACACAATTTAAGTAAAACGCCCTATACATATAAAAAGAAAAAAAATTTTATTAAACTTTTACAAATGTACTAAATAATAATCAATTATATAGAAATTAACACATCTTTATGTAAAAATAATCTTATCTATACCGATACTGCTTGGACATATTAACACTAGTATAAATTTCACCATTCATTATAGTCTAGTACAATTCAAAACAATATGTAAATTACACGTAAGATTTTGTAAGTTTTATTAATTAACTATATATAATATTTTTTAGATTTTTAATATGTGATCAAGGTTAATAAGACCGAAACGCCTAATATATGTTGATATAATTTTATATTTTAATAAATGACCTATATCTCAGTTAGGGCGAAGCGGGTCGACAGGATGCTCTCGTGGCTGGATTTGAGTCACTTGCCAATAATTCTTTTTTACTTTGTATATATATATATATATATATATATATATATATATAAAGACAAGTTATTTGCAGTCCGCAATAAGAAAATTGTATAAAAAGTAAGATGTATCTGTAAACAAACTCTTATGAAAATAATAAGAGCCATTGACAAATACAAATCGGGCTGGTAGTTATATAGCCATTAACAAAACATAGCTTTATTACTTCATAGGGGAGGAAACATCCACTGACCAATGGTTTCGGCTAGTTAGCCTCATCAGAGTGGAATAGTTCCCAAGAACCCTATGAAGTAATCGAAGCTATTATAATGATATAATTTCGAAACAATCACTGTACTATGGCAAAAGCGGGTCGACAGGATGCCCTCGTGGCTGGATTTGAGTCACTTACCAATAATTCTTTTTTACTTTGTATTTTATATATATTGTTGCGAGCTACTATTAGGCAACCCGTCAAACACACACACACACACACACACACACACAAACGCCGTAAGCACTACATATTCTACAGGTACCGAGAATCTTCTAGCAATTACTGAAAGATAAATCATCCTTTTTAATCCAAAGTATAAATAAGACCAAGTACAGACGAAGTACAGAGTCAGTCTAGATCAGAATGTCGAATATAAATTATACCGTGTAAAGTTATATAGTTGAGCTTTTGGAAGTCCAAGAATATACATAAATGTTATATTATGTGTCTAATGTACATGCAGCTTGTAGGATACATAAATAGACAAAAATGTAATAAATAAATAGTTGTGTTAGTGTTGTTAATGGACCTATGGTTAAGAAGATAGTTTAAGAAGATATTAGTGCGTGTAAATTCATTAGTATGATAGTGCTTTATTTTTAATTGGGCTGAAAACATCTATAAATAAGGCATATACTGTTAATTAGACTTGTGAACAGCGAGTAATAAAGACTCTTGCAATTACTTGTTTTAAATTAGTGAAACGCGGTAGTAGTAGCCCGCTACAATATATATATATATATATATATATATATATATATATATATATATATAATAAGATGAAATAATAACTTAGACTTTTTTATGCAAAGCCCAAATGATCATTTCAAATCGAGGTAGTAATTGAATAAACAAAATATAAGGTCTTGGAAAGGACTTGAACCTGCATCTTAGTCTTTCCGGGACCATGCATTTACCAATTACGCCACCGAGACCTATGACAATAACAAGAAAATTTACAAATCTAAATCGTGTACTCAACTATACATAAACATAACTTTCAATTACATTTAGCAATTTTGTCAATCATATTTGACATTGTAACATTTTTGACTTGTGTCAGTATAGACAGGAAGCAACGCTCAAAATTACGGCTATAAGCTAAGTATTAAATATATAAATATTCTGGGTAGTTTTTTACACAAGGTAAGTTGATAAATGCTTACGTATTACAGTTAATAAACTGAAATAATAACTTAGACTTTTTTTGAACACTACCTACCCGGGTTCTTACTCCACTGTGCAAGCTCCTCCTGCACTAAGGGCTTTAAAATTTTTATAACAACGCTACCGAAGCATAAGCTCACCATAACACAACTTAGACCGTTTCCTCCTCTGAAGTCACGTGCATCACCTCCTAGAGCACACGACGTCAATATATATGCCTGCCAGGATTGGGGACATTCAGCTACCAGCTCTCTAACAAACCAAGGACATCGTCCGCATGCCAGCATCTTCGACTACCAGTCGCAGAGTACCGAAGCATGGAAATCTTATTCCATCATCCCCGTTAGATGCCGCATTGCATTCAACTTAACGAGGGGTATCTTCCACGTACAACACCAAAACCAGGTCTTCGTCATGAAGTCACAACGTTCAATTTTTCAACATGGAAACACATCTAGTAATTTTACAAATTAAAGTGCTTTTAGTGTTAAAAGATATTTGCAATCATGACGCATGCAAAAACTTTTCTAAATATTTTTTGTGTTCGTATATTTAACACACGTGTCAAAAATATTAACTAGAATTGTGCAAAGACGAATGGAAAAACGAGCTGAAGAAATACTAGGAGAAGACCAATTTGGGTTTAGGCGAAACAGGGGAACACGGGAGGCTATTTTAGCTATGAGAGTGATAATGGAGAAAACAATAGAAAAAGGGGAAAGCATGTATATAGGGTTTGTAGATCTGGAAAAAGCATTCGACAATGTAAATTGGAAAAAAATGTTTGAAATACTCAAAAGGATTGGAATGACTTATAGGGATAGACGAATAGTACATAGCTTATACAAAGAGCAAACTAGAGTAATAGAATTAGAGCAGGAACGTAGAGAAGTAAACATTAGGAAAGGGGTGAGACAGGGATGTGCCCTATCGCCATTGATTTTTAACTTGTACATAGAAGAGGCAATGAATACTGTCAAATGCAGGAAGACATTTGGAATTACTATGCAGGGACAAAAAATTGATATGCTTAGATTTGCAGATGATATAGCGGTATTAGCGTCTAGCAAGGAAGAGTTAGAAGCTGCTCTTAATGAAATGGAAACGGTTCTAACAGAGAGATACGGTATGAAAATTAACAAAACTAAAACTAAAGTTCTAGTTTGCAAAGGTGGGGAAAATAAATCAAAAACAAGAATACAAGTATTTAACACGAACTTACAAGAGGTTAAGGATTTCTGCTACCTAGGAAGCCAAATAACGCAAGATGGGAAAAGCACAAAAGATATAAAACAAAGATTAGCACAAGGTCGTGCTACATTTAACAAGAAAAAGCAACTATTGTGCTCAAAGACCACAAACATAGAAACAAGGAAAAGATTGCTTAAAACATATGTGTGGAGCACAGCACTGTACGGATGTGAAGCCTGGACAGTAGGAGAAGCGGACAAGAAAAAGGTAGAAGCCTTAGAAATGTGGTGTTACAGGCGTATGATGAAGATATCATGGACAGACAAAGTTAAGAACGAAGAGGTACTAAAAATGGTAGGGGAAGAAAGAAATATGTGGAAAACGGTAAAAAATAGGAGCGATAGGATGATAGGCCACATACTAAGGCATGAGGGAATAGTGCGGAATATTTTAGAAGCAGAGATAGGAAAAAAGAGAAGAAGAGGCAAACCTAGATTAGACTACTGCACACAGATAGTAAAAGATGTAGGCTGTAGAGGTTTCAGGGAGATGTGTAGGCTAGCCCAGAATAGAAATCAATGGAGGTACGCATCCAACCAATCCCAAGATGGATAAACTAATGACGAAAAGATAACTGTGCGTAAACATGATGATTATTATAAGTAACTACAAGAATTGGTTGGGCAATATTCTCGAATAATGTTAAGTGTGTGAAAGGATTTACTAGAAAACCATTATTTCGGCAAATGTCTAAGTGTTGGGGGATCTTGGTAGCCACAGGTTGCTTAACCTCCTTCACTGAATCTCGGTAAAATAGGGTATAAAATTAGAAAACAATAGAAAGGGAACGAGCTGAATACACATACTCCCTGAAAAGAAGAAAAGAAGAAAAAGAAGAAAACCACCAAAAACGCAAAATCAAAGAAGCTGCCTAAATAACCCCACATAAAAATAACTGCGTTGCAAACGAAATCGTGACTTTCAGTAAACAATGGATTCCATTACTAAAAGAAATAACAAATGAAAATCAAATGCCCACAATATCTAGGTAGCATTGCAAGTTTTTCCTGGGTTTTCCTTGCAATATTAACATGAAATACAGCCTACATACATGATTTCTATTTATACATAAAATAACTAATTACATAAAAATAAGCATATTAACAATCCTTGTAAAACAGCATTGGTATCTGACAAGTATAAATCCACAATAAGGTTACCTCAAAACCATATACAATCTCCGTTGAACAGTATTGGTGTCTGACAAGTGTAAACCCGCCATAGGGTCGCCTCAGATCCATATACAATCTTCATAGAACAACATTGATATCTGACAAGTGTAAACCCGCCATAGGGTCGCCTCAGATCCATATACAATCTTCATAGAACAACATTGGTATCTGACAAGTGTAAACCCACCATAGGGTCGCCTCAGATCCATATACAATCTTCATAGAACAACATTGGTATCTGACAAGTGTAAACCCGCCATAGGGTCGCCTCAGATCCATATACAATCTTCATAGAACAACATTGGTATCTGACAAGTGTAAACCCGCCTTAGGGTCGCCTCAGATCCATATACAATCTTCATAGAACAACATTGGTATCTGACAAGTGTAAACCCGCCATAGGGTCGCCTCAGATCCATATACAATCTTCATAGAACAACATTGGTATCTGACAAGTGTAAACCCGCCATAGGGTCGCCTCAGATTCATATACAATCTTCATAGAACAACAGTGGTATCTGACAAGTGTAAACCCGCCATAAGTCGCCTCAGAACCATGTTAAAATCTACCAAAGAGGTAACTTAAATCATAATGAATTTTCCCCTCAAAATAAATATAAAAAAACGACTACTTAAGCCTTTCAATAATGCAATCGCACACTTCTTTAATAACCATCCTCTCAATTGTATAAATAGAAACATGTTAAAAATGTTGGCTGAAATGCAGACACAAAAACGGTAGCAGTCTTTTGAAATGCTCCAGATGTATGAGGACGATAGCATGGACAGACAAAGATAATAACAAATAAGTTACAGAAATAGTATGGGAACAAGGATATCTGGGGAAAAAGAGAAATAGTAGGGCGGAATACGTTCTAAGACATTTTTGGGGAATAGTATGTGATATATTACTAGCAGAGATAGGAAAAAAGGGGTAGATGTAGACCTAGATCAGACAGTTATAGATGCAAACTGTGCATATTTCAGGGAAATCTGTAGGTTAGTTCAGAATAGGGAACAATGATGGTACGCGTCTAACCAGTTCTAGGACTGAAGACCTAATGATGATGATATTTAACTTGTAAATAAATATTATCTTTGTTGTTACAAAGCTTTAACAAGGTGATCCCAGACAATCCAGAACACCAGTTTGTTGGAAAGGTTGCTGTTGCTCTATACCAAAGTACACGTGCTGAACATAGTACAAAGGCCTAGAAAATCGGAATCTCCAACTCATTCTTTGTGCTACCCTAAAAGTAGCAAATCCATTCGATGCCCATTCCACTAACCTTTTTTCAGCATACTTTGCATAGGGGAAGAAAGCATATAAATACGATTGCGAACCCATCAGAATTCAGTACACTTAGTGCTCACCATAGCCTAAGAACTCAACTACAGTGCTCATCATAGCCTGTAAACCACTTCAGCAAGCAGTGCTCTCCATAGTCTGCTTAATTTCTGACCAGTTACGCTGCCCGCCGCCGCATCTGGCGCACGTCGCTATAGTTCAGTACTGTAAACCACCAGTTACGCCGTCCCGAGCCGTACCTGGAGCACGCCGCATTAATTCTTTATAACTCTACGTTATCCCACCAGTAGAACACGAAGACTTCCGAAAAGTCCCGAAAACGTCTGGACCTCTTCAAACTATAAATACTTTCTAATTATCGTTATTCAAGTTCTACTGAGCCTCACAAGTAAAAACCGAGGCCTTCCGAAGAATTCCGAAGCCTACTGAAGACTTCTGAACCAGTTAATATTGTATATATATATATATATATATATATATATATATTCTATGTGCAGTTCTTGTGTACATATCATAATTTTTTATAACTCCACGTTGTACTACAAGTAGAACACGAAGCGTTGCGAAGAGTCGCGAAGACCGCCAAAGACGTCTGGACTTCTTCAAACTATAAATACTTTCTAATTATCGTTTTTCAAGTTTTACTCAGTCTCACAAGTAAATCTCGAGGCTTTTCGAAAAATTCCGAAGCCCTCCGAAGACTTGTGAACCCCTTAATATTGTATATATGTTCAGGGTACAGTTCTTGTGTATATATTATAATTTTTTATAACTCCACGAGTTAAGGTTCGTGGCTTGGGAACGGCCTTTTTAAAAAAACCATTTCCAAACTTCTTAACAATTTATTTTATTACACAGAAATTAATAATAAAATTTTACAAAGATTGAATTAAAATTATTTTATGTCGGGAAATAACTAATAATTGTACTATTTTGAGTAGCAAGTAAACTGCAATGTAAAAGCTGATCACTTGACTGACTGTTGTCGACTGGGGCTCCCAGGCTTTTTGTAATATCCCTACCTCCTCACATGGCTGTGAGAACTTGCAGAGTTCATGTCTGCTTATTCTTAACTCTATTCATAATTACATTGTTGTAATCCTAATTTCTAAGTAATCACAGTACCTGACAGTCTGTGACCGCCTGTGACCTGACATCTGCAGTGTCACTATCGTCTGCGATACAAAGTAGAGCTTCTGTTCCCATGAACGTTAATAAACTGTATAAATTGTTCGTGAATTACTTTGTTGCACTTCACTTGGCGTATTCTTAACATTTTTAATAATTTCTTAATTATTCTATTTCTTTGTACATATATCAATTGGGGAATACATAACTCACGTTGTCCCACAAGTAGAACACGAAATCTTCTAAAGAGTCCCGAAGACCGCCGAAGACGTCTGGACCTCTTCAAATTATAAGTTCTTTCTAATTATCGTTATTCAAGTTCTAGTCAGTCTCATAAGTAAAATCCTAGGCCTTTCGAAAAATTCCGAAGCCTACCGAAGACTTCTGAACGCCTAAATATTGTACATATGTTCAGTGTATAGTTCTTGTGTTAAGATCATAATTCTTTATACTTCACGTTGTCCCGCAAGTAAAATACAAAACCCTCCGAAGAGCTCAGAAGACCGCCGAAAACGTTTGAACCTCTTCAAACTATATATACTTTCTAACCATCGTTATTCAAGCTTTCACTCAACCTCACCAAGAAATCTCGAGGCTTTCCGAAGAGTTCTGAAGACTACCGAAGACCTCTGAACCTCTCCAATTTGTGTGTATATTCGTTTACTTAGTATTTAAGTTACTACTTGGTTCCACGAGTAATTCCGAAGATTACCGAAGACTTCCGAAGTGCTTCAAACTGCATAAACTGATCATTTTGACTATTTAAGTTGTGTATCTGTGTACTTATGAACTTTCTTTTATTTGTTTGCTCGTGAATATTAATATAACAGTGATAAATCTACATACTTTCAGACGCCGCCCACTCGTACGATAACATTGCGTTCATTCTATGTCGTCAGGAAAGTTATTTATTCTTGAAGTTGCGCTACTGATGATGATCGCTTGGTAGTCAAAATGCGAATCCATATTTTAAAATAATTTGTGGTTAAGATGCATTTATATTTAATAGTTAGAAATTGAATTTAAAAATGGCTGATTACGTAAGACTTGAGGCAATGAAACCTACGAGCTCTACAAATTAACTATATTCAAACTAAATTTTTCAGACCTAAATTTCTAGAGAATGCTCTTTCTAAATTGCACGTAGATGTAAATCAATTTCCGATTACAAAACTTTCTTAATAATAATCTCGTTAGATCAAGCTATGCAAGAGTTCATGATAACGAATGTGATTAGGACGTGAACGCAATTCTCATAACGCGAATATATATCTCGCTCGCGCGCTGTTCTTTTCACACCATTCCCGCTTCGCCGCCATGTTTTATCTCCCCAGCTGCTCGCACTAACGCGCACCGACTAATTATCATTAAACCATCTAAATGCTAATTAATGCGGCTATTTTCGCGTAAAACGGAGCAGCGATTGTGCCTTGCGGACTGAATGCAAATGAACTTCTCAGCGTTCGGTATATCTGCCCCCAAAGGGATGGCGATGATATCGTGTCGACGCCAGTTCGTTGGTAACATGTCAACCGACATCTAATAATGTACGACGTCGTACCTAGATGTTAGACTACTTGAGCCGTCTATTACCATATATCCGGTTCGATTAGCTGTGGAGATTAATCTAAAAAGGATAGGAGATGAGCGACCGGTTTAGGGATTTCAGTAAATGGGTTCGAGAGTGTCGAGCAACAGAAGGCACCACAAACACGGCCTGAATACTAAAAGCCCTAATGTTGCATATAGTATTGAGATATTATAATCCGCGCGACTCCAAATTCACTTTACAAAAATCCCCGTCCTTCGAAGCTGACGCCACTTCGCCATGTGAGCTGTCATAACGTGATGCTTTGCAATAACTAGCAGATTAGGAGAGGCTTTGTGGTTGTATTGGGAAATTGAAAACGTATGCGGAAGGGAAACTGAGAATATGGCCTCTACCCTATTCCTGTCGATCTTGTGTAAAGCGACATTGAGAAATGTTATAAGTAAACTTAAAAACAAGTTCTTTTGGATTATAATTTAGGTCATTACAGAAACGAATCAAAATTGGAAATTTTTTGCCTAATAAGAAATAGCATTAAGCATTTTTATAAACGCATTTCCCTTGTTTGTAGACTGACATAAGAACTTGAAAGAATGTTGTTTATAACAATCGTATAAAGAATATTGATTAAAAAATTACTCCGTAGCTTTATATGCCTATTGTACAGGATGGGCATAAGGTCTTTCCAATGTTACAAACATCTATTAGGAAAAATTACAGCAGGGACATCAGCGATTGGACGGAACAAGTAAACAAACTTTTCTAAATAACACTTGAAGTAATAAAGCCCACACTACAAAAGACACGTACACTTGCGCTTAATTATTACTTTTACTTTTCTTAATTTCAATAGCAAATAAACAGAGAACCGGTGTCACCTACTGAAGTTTTTGCGTCTCATCAACTCACAGAAAAATAACTAATAAAATTACTAAGAGCAGAATTCATAGACCACACTAATCTTTCACCTGCTCTTACTTTACTTCACCTCATTTCTCACTTAAGTTAGGATACGTGGTTCTTTGATCCTCAAGTCGTGTTCAGAAACGCTTTTAACCCTTTGAAGGCAGTTGGACCACCTATTCAAAAATTGTTTTCTATATTTCTGCAGTTTTTTCAACTAACCAGACGCTAAATGTTTTGCATATATTTAAAATTTTAATCGATGCAATGCGTTTCGGGGAATATTTTTATTGTGAGTTAAGTTATGGATGTAAATACATATAATCTTGCATGGTTAGAAGCACTGTCGTGTACAAGTTATACTGTAACAATTTTTTTGAAGACTGTAAATCCTCTAAGATTATTCATTGAATACGCTGTTTTGTCTATTTAACTAAACACTTAAATATTGTTATGCAAATAAAAATTCAAATTGGAACCGTGTAGCCCAATCACAAGACAGAAATTATTCCAAGGTACTGATCTGTTTGCTATCAACAAACGTTGGCCGTTTGAATAGACTCTTCAATCTCAAGCGACGTTGAAATTATTTGTGCGCATAAGACAAACATGTTAGTCTGGCAAGAGCATTCGACAATGAAACACTATGCAGCTGTATTGTGTTCTAGCCAGCAATTTACGTGTGGCCATAGGCGTAGTCGCTTGGTCAAGTGCAACATGCATTTGAGTTATAGTGCTTTTTAATAATGGTAAGCACATTGAGTATTTGTTAAATCAAACTAAATAATTCTGTTATAGCGCTCTAAAAGATAACGATATTTTTAAATAAAATGCACTCTAAAGTATTACGATAATTTGTTAAAAATCTGTTAATTTGTTTAGTGATACCGTTTGCAAGACACCGTTCATATGTTTAATGTTGAATTTTAATATAAAAGCATTTAAATGCTCCATAAACTTTTGGTAAAAATTATCCAAGCCTGTTAATTTTGCTTTCACTAAATTTATAAAACGTGCTCCAAGAATTTTCTAATTAATTCACAAAATTAATCGTAATGGTTAGCAAAAAACTCGGTCTTTATAATGATTAAACTTTATTATCGGTAATGCAATAATAATACTAGAGATTTAGCAAAGATAAGGTTCCGAATTTACAAGAACAAATAGCAAAATTGGATTCTCCGAATTACGGTCGATTTGACTGTCTTAACAACAATTGGAACACCGTTAAAGACAAAGTATTTTGGATAGTCCGTTGGATGGTTGTTTTCGTTTGAATTTACGTAGAAGAAAGACATTTTACTCTTGTATAAATGGTTCCAGAAAAATTGCAGTTTATTACACCATAAAATGTGGACCGTGTATTAACGTTACTTGTTTGTCAAAACACCGTATGTCAGTACATCTGGTTTAGGCAATGTAATAGTCTCTACGAAATTAAGAACATCGTTGTGCAAGGTAAGCTTTTTATTACTTTTACATGACGACCGCAGTTGGTCAATATTGACACAAGACAGGATATAGGAAACAACATTGTAACAACCTACAATTCTGGTTTTGCTTTGTAGTCATAATAACTTTTAATATTTAGAATTTATCACATTTTAAATTAAGGGTTATACCTTATATTATTACGAATGAACTTGAAAACCTTAATTGAGTTCTAGCTAAAGATACATAAAGTAGTTATAAAAACTAAAAATTATTAGACTTTTGGAATTCTAATAGACATTTGTAAACCAAATAACAGATCTGATATTTTGGGTATTTAATTTGGAAAGCCTTGTAAAGATGCTTAACATGTCATTGATACTTTGGTTGATTCTTGGTGAATATTGTTATAATTTCCTCATTCTATAATTGTGTGAAAGGAACGAAACTGCCTTTTTGATATATATATATATATATATATATATATATATATATATATTACTCATATTTAGACCAGGGTAGAAAATTAAATAATCACATCAAATAATTTTAATCACCGTGTATAATGAATATTATTAGATAATACGCGTTATTAAAACCGTGAAGCATAAAAATTTATTAGTTTCATTAAACATAAGAGATTTAAATCATGTACAAGACGCTTTATATCAAAAGAAGCAGTATTAAAAGCTCTGCGTGTAATGTAATTATTCCTAAACAAATGGAAATTACGTGCAAAATTTATCTTAATTAACTCTATTTCAAGTAACCGGTATTGAATCGTTAGTAACAGATAATATCTATAGAAACTTGTAAAAACCCAATGAAATGCAAATCCTAGAAGTGTTAGTTAGAAGTAGTATGTTTGAACACACCTGCGTATTTTAAAAGGCAATTTCAGTTTAATTTGTTTAGATAAACATGTCGATTCTAAGGATATTGGAAACGGTCAGATGCTTTAGCACGAAATACAAAACAGGGTTTATTTAAAAGCTCTGAGAATTAATATTATTTTGAACACCTGCGTAGTTTAAATATCACGTACGGCGAAAATTGTGTAGATAACAAATGGTTTCAAAGAATCTTGGAGAAACCGGGGCTTAATATTCACGAGAATGTGCGATACGAGGTTATTAAACCCAGATAGTCCACATGGACTAAAATATAATCGATAATAAAGAATATCAATTTGCACCAATACGAACAGGTTAGAAAAGGAAAGAGAAATGCGTCAAGCAAAGACACATATAGTAAAAGGCGTGATTTAAGCAACGTCACGAGGGTTACAATTGGTTGAAAATAGGATGCATATATCAGAGGTAGAAACAACAATTTCTGTACAAAATTAATTAGTTTTTCTCGGACATGTTTGCGTGCCGTGTGAGAATTTCTGATATTTAAATGGGGCGAGTGAAAAATTCGTAAAAACCGACGCGCGAGCGACGGACTGGGAACATAGAATGAGAAATTCTTAAGAATTGTCTGTTTTGAGGACAAAAGCGACGTGCCGGCTATTCGCTATATATACCGGTGATAATATGAATTTCGGCCTCTTAGACTCTTAGACTTTTGACTATTCGATGCGTTAAAAGCTCTTACATCCGCGACTTGATTGAAGATGTTAAACAGTGCATTTTAGTTTGATAAAATAATTTAAAGTTTGCTCGTATATTTTAGTGATTCAAAATAGTTTGTTATTTACGTGCTAACATGAATGTACTTCAGTGCACTTAGATACAAGGTAATAAAATTTAGTATCACGGTACCAATTAGCAAAATTTACAACGACAAATGTATACACAAAAGTAGGCAGTTTTGGCGTATCTTGGTGAAAGAAGCATGAATTTCTTTGCTATTTTTCGGGGGTGTTAATAATTAAATGGTTCAAATACGTGTCTGGATCCACGAAACAAGGGTCAGATATACACAGATGAGTTCCGGAAAAGCCCCGAAACAACTTTAAATAAATGGTGATGGAGAAAATTTTAAAAGCGTTGAGAATTAGAAGCCGTAAATATAATCCTGTTGGAATGGTGTGATTAACTAAAGGGACGATGTACATTAAAGCTACGAGGACAGTAACCTTCAGGTAAATTATACTATTTTGTTTGACATTTTGGTGTGTGTTGAATAACTTTATTATACTATTTTGTTTGACATTTTTGTGTGTGTTGAATTACTTGATAATTGATTTACTTTAAATGGACATTAGTGAAATTGTACTAACCATAAAATTTTAATGTTAAGATGAAATTTGCTTGTATAAGTAGAAAGGGGTATTTAGTATTGATGTTCTGGATTATGATGAAATTTTAGGTATGTCTTTGAGCTCAATTAGACGAACCTAGGTAATTAACGTAAAGGGGTGGTAGATGCTCCCTTTTTACTCTGCATATATTGTTATATTAATTAGTAGGCATCCTACAAGGACTTTAATTCTGGATGCACGTTAAAATGATAATAAAATTAATCTTGAAATTCTTTTTAAAAACTGAAATTTATGCTGAATTTTAATCTTGAAATTTTAATGTATTGTGAATATTGATGTAAATAGAGTTGACGTTGATGTTTGTGGTAGGAATGTGTTGTTTAATTTTATGAATGAGGAGGTTTATAAAATTAGGTGAGCAGCTGAAGCGAAACCAGGATCACAGCAGTTTATGACGCCCAATCGGTGGGACTAGAATTTTTTTGTTGAAAAGAGCCAGTTCCCGCATTCAAAGGAGTATATCACAGCAATATATATATATATATATATATATATATATATATTACTCAAATTTAGACCAGGGTAGAAAATTAATTAATCACATTAAATAATTTTAATCCCCGTGTAGAAGGAAGCGTTGGGAAAAGGTACGCGTTATTAAAACCGTGAAGCATAAAAATTCATTCGTTTCATTAAAAATAAGGGATTTAAATTATTTACTAGACGCATTCTATAAAAAGAAGCAGAATTAAAATGCTCAAAAGTAACCGGTATTAAACAAAATGTACAAATAATAATTAATATTTAATTAGGATTCACTAAAAATTAAAGGGTAGAAGTCAATGCCATTCATTATTATTGTAATTGGAGTTAATTGAACGATTATTAAGGTATAATAAGCATAAAAGCCTGTGGAAAGTCCAAAGTTGATAAACAAATCGCTAATAGGAAGCTTAAAATAAGTGGAATATCCCAAATCGTAGAAGTGTTATTTAGAAGTATTACGATTGAACACCTGCGTATTTTTAAAAGTTACGTTCTGCTTAAATTTTGTAGATAACAAATGGTTACAGAGAATGTTGGAGAAACCGTCGCTTAATATTCACGGGAAATGCTAATAAAGTGGGTTATTTAACAGTCCACGTGAATTGAAATAACCGATAATAAAGAATATCGATTTGTACCACTCAGAACAGGGTAGATAGAGACGGATAATATGCGCAAGACAGAGACACGGATAATTAAAGGCGTAATTTGAGCAACGTCACTGGGTTGCGATTGGTTGAAAATAAGAGGCAAACATGAGAGGTGTAAAAATAACATTTCTGTATAAAATTTAATTAGTTGTTCTCAGACGTTGCGTGCCGTGTGGAAAATTTCTGAGATTTAACTGGCGCGAGGGCAAATTTAATAAGAATCGCTGTGCCCGACTGTCGAAAGGGAACATAGTATGCGAAATTCTGAAAATTTTCCGTTTGCGGGACAAAACCGACGTACGGGCGGGCTATTATATAAACCCGGACTTTAAACAGTTTCGTTCTCTTAGATTTTCGATTTTGATTGAATACTTTAAAACAGTTTGCTCTTTACGTGCTACGATGAAAGTTATTTAGTGCATTTAGAAAAGAAGATACAAGGTAATAAAGTCTAGTTATATTTGCGCGTATTACTGTACCAACTATCGAAATTGTAACGATAAATGAATTAACAAAAGTAGGCAGTTTTAGGTATAGCGTGAAAGAAGTATGAATTTCTTTGCTATTTTTCCGGGGTGTTAATAATCAAATGTTATTCGTAATCGTGAGTGGATCCACAAAACAAGTTCAGATATACATAGATGAGTTCCTGAAAAGCCCTGAAACAATTTTAGATGAATGGTGGTGTAGAAAAATTTTTTAAAAGCGACCAATAATCCGAGGACCTAAACATAACCCAGTTGGAATGGTGTGATTAACAGAGGACGATGTACATTGGAGCCACGAGTGCATTAACCTTCAGGTAACTTATGCTTTGTTGTTCGATTTTTGATGTTTTGGTGTGTGTTGAATAACTTTATAATTTGTTTACTTAAAATGGACAGTAGTGAATTTGTACAAACAACAAAATTTTAATTTTAAGGTGAAATTTTCTTGTTTAAGTAGAAAGGAGTATTTAGTATTTATGTTCTTGATTATGATGAAAATTTGGGTCTGTCTTTGAGCTCAATTAGACGAACCTGTTTAATTAACGTAAAGGGGTGGAAGATGCTCCCCTTTATTCAACCTCAGGTCTGCAAATATTGTTAAATTAATTAGTAGGCATCCTACAAGGACTTTAATTCAGGATGCAAATTAAAATGATGATAAATTTAAACTTGAAATTTTGTGTCACGACGAATTTGGCCATACATATGATCAGGCACTAACTTTGTAGGAGTAGCAAATATTTTGAAGGGGGTTGATTGGGATATAGTGAAACATCATTGGGCGGAAGATAAGATAGACTGGAGGCTAAACCCCCCATCTGCAACTTGGGGGGGGGGAGGGGTAATGAAAAAGATTCATCCGAATTGTGAAAGAATTACTGTTGAGAATTCTCCGAAGAAGAGTAATAGACTATGAAGAAATGATTACTGTATTATGCGAGGTGGAATTGGTAGTTAATGCCCTCTCACTTATATTAGCGAAGACCCTAATGACTTGCTCTGTTTGTCTCCTAGTTTATTTTTAAAAGGTGTTCGTGATACCATTCAAGATGCTCGCAATTGATTCGCATGGATTTAGAAAACGGTATAAGAACCAAGTAAACTTAATGCATGAATTCCGATAAACATTTAGAAATGAGTACTTGGGAACCCTTAAGCAAAAAGCGAAAGAAATAGGTCGTGGATCAATTCGTGTCGGAGATTTGGTACTGGTGTGAGGCGACGATAACAAGAGATTGTTATGACCACTGGCGAGAGTGGTTTAGATGTATCCTGGGCAAGATGATGTAGTGTGTGTCGCGAAGTTAAAGATATCGTCCGGATGACTTACACGTCCGATACAACGTCTTTATCCACTAGAGACAGAATTAAATATGGTTGAGCTAAAAATGAATAACAAAGATAGCGTTCGCGAAGAAAGAGGTGAAAAATCTGAAAACAAAGCGTCAGTGGTAAAAAACGTTGTTAAAACACGTAGCGGACGAATCATTAGGATGCCTAATCGGTATTAATCACGGAGTGTACGATTGTTCAGTTTATGAACTATGTTGATTGTTGTATTTAAAAAGTTTCACTATTTTAAAGTGAGAGGATGTTAAAACCTCTATACAGAAGACCTAACCTGCTAAGATTATGAAAATGGTAGGAGATAAAACTTTTGTAGGCTAGAGAAAAAGTATAAATAGGATTGTCATTGTGATTAGTTTTGTGGAGTTGTATTAAATAGATTTAATTAACGACTCGTGATTTAGTGTTGTACTTCTTGTACTGCACCATCTACCAACGACGTAGTATTCGAAGATGATCTTTTTCTGGTAGGAAAAAGATAATTCTTAATAATATCACTCTAATGGAATTGCAACATCTAACAATTTATCAGATTTTAATAGTAATATTTATTGCATTTACTGTTCTCATAAAAAAATGTAAACTCTATTTGTGCATTGCACCACCACAAAAAATTTGACTTTCTCACTCTTTTTTTTTAGAAATCTTTCGGAATCATAAATAAAAAAAACTATTTAAAGTAAAAATATGTCTACTAACGTATTTCTTTTATAAAAATTTCAAATAATTATTATAATATGAAAGTATAAGCATTTTAATTTCAATAATAAGTTCAAAAACGAAAAATTAACGAACTCTTAAGATATTCAATATCAATTATTAAGTTATTTACAAAAAGTTGGATTCAAATTTCAATCAGACAGGGCTGGCATGTTTGGATCACAGAAATGTAAATTATAGTCAGTACATGCTGTTTATTTTATAATAAAATTCAACACCTGTGAAATAAATAGAAAAGTTCTTCATAAACACTTTTTATGTAGAATAATGCATCGTAAAAAAAATCAGTATCTCTAGGCAATTAAAATAATTTCTAATTATTGCTTATGAGTTAGCTGAAACGTGAAAACCTCACAAAAATGTAATAAAAAAATCACAATCTGGAACACATAATCAAACTGAAAAACAACAACCACATTTTTCTAATAATTAAAGCAATTCGCCGAGACCAAACAAAGCGCTTGGAAAGCATTTTCAAACACTCAACGCGAGTATGAAAAATAGCGACTATATTCTGTCTTCCTAGATATTAAAACGACTAGACTCCGTACGCCTGCCTTAACCTTACAAGACGTATCACCGCGCAATGACTATTCTGAACGCATTATCTCAAACCCACATCTATTTAAATGTAATACAAATTAGATTCAACATAGAAACACCCAATTAATATCGAAATAAAGCACATTAATCTAAGGTAAAACGATTTTAACAACTAAAGTCATTACAATAAGCTTAATCTAGAGCAAAACAATTATAAACAATTAAAATTCTCAGTTAATAACCTATACACACATTGGCTAGGCTGGAGAACAAGTGAACAAAAAACAATCAAATTCAATATCATAAGCTTCAGAGCAGTAGTTAAAGTGATATGAGTGAGCATAAAATCATCACTTAAATGTCACTGACATGTCATTCACTTTTGAGTGGAATTTTAGTGACTAGCTTTGGTGTCAATTTTTTTGAATACGGTTAAAGAGAAATAAGTGTAGCATGAGTGTGAGTGCCCATCTAGGGACATTTACAAATATCATCCTTAGTAAGAACTGTGCGTGATTGACAACATATCCACTACCACTATAATGATACTTTAACAAGGCCTCACTAGTTTACCCTTGGTCAGAATAATATATCTGATAGTAAACAAAGCATCTGTATACAAACGGTACTTAGTAGCCACCCTGTAGCGTGACATCTTCAGACGAACTTGATTGTCAGTTTACAAGAGGTTAAATTTAAGAACTTTACTAAGCTTACAGTAGGAACCTTCTAGATGTTATTTGTATATTACTGGTATGCTTTTAAAATGCTCTAGTGCAATATAAATAAATATATAAATTGTGCGTTCAGAGGTATTAGTTAATTTCAATTCCAGCTTTGATTATAATATTAACTTTTATTCAAGTCTTGAACTGGAAATTGTGTTATGAAATAAATTAGTGTTGATACAGCTCCGTGTGATATAAATTATTGTAATAATCGCCATAAATTACCATTTGGTGCTTTGATAGATAATTATAGTGCTTCGATAATAAGTGATTTTGAAGATAGCATTGTAGCTTTAACAAGTTAGTATTGGTACTGTTAGCGATTACCTGGAATTAAATTGTCGTGGCTGTTTAGAATTTTACTGTAGCTACGAATAGTTAAAAAGGCCCGTGTAATCAGTTAATAATACCGCAAAAAAAGTTTTCGTTACACTAGTGTCAAGTATGCGCGGTTTTAGTGAAAAGCATATTTGAAGGATTTCCTTCTACATGTCTACCAATCGTAGTCAACAAGAGTAAATGGACAGTGAAATTCTTTTCATCTTGAAAAACTTCAAATTAGGCGTGGCAAAGTACTTGACCGGAAGCTCTACAAAATTATAAAAACACGCAGAGAAACAGTACTAAAACTATGCGGGCCTGACAACATAATTAGAAGAAAATTCCACGGAATTAAATAAAAATGCAAAAAAAAAAAAGACCGCAGCAAAACGAAAAGAAAATAATACGAGTTTTACAGAGAAATTACAGAAAACTGCCGACAATCTTGCAGACAAACTGAACGAGACCGCCATAAATCTACAGGAAATTTTTACAACGCAATTGACTAGTATACAATAGCGGTTGAACAAAAATTTATGAAAAATTACAGCCAATTCAGAGATGAGTTTATATAGGAAACTACAAAAACCGCAGAAAAGTTGGAAGTCAAATTCGCCGGCGGAATACATACGTTAGAAGCAAACTACTCTAAAAACATGTGAAAAATTGGAAGAAAATTACTGCAGATGATAGAACGGATTAATTACCAAAGTACAAAAACCAAGGTACTCAGTTTCGGTGATACAATAGCACATCTCATAATTTAAGAATGTCGGGCAAAGTGAACAAAAGTCAAGATTCAGAGAAAAACCACTCAACTTTGTTGAGAAGTCAGCTTGAAAGACATATTTCAAACAATTCTGGTCTTTCTCGAGAGCTATCTACTGGAACGAACAATGGTTATAGAGAAACCGCGTTGATTGTCGCGTTACGAGGTGAGGCTTGAAACAGTTTGCAAACCGTACCAGACCATGATCAAAGAAAGTAGGACAACTCTCTTGTGCAACAAGTATACCACGCTCAAGTATAGAACCGTTACCAAAAGGCCAACTAAAATTTTCAAATGTTTGAAACAGGTACTGCTTGCTTGGTGATACTAGTCTACTCAAAAGCGCCGGGCAGCTGGCAGTACAGATCTCCTTGACGGGATACTCAACAGTGAGATCCAGCAAGTATTATAGCCGACTCGATCAAATACCCTAGATAATGCGCTAGCTCGTGCTGTAAAGTTTAACGCGGCAAAGTAAGTCTCACGTCGTGGTAGTGGCAAGGTGAGATGTTCCGGAGAGGAAGAGTGCAAAGAAAGCGTTAGGGAAGTGTTTAAACTGATACTTTGGGATCACCAACTAAACAGGAAGGGACACATGTTGGAATTATGGCTGAAGAGGAAATTACCACAAGATATTTATCTGTAACACAACGTACTAAATATTATTCTCTGCAACAAATAATTTGTGTCACTCACAATAAATTGCTATGTAATGCTAAGGAACCTATTGCTCAAGATAGGTCCACTAGCTACTAATGTTAAGACTCAGATTACAAATCTGCCTTATATAATAACTTGTTATTGTTGATCAGCCATTACTAAAATAAAAAAAAAATGCACCAATTTTGAATTTTTATGTTACGACGCGAGATATGTATCCCCCAATTGAGATATATATATAAAGAAATAGAATAAATTAGGAAATTATTAGAAAGTGCCAAGTGAAGTGCAACAAAGTAAATCAAGGACAATTTATACAGTTTATTAACGTTCATGGGAACGGAAGTGCTACTTTGTATCGCAGACGATAAGTGACACTGCAGATGTCAGGTCACAGGCGGTCACAGACGGTTAGGTACTGTGATTACTTAGAAATTAAGATTACAACATAGCATTAAGTGTAAGCAGACATGAGATCTGCAAGTTCCCATAGTCATGTGAGGGGGTAGGGAAATTATAAAAAGCCCGGGAGCCCCAGTCGACGACAGTTAATCCATCGATCAGCTTTAGCATTGCAGTTCGTTAGATTACTCATTTTAGTACAATTAATTAATGTATTTCGATTAAAATAGTATTAACTAATTTGTCAAAATTTCAAGTCAATTCTGTATAAATAAATAAAATTGTTAAGAAGTTTGGAAATGGTTTTTTAAAAAAGGTCGTTCCCAAGCCATAAACCTTAATTGGCGCAGTCGTAACGGATGTCAAAAGGTAACTAGGAAATCCAAAATCGAAGAACTGGTGGTCTGGAATTTCAATTCCGAATTTGACAGAGCCAAAACAGAAGTTGGAGACGAAACAAGAATCGTTCAAACCCAGCAAACAAAAAGAAGTTGAAGGCGAAACAAAATCGTTCAAATTGAATAAATTCAAAAACCGACGTAGAGAAAGACTCCATGAAACCAACAAAACAATTAGTGTAAGTTCATTTTCCTTTAAACCAATTGATTTTTATTTTATTTTACAAACATATTTAATATTTGCTAGTTTATGATTTATATATGTATATTGATTATTGATACCACCATTTTATGCAATTTGATGAAAATAATCCACTGAGCTATTGCAAGGGATTATCTTCAAGCTATTTTTGGAAACAATTTATTCTTTGTATATAAAAACTTGAAAAATCAAAAGTCGCAATCAAGCGCACTTGAAACCATTATTACATATTAAAAGCGCAAGAATTTTTACAAAAACAAATTTCTAATTCAACAACAGGGTATTAACTGGCGCAATATCTCAAAAATAAAAAGCGAAAATTAAATCACAAAATTTAAAAAACCAAAATCTTTATAATAACGCAACAAAATAAATTACCCAGACGCAAACTCATCGTATTCCGTAAAATAATAGACACAACTTGCAATCTATTATTAAAACTACATTTTATTACGAGAATTAACAAAGCGCGAATCCAAACGCGAAGTCTCATCATCAAGCAAATCATTCACCTTGAACGCAACGGATATATCTAATTATAACTACTGAACAATACGATCTAAGAACGTCCTAAACTCTACAAGCTATTTGAAACATCATCTTAAATACGAGAAATCACGTTTAATTATAAAACTAACTCAAGAAACCTATAAATAATTACGAAACTGAAAAACGCATTTGCAACCTCATTCAGACTTGACAAGAATAATTAAATACTGCAGCAATTAACAGAAATAAATTTCATTTATCCTAAACACAACATTGTATAATTAAGTATTTCAGGACGAGATAATTAATTATATAAAAGACGCAATCTATTCAAACAAACGCTATCAGGAAGACCGAATAAAACATAAATTGTATTAAATCACAGCATTCACTGAACAATACCTACAGTATATTTAAAAATAACCTTGCAACAGAGACACTGGCGCAACTAACTAACTGGCAACATCCTACAGTAGACTACAACATTGTAAATAAAACGAGACCATTGTATGCAACTTTGAACAACGCAAGAGACGACACCTTGCAAACTTATAATTAACACTTAAGTTTACGAGACGAAAAGCATCGCAGACAACTTATAAATTACATAAACTCACGGGAAGAGATAATTATTACAGACAGAATTAAAATCAGCGGAATTAAAATAGAAAAGCTTTAACTGACGTAAAGCAAGCAAAGTAAGATAAATTACCATAAAAATCACTCAGTCGCATTGAAACTTTAGAGATCAAACCTACAATAAAATTAACATTGATAAATTAAAAATAAACGCAACCAAAACAATACCAAGCGTAAAACCCATAAAATAATTACAACACCGTGCAATTAAATACAAAATAAGCAACTCAATTTTTAAATAATCCAAAATGACCCAATCTAAAAATAGCAAGTAACCCAACGCAATCTAAACGGAAAATTAATAAATCCAAGCAAGGAATAACGATACAAACTACAAAATAAATCCAAATTTTTACAAAATCGGAAAATAATCAAAGTCAAATTAAAAAATTAATTATTAGAACATTCCCCCAGTCAAAGTGAGTGGAGATATGAAGATCTATTTGGAGATGATTCCAAATTTTTATGGAGACCAATGTCTTCTCATGAATTTTATAACAGCCTGTGAGATATTTTTAAAAACATCCTATAAGCCCGGAGACAACAAAAAGAACGTATTACTCCTACGTCTTATAATTAGTAAACTAACCGAAAAGGCACTAACATTAATTGCGAGTCGAGATGACTTAGACCAATGAGATGACTTCCGACGCGTATTGATAGCATATTTTGGCGATCAAAGGAACCTAAAATGCCTAGTACGCGATTTAATAAACCTTAGAATGGAAAACAACCAATCCCCGTACCAATTTGGAATGAAATGCCAAGATGTAAGAAGCTTAATCTTAACAAAACTAAAAATTGAAGAATCCGACCCAAACATCAGACTTTTAAAATCAAAAATGTATGACGAAATGGCATTAGACACATATCTAAATGCACTACCCGAACGACTATCAGACAAAGTCAGATTTCAACATCCTCAAGACTTAGAAGAAGCTATGAACATAATAATCGAGGAAGAAAATGTAATGTACTACAGAGACAGACTATACAACCCTAACGCGAATAAAGGTTATACACTAATAAAAATCATACAACCCGCGAGACAAACAAATCCACAACAAAAATTCACCCCGTTCAATACACAAACGAACCAAATGCGAACCAACAATCCACAGTTTAATAACTCAAACTTTAATAACCAATATAAACATATTTCAAAACCAACATTTAACCCAAATTTTACGAAGCCCGCATTTCAACCAAAACGCAAATCAGCAAAGACCAGCATTCAACGCGAACCCTGTTAGGAACTCACCAATGACAAATAATAATAATCCCAATAACTATTATAAACCCACACCAATGAATGCCTCATCTGGTAACACCAGACCAAACACAAAAATAACACACATTCGACCGAACCTTAACCAAAAACACACTTTTACATCGGAGGAACTATTTTACCAAGAAATAGAGAAATATGAAGATGTCCAGAATAATTACACTCGACCAAGTACAGACAATGAACAAAACTAATCCAATAATTATGAACGCGAAGAATAATAAAAAACTTATGAGGATTACGACAAAGAAAACGCGTGCTCAAATTTTCAGATAGAGCGATTTATAAACGACCAAACGTAATAAACTTAAATAATATGAATCACCCAGTATTACCCTATATAGAAATATCCCACGTCGAATTCAAACTACTAATCGATACCGGATCTTCAAAAACATTAATTAGCCCGCGAACCGTAAAGAAACCTTATTTAAACTATATGTAGAAAGAAAACCGTTTAGAATTAAAACAGCCCATCAAACAACCCTACACCAATTCGTAGCAAACATACCCTTACCCAAAACATTTAACGTAAGAATGAAGCATAAATTCTGCATATTCGAATTCAATAACAAATATGACGGACTAATCGGAATGGACCTCCTAAGAAAATTAGGAGCCAACATTGACATGAAAAACCGTTTACTAAGAACCAAGTATGGACGAATCCCCATTAAATTTCAAAATATTCAAGTTGAAGCAAAATACACCATAGAACCCCGAACAGAGAAAAAGATAAAAATCCCAGTAAATTCAAATAACAAATTAGGAATAATAAATCACATAACTTTTCAAGAAGGAGTAGCAACCCCAACCGCATTAATACAAATAAAGGATAATTATGCCACAACAACGATTTTAAATTCAAATGACTACCCCGTAGAACTATCTTTAACAAACCCAATTAACGTAGAAGAATTAAATTTTAACGAGATGGAAATAAATAAAAATTTAAACGACAATCACAACCCCGTAGAAAACGACGAAATGTTAAGAAAAAATTTAAGTAATATCCGTTTCAACACCGACATCAATCAAGAGGAACAAAGAGCAATCAAAAATTTATGTTTCGAATACAGCGACATATTCCATACCGAAGGAATACCCCTAACCTTTACAAATACAGTCAAGCATAACATTGAACTAACAGACAACAAACCCATATTCACAAAAGCATACAGATTACACCAGTCAGGAAGAAGCTGACAGACAAGTAGCCGACTTATTAGATCAAGATATCATACAACACTCCAATTCACCATGGAGCAGCCCCGTATTAATACTACCAAAAAAACTGGACGCATCAGGAAAACGAAAATATAGAATGGTAATAGATTACAGAAAATTAAATGAAAAAACAGTAGACGATAAATACCCGCTACCAAATATAACTGAAATTTTAGACAAATTAGGCAAGTGCCAATATTTTTCGACATTAGATCTAGCATCAAGATACCATCAAGTAGAAATGGAAGAAAAGGATACATAAAAAACAGCCTTTACCACACCTAGAGGACATTACGAATATAAAAGGATGCCATTTGGACTAAAGAACGCACCCGCAACTTTTCAAAGAGTAATGGATAACATACTACGAGGGATACACAACGAAAAATGCCTTGTGTACCTAGACGACATCATACTTTATTCAACATCATTAGTGGAGCATATAGAAAGATTAAGAGAGGTGTTCGAAAGATTAAGAACAGCACAATTTAAAGTACAATTAGATAAGAGCGAATTTTTACAGAAAGAAGTAGCATTTTTAGGACATATAATAACACCCCAAGGAGTGATGCCGAACCCCGATAAAACAAACCCTGTATTAAATTACCCCATCCCAAAAACGAATAAAGAAATAAAAGGATTTTTAGGACTTAGTGGTTACTACCGCAAATTTATTAAAGGTTATGCTCAGATAACCAAGCCCCTGACAAATTGTTTAAAGAAAGGAAACAAAATTGTACACACCCCAGAATTCATTAAAGCTGTAGATAAAATCAAAAGTATATTCACGAACCACCCCGTATTAGAATACCCCGATTTTTCGAAACCATTCATATTAACAATAGACGCATTAAGTGTAACATTAGGCGCAGGATTAAGCCAAGGAACAGTAGGCAACCATAAACCCATCAGCTACGCATCCAGAACCCTCAACAAAACCGAGCAAAAATACAGTACGATAGAATAAGAATTGTTAGCCATAATTTGGGCAACAAAGTATTTTAGACCATACCTATTCGGACGAAAATTTTATATATACACCGATCGTAGACCATTAGTATGGCTATGCAAACTCAAGGAACCCAATTCAAAATTACAACGATGGAGAATCCGATTAGAAGAATATGACTACCAGATCAAATACAAAAAAGGAATTTACAATAATAACGCAGACGCTTTAAGTAGAATACAGCTTAACGCACTAGAAACGGAATCAGTTATAGGAAACGTAGACGAAACGGAAGTTAGAGAAGATCCAGACGAAATGGACACCATACATTCAACACAAAATGACGAGCCGAAAACCGCGATTAAAATTTTAAATGAAGCCATCGATATGAAACCCAGTCAGTTTATAATCACCGAAGTTTTAACCAACCCCAACCTTGTAAAATATACGAAAGTAGATAACAAAAAGATATACCAAATTCAAATAACCAAAGACAACAATGAAGCACAAATAATTAAAATTCTAAAAGAATACACTCTCGAGAAAAAACGATTTTACTTTTACTTTAACACGGAAAACTTGTATAAACGATTTTCGGAATTATATGTTAAATTATTCAATAACTCTGGCCCTAAACTTATAAGATGCACAAGAAAACTAATAACCTTAGACGACCCTGACGAAATAAATCATGTGATCAGAAACCAACACGAAGGAAAAACCAACCATCGTGAAATTAATGAAACCCTAAAACAAATTATGAGACGCTATTACTTCAAGGACATGAAGGAACTAACTATAGACTTTATCAATTAATGCGAACTATACGACAAAGCAAAATATGACAGGAAACCCCCAAAGATACCCTTAATGTTGACTAAAACACCGGACAAACCCTTTTAGAAATTACATGCCGATACTCTAGTAGTAGAAGCACATAGTTATTTAACAATCGTAGACTCATTCACAAAAATAGGCCAAGCAATACCAATCACCTCTAAAAATAGCATAGACGTAAGTCAAGGATTTTTACATTACTTTACATTTTATGGAACGCCTGAAACAATAACGTTATATAACGGCAGCGAATTCAAAATTGCAACAATACAAAACACTTTGGAACTACACAAAATAAAAATTCATTTTATAACTGAAAACCACCCTGAATCCAACGGACTAATTGGATTAATCAGATTATTAAGAATAGCCTACAAGAAGGAACGCATAACTAAGTTAATGTCATACGCATTAATCGCCTATAATAACACAATTCATTCATCAACCAATTTTACACCATTAGAATTAACCCTAGGACATTCAGATTTACACAACCCTTATGACATACATTATAACAAAGAAGTTTATCAGCAATACGCCAAGGACCATAAAGAAAAATTAAAAATAACTTACGACAAAGTAAAGGATAAGTTAGATAACGACAAAGAACGCATTACCACAACTTGTAATAAAAACACAGACGCAAACAAATTTTCAATAGGACAAACCGTGTACGAGAAAAATTTCCAAAGCATAAGACACAAAACCGCATCTAGAAATTTAGGCCCCTTTAAAATTAAAAGAATATCCGACAAACACGTAGCCGTAGTAGACAACGGCAAGATAACGAAATATATCCACTTGAAAAATTTAAGACACCTTGTACTTTCAGATGGACAATCATCACCCTTACCGTCAACCTCCATCCAGGTAGAACGGACACCGAAATCATAATTGAAGACATAAAAAATAACCCCGGTATACTACCAATAAAATTAGGCAGTATGCAGAATACCATAAACTATTGGACCTTTGCACAAAAATTCGACTTAACGGAACTAAAGCAAGAATTTCAAATAATCAAAAATAATTATTACCGATTAAAACAATCAATGAACACAACAAAATTCGGAAAAGAATACGCAATAGAAATGATGAACTACGACAGCATAATAGAAAATATTGTGAAAAACATAGAAGACAAATTTAATCGACTAATACCCACAGAACAAACGGCGAGACGAAACAGAGGACTAATCAACGGATTAGGAAACAATAAAAGCAATAACAGGCAACCTAGACAATCAAAACGCAGAACGTTATGACAACGCAATACAACAATTAATCGAAAACCAGAACGACATCAAAACTATAATTAGTAATCAAATATCACTGACGCAATCAACCATTAAAAAAATTTAACGAAACACTAAGAAAATTAGTTAGAAACCAAGATAGTATAGCCAATCGAATCCAAACTCTTGAAAACAACATGCAAACTACCATGTTAGGCAAGCGAGATTTAGTCAGATTTAACACGATATACACCCAGATAATATCAACCCTTACCTTAATCCAACAAATTCTAATCACATTAGAAAACACAGTAACATTTGCAAAACTAAATACCTTACATTCCAGTATCATAGAACCAATTAATTTATTAAGAGAACTATTAAGAATTAGATCATTTATAACCAACAGTAAATTACCTTTTGATGTAGTAGAATGAAAAATTTAATATTTGAAAAAATAGCTATAGTTAAAGGCTATGTGAAAAATAACAATATAACATTTTTGATAGAAATCCCAATAGTAGAGATTAACAATTATAATTATTATCATTTGTTTGCTTTTCCTATAAAAATGACTAGCACATACCAAGTTATTATACCGAAAAACAAATTCCTATCCTTAAATGAACTAAGATATGGTTAAAAAAAATTAAATAAAAACCCTTTTTGTGGTTAAGGGTTTTTATTTAATTTTATTTAAATCGTGCCACAGTGTTCCTATAGATTATTAAGATATGGTTATACAAACGACAAATGTAATGAAGTCACACCCAGTCAATACTTATGCCAATCATCGACCACGACGACCATTCAAGAAGACAGTCTTTGCGAAGTACAACTACGAAAGTTTTCAAATCATTACGAAAATTGTGAAGCCAAACCTGTACAAATCACCAATATGAAAATCCAGAAAGTAACCGAAAATAAATGGATAGCCATTCTTCCCACAGAAGTAATAGCAACAATCTATTGTAATCAAGACGAAAGCAACTTAGCACTAATCGGAAGTAAATTAATCACCTTTAAGGAAAATTGTTATTTAAAATTGAAAAATGAAATAATTAGAGTCTACCAAGATCCCGTACAAACCAAGAAATTAGCAAACCTACCCGAATTACAAATCAAGATAACGCAAGACGAAGACGAAGAAATATTTCAAAAACCAATGCAACTCGAATATCTGGAATTAAACAACCTCAACTACCCCATGAAACTCATGGAAGATTACAAAGAACACCTAAACAAACTCAAAACGCCCAAAGTGCACTACGATAACATTAGTGTATGGTCAATTGTATGAATTATTTTGACTATTTTATTAATTATTTATGTAATTTACAAAATGTATATCAGGTATAAAAATAAAGGAAACAGTTTTAGATTTAAGGCAACCAAAGAAACAAACGTACCATTAGAAAATATGAACTTTAAGAAACGAGATTAAATGAATTTTAAATTAAAAATCAAGAAATTAAAACCCCTTAATTTTTAATGTACGTCGGGAGGAGTTATGTATCTCCCAATTGAATTATACATAAAGAAATAGAATAAATTAGGAAACTATTAAACATATTAAGAAATGCGCTAAGTGAAGTGCAACATTGTAAATGAAGGACAATTCATACAGTTTATTAACGTTCATGGGAAAGAAAATGCTACTTTGTAGCACAGACGATAAATAACACTGCAGATATCAGGTTACAGGCGGTCACAGACGGTCACGTACCAAGATTACTTAGAATTAAGATCGCAACAATGTATTAATGAATAGAGTTAAGTGTAAGCAGATATGAGATCTGCAAGTTCCCACAGCCATGTGAGGGGGTAGAGATATTATAAAAAGCCCGGGAGCCCCAATCGACGACAGTCAATCCATCGTTCAGCTTTAACCTTGCAGTTCGTTAGATTACTCATTTTTGTACAATTAATTAATGTATTTCGATTTAAGGTAAAATTGAAACTAATTTGTCAAAATTCCAAGTCAATTCTGTATAAATAAATAAAAATTGTTAAGAAGTTAGAAATGGTTTTTTAAAAAGGACCGCTCCCAGCCACGAACCTTAACTCGCGGCAAAGTAAGTTTCACGTCGTAGTAGTAGCAAGGTGAGATGTTTTGTAGAGGAAGAGTGCAAAAAAAACGTTAGGGAAGTGTTTAATACTTCGTGATCACCAACCAAACAGGAAGGGACACAGATGTTGGAATAATGGCTAAAGAGGAAATTACCACAAGATATTTATCTGTAACACAACGTACTAAATATTATTTTCTGCAACAAATAATTCGTGTCACTCACAATAAATAGCTATGTAATGTTAGGGAACTTATTGCTCTAGATAGGCCCCCTAGCTACTAATGTTAAGACTCAGATTACAAATCTGCCTTATATAACAACTTGTTATTGTTGATTAGGTATTACTAAAATAAAAAAAAAGTACCAATTTTGAATTTTTATGTTACGACGCGAGTTAAGGTTCGGGCCTTTGGAGCGGTGTTTTTAAAAACAATTCCGAAGACTTAACAAATTTATTTTAACTTAAAACAGAAATTACAATGAAATTTTGAATAACTTGTAAAATAACTTTAATTCAAAAACATTTAATTAATTGTAATAAGATGAGTAGCTTGAACAACGAAGTATGGAGTTCGAAGACTGACTGCCGGGCCTTGAGCTCCCGGGCTTTTTATAATAACCTGCCCCTCACACGGCTGTGGGAACTTGCAGATTTCATGTCTGCTTTTCTCTTAATTGTACACTTTATTATATTGTAAAAATCTTATTTCTAAGTAATTGCGGTTTGTTAACCGCCTGTGACCTGCCACGTGCAGTATCACCGCCCTCTTGGATGCAAAGTTGCATGTCCGTTCTCATGAACTGTCGATAACCTCTCTGGGTTATCCTTGTATTACATTGTTGCAATGAATTTATACTTTATTTAACAATTTCTAATAATTCCTATTAGATTCAATATATTCAATATATATAGATAATTGGGGGGATACATAACTCCTCCCACCGTAAATAAAAAATTAAAGTTTTACTTAATTTTTAAATACATAAAATTTATTATTCAATTTTATTTAAAATTCATTGTTTCTAAGGGTATACTTATCGTTTCTTTATTTCTCTTTGTTTCCTTAAATTTAGAACTGTTTCCTTCATTCTTATAACTAAGGTACATTTTGTAAAATATATATATAATTACAAAAATTATTAAAATGATTAACACAATTGTCCAAACGCTTATATAATCATAATGTAACTTTGACGTTTTGAGTTCACTTAAATGTTCTTTGTAACTTTCCACTAATTTCATGGCGTGGTTAAGGTCGTCTAAGTCTAGATGCTCTAGCTTCATGGGTTTCTTGACTATTTCTTGGTCTTCTTGTTGTTTATCTTGAACTGTAGTTCTGGTAGGTTTGCAAGTTTCTTTGTTGCTATGAGATCTTGATAAACTCTAATTACTTCTTCTTTCAATTTCACATAACAATCTTCTTTGAGGGTAATTAATTTGCTTCCGATTAATGCTTGGTTATTTTCATCTTGATTGCAGTGGATGGTTGCTACTACTTCTGTTGGGAAAATGGCTATCCATTTGTTTTCTGTAACTTTTTGAATTTTTATGTTAGTTATTTGCACTTGTTTGGCTTCACAGTTTTCGTAATGATTTGAGAATTTTAATAGTTGTACTTCACAAGGGCTGTCTTCTTGAATGGTTGTTGTCGTCATTGGTTGGCATAAGTATTGGTTTGGTGTTACTGCAGTACATTTTTCGTTTGTATAACCATATCTCAGTTCATTTAGGGATAGGAATTTGGTTTTGGGTATGATTATTTGGTATGTGCTAGTAACTTTCGTTGGAAAAGCAAATAAATGATAATAATTATAATTGTTACTTTCTACTATCGGGATTTCTATTAAAAATATTATTTCGTTATTCTTAATGTAGCCTTTTACTATACCTATCTTTTCAAATATTAGAATGTTTGATTCTGTTACATCAAAGGTAATTTACTATTAGTTATAAGTGATCTAATTCTTATTAATTCTTTTAATAACTCGGTTGGTTCAATAATACTAGAGTGTAGGGTATTTAATTTGGAAATGTTACTGCGTTTTCTAATGTTGCTAAAATTTGTTGCATTAAAGTAAGGTTGGATATTATTTGAGTAAATATTGTATTTTGTATACTGCCTAGTTTATTGGTAGTATACCGGGGTTGTTTTTTTTTATTATATCTTTTATTATTATTGGGTTGTCCGTTCTACCTGGGCGGAGATTGACGGTAAGGGTGATGATTGTCCATCTGAAGTGACAGGGTGTCTTAGGTTTTTCAAATGAATGTACTTTGTTATTTTGCCGTTGTCTAGTACTGCTATATTTTTATCTGATATTTTCTTAATTTTGAATGGTCCTAAATTTCTGGGTGCTGTTTTATGTCGCTTGTTTTGAAAATTTTTCTCATACACGGTTTGTCCTATTGAAAATTTATTTGCGTCGGTATTTTTGTTTCGGGTTGTGGTGATACGTTCCTTATCGTTCTCTAATTTATCCTTTACCTTGTCGTAAGTTATTTTTAGTTTTTCTTTGTGATCTTTCGCATATTGTTGATATACTTCCTTGTTGTAGTGTATGTCATAGGGATTTCGTGAATCTGAATGTCCTAAGGTTAATTCTAAGGGTGTAAAATTTGTTGATGAGTGAATAGTGTTATTATAGGCGATTAGTGCGTATGACATTAAATTGGTTATATGTTCCTTTTTATAATTTATTCTTAATAATCGAATTTGTTCTAACAGGGTTAAATGTAGTCGTTCAATTAGTCCGTTTGATTCAGAGTGGTTTTCCGTTATGAAATGAATTTTTATTTTGTGAAGTTCTAAAGTGTTCTGTATTGTCTCATTTTTAAATTTGCTGCCATTGTCTAGAGTTATTGATTCGGGTGTTCCATAAAATGTGAAATATTGTAAAAATCCTTGGGTGACGTCGATACTATTTTTGGATATGATTGGTACTGCTTGGCCTATTTATGTGAATGTGTATACAATTGTTAGATAGTTTTGCGCTTCTACTACTAGAGTAACGGCATGTAATTTCTAAAACGGTTTGTGGGGTGTTTTGGTTAACATTAAGGGTATCTTTGGGGGTTTCCTATCGTATTTCGCTTTGTCACGTAATTCACATTGGTTAATGAAATCTGTGGTCAATTCCTTCATGTCTTTAAAATAATAACGTCTTACAAGTTGCTTTATTGTTTCGTTAATTCCAAGATGGTTGGTTTTTCCTTCGTGTTGATTCCTAATTACATCGTTTATTTCGTCAGGGTCGTCTAGTGTTATTAATTTTCTAGTACATCTGATGAGTTCAGAGCCAGAGTTATTGAATAATTTAACGTATAATTCTGAAAATCTTTGGTGTAAATGTTCGGTGTTGAAATAAAAATAAAATCGTTTTTTCTCGGGGGTGTATTCTTTTAGAATTTTAATTATTTGTTCCTCATTGTCATCTTGTCATCTTTTTGTTATCTACTTTTGTATATTTTACGGGATTGGGGTTATTTAAAACTTCGGTTATTATAAATTGATTGGGTTTCATATCGATTGCTTCGTTTAAAATTTTAATCGCGTTTTTAGGTTCTTCGTTTTGTGTCGAATGTATCGTGTCGATCTCGTCTGGATCTTCCCTTATTTCTGCTTCGTCTACGTTTCCTATAATGGATTCCGTTTCTAATGCATTGAGTTGGATTCTACTTAAAGCGTCTGCGTTGTTGTTATAAATTCCTTTTTTGTATATAATTTCGTAATCGTACTCTTCGGGTCTGATTCGCCATCGTTGTAATTTTGAATTCGGTTCTTTCAGTTTGCATAGCCATACTAATGGTCTATGATCAGTGTATATGTAAAATTTTCTTCCGTATAA